>JAAGKR010000493.1:109442-196900 GCA_011419295.1 Clarias macrocephalus | reverse complement strand
GGTGGTCTAATTTCCTTTCTACTCTTCTCTGTTTATTTCATAAATGTTTGTTCATAAGTATGAGAGTTTTCACTGGCACATTTATCAGTAATATCCATCCAGTTATTGTCCTGTGGGCATCTTTTTTCCTTTTTGAGTAAACCTCAAACAAGCTGATTTTTTTTCAGTCTTTATTGCTCTAATTAGTATAAGACAGTGGTGCTTAATATTTTGATTTAATGAGCTGCTTCAACTTATAGTACTAAGTAATATGTTAGTTTGTATTTAATCTTCCCTGATACAAGAGATCCAAGTGCTGCAGTTTGGCGGCCTCAGCTTTTGTTGTTTTTTGTTTTCGTGTGAGCTCTTCATGCACATGATCATGTGATCAGCACTTGAGAGACATAGGGTTAATAAGTCACAGGACATTTTATTAATCCACTTCCTGTGCTAATGCGAAGTTTCTGATTAAGCGCTGGAATTGCCTCTCAGGTCAGGAGTCCAGGATGTGGGCAGAAAATTATGAGACTTGGCAGCACTGAAAACATGACTGTGTGAAACATTGAGGCGCTTTTCTCATTGACTGTCCTGTAGTGTATATTGAACTATATGTATGTATATTGAACTATAATTTATTTGACATCTCTGTAGCCTCACTGTAGCATCCCTACCCCGAAACACTAAGAAAATCAGGGTTGGCACTTTAAGTTAACATTTAGCAATGAATTTTAAAATTCATTGTAAATTGTAGAGTTTAATGACAGGCTTATAAACATCATCTCCACCGAAAGATAGGACACAGAGAACCGAAGCTGTGTAGGTCTGTCACAGCTTGAGTCCTTCTCCGAACACCATTAAATACTATTTAACAGGGCAACCACAGTGATAATGGTGTCTCTCTTCACCATTTAAATCAGTCCCAGATGGTTGTGTGTGTGTGTATATTTAGTGGAGGGTTGATCTACTTCCATATCTCCGACTTCTCTTCTGTGCTTCACCTACTTTTGTCTTCGTATACAAATGACGCTTAGTGAAAGTGAAAGCATCTGTAAAGATGGTGATTATGTGCGATGCTGTAAATGTTTGGCAGTTGCCACTAATCAGGTAGTGACACCCACTGTCTTTGTCTTCAGGGTCTCGCAACTAGAAGTAGCTTAATGCTTCTAAAAAGTAAAACATTTTATATAGTGGTGTTTAAAATGCTCTTAAACAGTGCTCATCTTTAGTGTTATTTGTAACAAGCAAGTTTCATAAATATAATCTGCCAATACATTTTGTTCTTTGTTTACACACTGAAAGGTTTAATTGGTAAAATGGAATTTAACATTTTAAAGTGTGTATGTATTACATGAGTATATAAAAGTCTGGCCTATGCACTACTGAAAACCCTTTTTAAATATCTTGAAAAGATCTGTTTTTATTTTTAAAAAATTATAAACATATGAACTATAAAATAAGTGACTGTTAACATGAAGCAACTGTTTTGAAACGTGGAACAGCAGAACAAAACACAACATTGTATTTCATATTTATAAATGCACACACAATTTTGCAGGTGGCCTATTGTGTGCATATTGTGTGTATATTAAAACCTTCTGTGGTTCACCTTATTGTACTGAGATCAGATGAAGCCCAACAATGCCATACTCATCTATAGCCAACAGTCACGAGGGCAAAAAGTAGCTATAAAAAATAAAGTTAATATGGCAGATACATTTTTAAAACCAAAGCTTCCAAATAAAACCGAAGTAGAACATAGTAGGATATAAACTTGTGATCTCAAGACACTAGGGCAAATGTTTTCTGTTGATCTACTCATAATTATATTGAAGGTAATAAATAAACTCTGGGGGGAAAAGCCAATAACAATATACAGTTAAAGTCGGAAGTTTACATACACCTTAGCCAAATACATTTAAACTTAATTTTTCACTATTACTGATGTTCAATCCTGGTAAACATTCCCTGTCTTAAGGGATTTATAATATATATTTTTTATTATTATTTTTTCATCGTATTCGCAATGTATCAGATGTTTGAGGTGGGGACAGTGTTTTAAACACTTCTTAGAATAAGTTGCTAGAATCTTAGCCCATTCCTCCTGACAGAATTGGTATAACTAAGTCAGATTTATAGAACTCCTTGCTTTCACCCATTTTTTTTTCCAGTTTTGCCCACAAATGTTCTATTGGATTGAGGTCGGGGACACAATAATACCTTAACTTTATTGTTCTTAAGTCATTTTGCGATCATTCTCCATTTGGAAGAACCTTTTGCATTCTAGCTGATGTCTTGAGAAGTTGCTTTAATACATCCCTATAATCTTCCGTCCTCTATAATGTGAAGTGCATTAGTCCCTCCTGCAGCAAGCACAGAACATGCATCCACAACATGGTGGTGCCATTCCTTTACTTCACAGTGTTTCAAGTGTTTTTCGGCTTGCAAGTAGGGCTGCACGATTCTTGCTAAAATGTGAATCACTATTTTTTCCTCCATGGAAACTGTGATAACGATTCCCTCACAGGATTCTTTTTTTTTTTTCAACCAAAGCCTTTTATTACACTCAAGTAAATAGAAAAAAGTGCTGTCTACACACTATTTTCAACTCTCTTGTAACATAAAAAATGAATATCTTTAAAAGCTGTTGAACATAAATAGAATGTTAAGAATAATAAATAAACTAATCTGTGCTTCTTGGACACTAAGTACTACCCTCTCAGAAGCTTCTAATGCCATGACATAATTCTTCTGGATGTTTTTCATGCAGGCCCAGTCAAATAAGAGTACGCAAACTTGTGACCCACTGGAACTGATGTAGTGAACTATAAGTGAAATAATCTATCTGTAAACAATTGTGGGAAAAATCATTTGTGTCATGCATGAAGTAGATGTCCCAACTGACTTACCTAAATTATACTTTAACATGAATGTGGAGTCATTAAAAAAATCTATTTAAATGACTTCAACCTGAACATGTGTGTCTTCCGAATTCAAACATATATTTTGGTGAACAAGTGCAGGTGAACAACAGGGCATTAAAATGAACTCGGACAGAATTTAGGGCACAGCAGTCACGATCTTCTTATTTTTTTTAGTTTACATCTAAAGTACCACCTACAGCACCTGTAGCAGTTTGCTGCCTGATTGACTAAATAGGTCCGTCAGTGGCAGTTCATTTGCGCTGACAGGAGCTCATTGTGTTGGTGTTTTCATTATGCACTTAGGGTGACTTTGTGCCAGGTTGTCAGTTTGCAGCCATCAGCCGTACACAGATGTGTAATCTGTGCTTTATGCAGAGTAGCGTTTACACCTCACATAAAACATCTATCATGTCATAACAGGCCAACCGTAATCATTGGCTGACTGTGAAGTAATATTCGGATGAAAGAGGATTTCCTTTCATTTGTCTTTTAAAATACCATTGCTGGAGGGCATCTTAAGCAATTATGGTCAGTGGGAGTGTCTTCAGGTTGTATGTATGCTCAATGTCTCAGAAGGGAGCTGCACAGGCTACACCTGACATTGCTGCATACAGAATATTTTGACGTATTCTTGCTGCTTGTTGTAGGAGTGCATGATCATTAATTTGCATGCGGGCCATAACTAAAGCTTTTCTACCGGCTCCACTTAAATGGAATATATTTGCCTGGGTTCTTGCTACAGTTACTTTGAAATGTAATTCAGAGATTAATCAATAACAGTTATATTATGCCAATTTCTTTTGTATAAAAATGATCCAATCAATACAGCTTTTCAATGTACTTTAAGCATCGTATTTTAAGCAAGTGTTTTTAAGTAAAATGCTGCTAATGTTGGGTATGTGGTTTAAAAAAGACACATCAGTTACAGGTACACAATATCACAAAATCTTGATACATGAAGATCACGCCCATATGTGAACCTCCCTCACGCTGTTACAAACAATGCTGGAAGGACACAATTGTATAAGATGTCTTTGTATGCTGTAGAGAGACAAACCTGTTCCAGCATGACGATGCCCCTATGCAAAAATCAAGGCGTGGAAGTAGTCACCTGCATGGAGCCTTGACCTCAACCCCACTGAACACCTTTGAACTGCACACCAGCCTCTTCTGGGAAGGAATTCTACTAGACTTTAAAGTGTGAAGTTTGCTCATTCTTACACAAGCGTTTTATTGAGATCTGCACTGATATTTCGTGAGGAGGTCGTGTGTGCAGTCAGCATTCCACTTCATCCCGAAGGTGTTCAATGGGACTACACCTGGATTGAGATGTCCAAAAAGCACATATAGGATTTCATTAACCTTTGGCCTTTATACATTGTATATGTACAGTACAGTTGTAGACTGTATTGCCTGTTTCTTTTTGAAAATGAATTTCAGTTGCATTTAGTTGTGATGGTTTATTTTAGAGTCCATTCACATGAAAGTTGATTGATGTCACCAGTACTACAAAAAGTAAAAGTACATTGCGTCACTTGTGTTTACACCTCACTCACTGTGAGAAATTGAAAACAGTTCTGCCTACAGCTGATTCACCATGCTTAAAAAGAACTGGTGTCTAGACATCCTGGATGGGGTGGCAGATGATGCAGTTTTAGGATTTGGCCAATAAAGACACAAGTAATTAGGTTTTATGTGTGGGTGAGTGTGTAGGTAAATTAAAGACAGATAGAGAGACATGAAAGGCACTGGAATTACAGCATGTACAACCTCCATTATAGCTCATGTTTCATTGCTTTATCAAAGATGGGTTTATAATTGCCTGTGAAGCTGAATGGGACTGGCAGATGCGACAGGTGGAATAGATATTTGGTTAAAAGTGATCTCATTGCTTTTCTATTAATGTTCTTCACTTTACCACACTCAGACCAGGGTGAGATGGAAAAATACATCAACTTCGATTAACTCTACAGTGCATAAAAGGATTACATGTCATAATGCCATCTTTCAAATTCATCAGGATTCAGTTTGTTTTCATTTCTCCTCTTTGGAGAAAAAAAATGGCCTTATGGGAATTGACATGTGCAAATATTATCAAGCTTAAGCTAGTTATATATTCTAGCTAAATATACTTACTTTGTCTAACTACTTTTGTTTTGAAAATAAGAATTGTTCAAATCCACAAAAATAAGATGTCATGTGCTTTATCTTATGATCAGTGGGGGTTGAAGGGAGGATTACACAGCTTATCCTAAAACAGGCGAGGGACAGCTGTGCACCCACAGACATTCACCAGATTACAGAAATATACTTCACTAATTAGGGGATGAAACTAACTCAGCCAGTCAGGCCTGCACAGGATTGTGGGTAATTGGAGATACTTTTTTTCAGTTTAGGGTTGCCTTGACAGCTCTTACTTTAACCTGACCCAGGCTGACTGAGAAAAGTTTGCATTCCCAGATCAGTTTAATTAAAATTTTATAAACCCAGGACGAAATAACTGAGCTCTCTTCTACATGCTGATAATGCAGTGTGCACATTTCTGAGACAGGACAAGAATGTTATCAGGCTGCTGTTGTAGTCAGTTTGATGCTATGTTCCAGAATTTAATTAATAGATCTCTTGTCATCTCATCTATATGCCTGGTGGCTTTCTCATCAACTCTGTCTGGCCATGATAGCGGAGGCTTTTCTTTATCCCTGGGACAGGCAATGTCTGGCCAGTCCTCTGACTCTCCCTCAGGCTCAGGAAACATTGAGGAAATAAAATAATGTGATGAAATGCTTCAGTCAAGAGAGAAATATACAGTAAAAGTTGACAGGAAAGATGGAAATGGAAAAGAAGCTAGAAACAGAAGTAAATTCTAATCTATGATTCATGCAGCTGCATCTCGTTTGGGTGGTGACCATGCTCACGTTCAAAATCACCAGGCAGTATAGTTCTGAAGGCAGCTCTGCCTTGGAGGCAGAATGGTATTTATTAGTTAACAGCCAGTAGAAACTTGCCTGAGAAGCAGTGCACATTTCCATTGTTTAAGAACTGATATAGATTTTATTACCTTTGCATTCCTTTAACATAATGTTTAAATTACTAAGCTTAATATCCTCTGTAGATGTTCGTAGCCAATAATAAATAACTAACTATGGCAGCATCATTTCAATGATCATTTCAACAGACATGTTGGGTTTATTTGGTGCATAGAGTTTAACTTAATGCACTTCACAGTGCTGCTCTAACTATACCATATGCTTCTGATTCCCATCATTTGCTGCACTACATACACCTGTTGAGACATTTATAAAATTGCATAAAATGACGAACATACAGGACATACAGGATTTGTGAATGTTTTTCACAAAGCCACAGTTGATCTCTCCTGGTTACTACACAGTCATTTCTCAGATAAACTTGTTGATGGAAAATAAAGACACCAGACAGACTGGAATATTATCTTTCATCTGTAAAGTACAGACAGAACAGCACAGCTCATAGTGGTGAACAGCTGAAGAGGCTAAATATCATAATTTGTTCTTTTTAATCCACTCTATTAAACTAACTCATGATACATTAATATATTAGTGTATTGTATATTAATGAATTAGTGTGCAGCACACTGGAGTTTTTACTTACCATTTAATTGAGCTAGTAACTTTATCAACATTTATCCGTTACATTTATAGCGTTTTCTGAGCTAGTTAAAATATTGCTTGTTTACAGTACAGTACAAAAAATAGCATTTCCAGTGAGGTTGAGAGAAACTCGTGCGCTTTTGGGTGATCAATGAGGACCACAAATACTAGCTTTCACTCAAACATCCATGTAGGTCTATTAGAAATGTCAGTGCCATCTGTTGTGTCTTAAGATTAACATACAATGCCTCAAAAAAAAGTTGCCTTTTCAGAAGAGTCAAATTACTGTGCTGGATCAAGCAAAGAAAGCTACTAAGGAGAATTGAAATTCCTGGATTAAAATACTTTAACACATTATCAAAATCTGGAATTGTAGTGCTGGACCTTCAATTTTCTGGAATAAATGTTGGGAAATAATCATAAATGGAGATCAAATAAACGCCTATAGTGCTGTTTAATAGTGAAAGTACATGCATTAGTTATGCTAATCAGAAATAAGGCTTCGGTTTTATAGGGAGCATAAAGATTGGACTTTTGTTCAATGAAAAAGCTCACATCGTCTAATGAGTCCAGATCGACCCTATTCCAGGTTAATGGGTGTATCAATGTAAGAAGGAAAGGAAATGAAGCAATGCACTTTTCATGCATTATGCCCACTGTATAAGCCTCAGGAGGCAGTGTTCAGTTGGGCAGGTCTAGGCTCAACAATGAGGTAATAAAATAAAGTCAGCTGACTACCTGAATGTACTCAATGACCAGGGTTTCACATCAACTCCGTTTTTCCTCCTTGATGGTATGATTATATTCTAGGACTCAAACTGGATGTGTGGTCCTGGCAGCCTGACATTTTCACACATGAATTGGCAACCACATTATGTGCTTTAATCAAAGTTAGAGCTGATTGAATAATATCTTAGAGTGTGAGGCCTTTCTTTAGAATAAAATGTGTGGTTAGAACTTTATATAGTGATTTAAGTGTAAATTATTTCTCTTTTATGGCTTCTTGTTTTTACACAAAATAATGGGACAATTTTTTATTCAAGACAGAACAGTTTCTCCTCAAGCACACATCCATACACAGCTGTAGGATTCACACTCATTTGTTGGTCATAAAGAGTGATATCAACGATAAGTAGACTAAACTTGAGTCCTGAAGCTAGTGCGGTGATTACTTTTTACTCAGGAGACATACATAACTAGATTAAAGCAGTTATTTTTTAAAACATGTACCAAACCTTGGATTAGAGCACATAAGCGAGAGGAATGTGTGTGTGTTGGAACTTGTTGAGAATTACTGGGCTGTTCGTAAATGTTTTAGTAGAACAGTTGATATAAAAACATGCAAAATTAAGCACAATCAGTTTCTCTGTGCACACAGAACAGTGTGCGTACAGATTGTGGTAATAAATATGAAGCACCAAGAGTGCCATAGCACCTTAGACCTCTGTTGGACATAGAATTTAGTGCTTGAGTAAAACAGATTCTGTGAACAGTTTGAGAATGATCAGATTTGCTTATTTGCTTATGCCTGTATGGCTGCTGTGGGTTTAATTTGGCCTGTATTTAGTCCTCAATTAAACAGGAATGATATACAACATTACAGGTAACACAGACTTGTCGGATTGATTTGTTACTGAAATAAAAGCCTGACCAAAACTGTATGTGACTTTAAAATGTAAATTTTTTATCTATGTAGAATTAACATTTAGGTTGTTTTAAATTTTCCCTCTATTCTTTTTTTCTATCTAACTCTCTAACATTGCTTTTTTTCTCCGTGTCCAGGTCAGAAGTTCAGCTTCTTTCTTTCCATATAATTTGTGGTACAGCTAAGCGTCATTCTACACTGTTGGTACAGTACTGAACTGAGATCAGATTTTGTCTTGATAGTTGGCATTCTCATCTTCTGTACACTATATTATGGATATTGATCTCTATCCTGATTTCTAAACATCATAAATCACCTACAGTGTCTGAGTATTCAGTTATCAAAACTTCTTAATTTGAACATGTCTTTTCAACAGATATAGGATTGATTTAATGGTTATTGTATTTGGCCAGTTTGTGAAAATGATAGTGGACATGGCTGGTCATTTGTCTGAATGCTTTTCTCATTGGTTTTCCAATGGACATGAATTACAGTACATTCTCAGGGTACATATTTGTGTCAGGTCTAGTGTGTGTTTGTGATCCTGTCTGCATCTGCTGGATTCACACACCTCCAGTCTCAGCATTATCTCCATTAAACCCACACTCTGTGCCAAGATAAGGATGATGTTCAGACCTCGTTGTTGCCATAGTGCCTTTGTGCTGCTTTATACCTGAAACTGGTAGTGATCACCCAACACTTACCTTTGGATTTATAAAATTCTGTCAAAACATGTACTTGATGCGTGAAGCTTTGTGTCCTCAAAGATTTCAAGATTCAAAAGTGAAATGAAATGTTAATACTTTTTATAAGCCATATAACATTAAAATTTTTTATTTAATTGACAGATTTTTAAACAGAATGACAGAAACACAGCTTTTTATATCCCTGGGCAGATTGTTATAGTATCCCTGCCTGGGCACTGTTATTTGCTAATGGTTAAAAGTCGTGCACTGCGTTTCTCCATTGAATCCCAGTGATGAGGCTGGAAAAGACAACATCCTGATCTCTTCTTTAACATTCCCATGCCCAGCACTGCAGTGGAAACAGTAGAGGTTTACAGCTGACAACACATGAGAACCGTTTGTTTTTTTCCCATATAAAGTACCTTGGGCAGTGGGCACGGCCAATAAAAAACAGATTACATGCATGTAAAAGCAGCAGCATTCATTTATGGCTCTTGTTTCTTTGGTGTTAGTGAATATGTCACATTGTCACATTGTGACTGTCAGTCAGTGAGAAATGTTTTGAGTGTATGTAATTGTTTCAGTCTTGAAGGTTACAAAGTGAAAAAGAAAAGACAGAGTATGTATAGCAGATAAGTCTGCACGATCCAGCGTTTTAGCATCAA
This sequence comes from Clarias macrocephalus, assembly GCA_011419295.1. NCBI lineage: Eukaryota > Metazoa > Chordata > Actinopteri > Siluriformes > Clariidae > Clarias > Clarias macrocephalus. Next base: position 187,375 of record JAAGKR010000493.1, on the reverse strand, counting down.
CATCACGATGTGTGCATTCTCAATAGTCACATTACAGGGGGTGCAATGCGGGGCAGTGTTGCCCACAGCTAGAGTATACTTGGGTGGGCTGAGTATGGCCAAGTATGTTTGCTCAGCCTTTTTAAAAATCTGTCTTTTTGCCGTCCGTGATCAATTAACTAGTTCCCTCTCGCATTAGCAGAATAAAGGTACAGCAGCAGTAGTGTGAGCGTGGTGTAGGCAGTAAATGCAGCGGATACCAGCTGCCATAAAAAAAGGAAGGGTGTACTGACCGTTGCAAATGCAGTTTCGAGCAGCAAAACAGTTTTGGACAGTGAACAGGCTTTACTTTAAAAAACACCACCTATAGAAGGAGGAACGCTGAAATGTAAAGCAGCGCGGATCTATACATGATCGACAGCACTGTACCGAAATAAATAAAACATTCAAGTCAAGTAGGCTTTATTGTGACTTCAACCATTGACAGTTAGTACACAGTGAAACTAAACAACGTTCCTCCAGAACCAAGGTGCTACATGCAACGTAAATTTACAACATAAATTAACAGAAAACTAACTAGCTAACTAAGAAGCCTAATTAGCAGGCTAGCTGAGACAAGACAGGTTGACATGACAACATAAATTAGCATAAATTAACAAGAGACTATAACTAGCTAACGTCGAGACCTAATTAGCTGGCTAGCTGGGAAGAGACAGATTGACATTTAAGTTAACAGGGAACTATCTACTTCGCTTATACGGGAAGTCCTGCTGGTGTGTGTGTGGACAGAGAAGGCTTCAGACATCACATCGTGCATTTAGGGTTTCTGATATGTCATATAGAACTACTGTAAAGTTATCAAACTTGAGCATATTATTATTATTATTATTATTATTATTATTGGTCACAAAAACCAAAAACAACCTTAAAACACATGATATTATGAAACTGCTATTTCTTTGCCTATGTGCCCCATTGTTTAGAAAACATTTTTAAATTAATTCATGTATGTATAGCTGGTTAAAATAAAATAAAATGCAGTTCATCACATTGCCTAGGTTTTGCTGATAAAAGGACATTACTCTGTACTGCATAATCCTGAGCCATATATTTATATACATTTCATTTTATTTATATACATATATAGGCTATAAAGCCATATAGCCTCCCCATAACTGGATCACTCCTAGACGCCAAACTGCAATTCAAAAATTCGCTTGCCTATTTTAGAGGAAGAAGCAACATTCTTTATTAATATCATAACATATTAGATCCTTGATTTGCTTTAATTTATAGTAAATTAGGTCAGTAAAATAGTGCAAACAACCCAAAGTAACAAGTAATTTTTCAGGGTTTTTATTATACTTAAAAATTATATTTATTTTCTATAATAAGGTCTACAAAATCAACCCCATTATTCTATAATTGTTATTTTTTGAGCAATTCAAGACATCTGATGAACATTACTGTATTTCTGTAATTGAAAAAAAAGGTAAGTATCGTGTAGCCCTAATAGCAGAGGTAGGAAGAGAAACTGCTCAAAAGAGGAAAGGATGACAAAGATAGAAAGGCGCAGGAGGAGATTTGGAGCCAAATGTTGATGTTGACTGCAGTGTTTTTGGGGAGTTCCACGGCGCAGATGTTTAAAAGTAGGGCAGAAGTGAACAGAGACTTGTGTAAGAGCGGAAAAGGAAGGAGTGCTTGTTTTTTCAGGTTTGGAACTAACATCTGTGTGGGTGCTCGACATGTGAGGATTTGAGCTAAAATATAAAGCTGCACTGATCCCAAGCACTTCCACAATGAATATAGGAATAATAAAGCTTTTACATACATGATCATCAAAAAGTGGAAAACTGATATGTAAAATCATGCTATTAAATACAATAGGAAATGTGGAATAGGGGAAGGACCACAGAATGATAAAAATGCTTATAATATATATTTTAATTTTTTTATGTTGTTATTGTGTAAGTAATCCAGTTAACTCTGTAATTAAGATTGTTATCCCCGTGTACACACCCCTTTGAAACTTTGCTGCAGTCCAGTGAAACTGCAGGAGGAAGTGAGCTGTAAACATAAGAATCTCATGTTTAATGTACTGCTGAGTTAAGCACGGCACCCATGCTAACACATACACCATCATGTGCAAACGTATGTGGAATTTAAAATGTGATTATTTTATTTTTGGGTGCTTTTACAATGGAGTGACATGATGGGGATTTCATTTTCTTACACTAGCAAGTATGTGATAACTAAAACTGTTAATTGTGGTCATACAGTGTCTGGATTTTTAAGTTCTGATTGAGATTGCAATAGAGAAAAGGTATATGAAGGTGTCTGTCCATCCTGTTAGCTTGATGTCTCAATAGTGAGTGGTTGAATGTTTGTAGGATTTATCTCTCAGATTAACTATATATAAAAGTGCTGTCAATAGATAAAAAAATTTAGTTAATCATGGTCATATCATGATTAATCACAATACTTAAAATACTCAGATTTACTTGTATTATAAAGGTGCAATGTTTGAATAAAAATGCATAAATTAACAAATGACAAATTGGTTATAGGAAACAAGATTATGAAGTTTTATAATGTTCCAAACATTACCATTTAACAAATCTCAAATTAAAATCTCTCAAATTAAAAACTCCTTGCAGGGGCAATCATATTGTGAGCCCTGTCTGTTCCTGTAGTGAGGACCACATCTGTTATCTCCTTTTCAGCTTAGCTGGAACAAAATGTCTTTCTTGTGTTTTTAACACGTACAGAGTGAATGAGTGCAGTTGCCATTTGTCATCAATTAGATGTGCTATTACACAGAGGTAGTTCTGTTTACTTACTGATGTCCAGTGCTCTCTAGTAAATGCAATAAAAGTAGCTTCTGGCAACTGCCTTACTTTCACAGCCTTTTTCAGTGTCTTACAGTACATTTGACGTATTCTTGTAAAAATAGTTCTCCTTGAAGATAGCTCAAGCACACAACTTTGGATTTTATCCAAACTTCCACCTAGAAGCTTTTTATAATGGAACTTTTTTTTTTTTTTTTTTTTTTTAACAACAGTTTAGCACACCTGGTCATGTTTCCATATTCTCTGTGTTAAATGTGCCATTATCTCACACAGCCGGGTAACTATGCTGCGATTATGGCAAGCCATTAGGGTCAAACGTTATGGTAACGTTAATATAACTTATGTCAAGGTCAAAGTTATGGTAAAGCTAATATTTACATGCTTTACTGATCTTGAAAGCAATGATAACATTCAGTAGCAAGCATACTACAATAGTTATGTACAGTGGCATGATTTATTTTTATTTAGTATTTGCCACGTTCTGAATTTTTTTATTTTGCATGTTTGTGACACTTAAATGATTGAGATTATCAGACAAATTTTAATATTACAAAAAGATAACCTAAGTAAATACAAAGCACAGTTTCTGAAGAGGATTTCATTTATTAAGGAAAAAAAAAACTGTCCTACCTGGCGTTAAGTGCAAAAGCCCAAAACCTAATAACTGGTTAACCGCCAAGGGTGGCAACAACTGCAATCAAGGTTTTGATGGCAATGAGTCTTTCACATTGTTGTGGAGGAATTTTGGCCCTCTCTTTCTAGCAGAATTGTTTTCATTTAGCCACATTGGAAGATTTTCAAGCATGAACAGCCTGCTTAAGGTCATATCAATTGGCTTTAAGTCCAGACTTTGACTAGGCCAACTTTCCTTTGTCGAGGTGGGAGTAGGCCTGATGGAGCAGGTATAGGATGGCAATGTCAACACTAACCTTCTACCGGTAGTGAAACTACAGGGGATCCAGTGCATGATACATCTAAGGTCTGACAAGATTGAGAATCCGTCGCTCACATGAGACAAGATGTTTAACAGAGGTCAGGGCCCATCCTTAGATACGAACTCCGGATGAAAATGTGCTGAAGGGGCTCACCTAGTTCTTCAACACAGGCTCTCAGCATTCTTGGGTGGACCTAATCCTGGCCAGTTGTCTTGCTGGGGTGGAGCCTCCTCAGTCCCTTTTTGACCTAATCAGCAGTAATATGGCCATGGTGCGTGATGTGGGGGATAGAGACTATGGTTGAGGAGGAGGGGAGGTGAGAAGTGGACAGGCAGTAGTAACAGTGGGGGGCAAGGCAGTCAAACCTGTTGTAGAACCGTCACAATAATTAACTGATTAGATTTTGGAGTTGAACCAATCAGGCTCAAGGTCATAGCAAGGGCAAATAGTTTTTCCACAATGGATTATTTTTTGTTTTAAATATATTTCAAGGATATTTCAAGCACCCAACTTGAAAGGACTTTTTTGCCATGGAGTCATTCCTATTGACATCACTGCGACCCGCTTGTTTTTGTAGCTTATCCCTGGAAAATATTAGACTTTTTTCTTCCATTTTTCAATGGCTAATTGCTGCTGGAAACTAAAGGTGTGAGTATAGAGGTGACTGGGATCAACATAGGTTCAAGGATTTCTCTAGAGGCAAACTTCTGCATTTGTTGAAGATTAATTCAGGTTGTGCATATTATAATGCCTCTGAATATTTTAAAAATTATGGATAAATTACTTTTTTATAGTCCGTAGCTACTGCATTATTTGTTCTGTCATTTCATCATTGTTTTTGTGTTTTTTCAGAATTCTATGAATTTGCCTCCAGACAAAGCCCGGTTACTACGGCAGTATGACAACGAGAAGAAGTGGGAGCTTATCTGTGATCAGGTGAGCTGTATGATGTTACACTTCCAATACTGTTCTGTTTCTAGCCCACCTGACTACAAGTACAGACTAAGCATGTATCGCGCTCACAGCTATTTGTGCTCCACTAAGCCACTGTTTAACCTTGGCCAGAGGCCTCCAGACAGAGACACACACGTTTTCTTTGGTTTTCTTTTTTTTTCTTTCCCAAATCACCAGGTTGCTTCTAGTTGTTTCAGCCCTGTTATTGACATTTGCATGAATTAATACTGATGTCATGTCACATCTCACTGTTAACTTTGGATAGGTTGATTTTATAGGTTTTAGTGAATTAAGACTATTTCTAGAAGCACAAATATGATTTAATGTCCAACATTTACATCAAATCATATAAGGTTACCTAGCGTGGTGTGCCTCAGGGATCTCTGTTTAGGCTTCTGCTCTTCTTAATGTACACCAGGTTTCTCTTTGACCATCCTACAACTAGCTTATACCTGTGTATGGTCATTTTGTAGCTACTGAGCTCTGCATTGCATGTTTTCTTCTTAGTGATAGTTCTAGATGTCTGGATTGCATTGATTTGTATAATACCTCTTTGTGATTTACTTCAAGCATAAGCAAAAAAAAATGAGAATGAAAAAGAAAAAAAAAAGAATGAAAAAGCAAAAGTTCATGAATATTAATACTAACACCAGTGCTATGTGCTAAACAGCTTTGGTGTGTTAGGGCCTTGTTTTGAGTTTTCCCTGGGGACTGTACGTTTTTCCTGTTATTGTGAATGCAACACCAGTGTTATCTGTGGAGTGTCCTTACCAAGGACAACGAAAAGGAATAGCGTTTCCAAAGATGACAGTTAAAATTCTTAGATGAGGATAAAATGTATACACTTTTAAAACTTTGATCGTAACTCTTGTTTCCATACTGTTTAAAATGTAACAAACTTATTGTAGGATTGTCTATAATTGATCCTAAACCAAAAATCCAAATTCAGTTAAACTTTCACATGGCCACCAAATGATGATGTTGAATATCTGTGCTGTTGATGAGATTTGAAATATTTTTCTCTTTTCCTTTGACATTTTATCAGGAAATATTGTGTAGTAAATCCTGATGCATGACAGGTCAGCACCTCAAACACCAAAGAAACCAAAGAGCACATGGCAATCTTTTTTATATCATGAAAAAGTCAAAGGAAGAGTAGGGCAGAAATGCCTGTCTTTTTATCATGATTTTAGTCTTATTTAAAAATAATAATAATAATAATGCATGCTACCAGTTCTACACTGCTGTTGTTGTACTGTACTTGTCCTGTTTGTACATCATGCAGTTTTTAGAAATAATTATATCTTTGTTCCCTATCAGGAAAGATTTCAAGTGAAAAACCCTCCTCACACATACATCCAGAAGCTGAAGAGTTATCTGGACCCAGCAGTCACCAGGAAGGTCAGTTCTGATTTGTTGTAGCACTTCATGGCTTACCTGTTAAACAGGGGTGTAGCAACACCCCACTGCTGTCATCACATGTTAGGTTATCGACATTGTGTCTGAGGAGTGCGCCTGGCTTGTGGGATAAACGGTGTGAGCTCCACAAGGTTTGTGCTCTGTATGGCATAGTGAGTGGCATTTCCTCTCCAGTGGATATTTTAATAACGGTTCATTCCTGAAGCAGAGAGTGTATACTGTGTGAAAAGTTTTCAAGGTTTTACCAGTCCAAGGTGACATTTTATGAAGGAATAGACTGGAGCACAGATGGTGATGACAGAAAAAGACAAGAGAATGATGAATGAATGAAGATCAAGCAAAAGACATAAGAAGGGTGATAAAAATGAGACATGCAAAGCTTTAAAGATGTTACCATAGCAATCATGTTCAGAAACAATCACAATGAATTAAGATTTATGAAATTAATTATAAATGAAGGGTTTGTTTCCTATTTACAGTTACACTGTGTAGAGTAATGAGAAGGGTTTAAAAGCCATGATGATAACTTTTAACACTGTTTTGCCTGAAGCCTTTGCACTAGCCTTTATCTAACACATACTTTTTATACTTTGATTTGCTCTGTCTTCTGCCTCTGTGATGGTAAGATGAAAATTCATTTTCTTTCATTCAGTGTGAAGTTTGCTTTTTTTTGTCACAAAGTGTAGAAGGGACATTATAATCAGTCAGACAACATCCAGCCATCATAAACAAGCCCTCCTCCTGGGTATTGCACACTTCGATCTCCCTGCCCTTCCTGAGGACAGCAGCAAGAGCACAGAAAGTAAAAAGAAAAAAGAAACAGAAAGTACAGTTAAAATGAGAGTAAAAGATAAGAATGGAAAAACTGCAAGCACATACAAGCAGAAACAAAAAAGAGAGAGACAGAGAGAAAATAGTTGCCAGAGAAAGAAGGGGCCCAGTAGAACTCATAAGGATAAAAGTGGTAGCGATAAAGGGAGGTAAGAGGCAGACAGTGAAAAGAAGGAGAGCCATGGATCGAGAGAGAGAGGGAGAGAGTTATGCTTTTACATCATGGCTTCCCCCTTTTTTAACAGCTGAACAATTGCTACTTTGTGTGGTGGTGAGCATGGAGAGTTGCAGTGGACCTTCTCCCATTTTTACATAGGACACATTCCACATGCCCTTCCTGGCCAATCAGCTAACAGCAGGAAGACGGCCATTGCATAAGGTCCTGAAGAATGTCTGAGCCATAGATTTGTTTCCAGTTTCAAGGATGATCCCTCTGGGAGAACACCCCCACCCCCTTCCTTTCTCTCTGTCTGTCTCTCTCTCTCTCTCTCTCTCTCTCTCTCTCTCTTACGTTCTCACACAGCTGGGAATGCTTAGCGAAGAGTGAGAAGTCTGTAATCCATGCGAACATTTACAGACTTAAAGAGGTAGATCCCTTTTAAATATAAAAATGTAGGTCATGTAATTGTATTATATTACATATTGTATAATACTCAATTATAATTCTAGGTTTAAAAAAACGTCTTTTAATAATAATACTCATATTATGAGTAAGATGAGGATGCAGTATGAAGATCCTGAAGCAAAACAAGGCCCTTGGTCAGTTAGTTAGGCACAGTGAAGTAATAGATTTGCCCAATACAAACTGTAGGCAGACTGAATGCTGAGCTTGTCTTTTGATACAGTATGTAAACTTTAGTAGTTTAACAATGTTCACTAAGCTACGAGACGTCTAATGGGTAAAATAGTAACAAAAACACACAGTCGTGGCTTTGTACACCTGTATAGATTGATAACAGTGAGATATTTTTTGTCAAACATGTGGATACACTCACACATGCAACAGCCCAGAGTTTCTCTCCACATGTGTCAGAGCCACCCACACAGAGAGGTGTCATGAAACACATGCTTTATTTTTATTTATTTTCTAACTCAGCCTCTGTTCTTTTAGTTTGTTTATTTAATATCATTCTCTACCGCTACCTGTCTAGCTTGTCTTTCCTTTTCCTTTCTTTTTCCTGTCTATTTTTGTCCCTATTTTTATTGCATTCACTGCTCTCTTGTGGTTGAAGTCGGCGCTCTCTCAACAGCTGAAAATTGTTGTGTATTTGACTTTTGATGAATCATTGATTGAGCCTGGCCTGTCAGTTTCCAGTCCCTACTTCATTTGTATCAGCACATCTTCTAAAGGCTGTTGTGTGTGTGTGTGTGTGTGTGTGTGTGTGTGTGTGTGTGTGTGTGTGTGTGTGTGTGTGTGTGTGTGTGTGGCTTCAGCTGAGCTTTTTGTCTGTAGATGAAGGAAGGCTAGTCTGCCCCTCCTCTGTCTGCTCTGCTGCGATGAGTAGTTTGTTCACATGCATTTCATCTGACACAAGATTGGGTCATGGGGCTTGCACACAGGGATTGTTACCTTGGAAACGGCATGCGGGACAAGAATGGGTCCACAGTTTAGCTTCAGCACAGAGACGCTCACACATGCAATGAGCTCCCACTTTAATGAGATGATATGATTACACAAGGCATAGGAGTCACCTCTGAACCAAAACAGCAACCAGCAGGACTTCTCGTTCATCCAAGCATTTGCTAATTAACACTGTTTGCAATGGTTTTTGTAACCAGTCGGGTGAATTCTCTATTGAGCGTTAATAAATGTTGATCACACTAATGAAATGATGAGAAATAATGAAATAATGAGTTTCTTCAGTGACGGACTTGTTTTCTCACAGAACGTGGATCATGATATACGATTATGACATTGATGTACAATACATCTCTCACATCACTGCAGTTTTTTTCTTTAGACATAATTTGTCAAGGATTTACCTGTAGTGAAGTAGTTTAGATTTTGCAACTCAGAGAAATTTCTTACATTACCTTGTTCCCATTCATACATGTTTCCTGTGTGCAGAAATTCCGTCGGAGAGTACAAGAATCCACTCAGATGCTGAGAGAACTAGAAATTTCATTGAGAACTAATCACATCGGGTGAGTGATCAAGACTGCGTGTGTGTTTAAAGCTTTGTATTGAATAATTATATATTAATAAGATTTTATTTAAAGAAATTGTGTTTAAAATTAGCATATGATTTCCTTTAAGCCTAATAATCATAGCTTTATTATGAGAACTGCAGAAAATAGGTACATTTACATAATAAAGTAAACATTGTAACTCCTTGTGAAATATTTTGCATATTACGTTGTTCATGTTAAGATTCATTGAGGAAAAAAGTCAACAGTTCATTACTGTCCTTTTAGGTTTTAATAATGTATTGGATATTAATTTCAGTAATTTGCAATGTCCTTAGATTATGTTTTCTTTTCTTGATTTCCCTTGAATATTCTGTGAATGTTTTTGGCCGGTCAGTGTATTTCCATAGAGGGGGTGAACAGTTTGAGAGTATGGTACATAAAGTAATTTATGGTCCTTGATTCTCTAAAGGTGTCATTTGTTATGAAGTTAAGGCTGAGAAAATGAGACACTGAGATCATTTGTGATGGATGGCAAAGTCTATCTGCATCAGTAGGAACTGGAAAAGCTGACAGGTTGTGATGAGGTATAACTACTGCAGAAAAGCAGGAAGTCCTGCTTTTCCTGCTGTTCAAATTGTCAGTGCAAATAAATGTACAAGATTTTACTGACAGAGGTTCTGCTGTACGATAAACACTTCAAGCACAATTATAGGCCACTTCATATAAGCACACAATGCTCATTTACACAGCAAAGAGCTTTGCTTACTATCACTATCAGTGCCGTTAGTTGTTTTAGCAAACCTTATGCTTCTACACTGAATTATGCGATGGATCTGTCTTATCTGTATAATATAATGTGGCATTTCTCCACATTTTTAGTCACATGTGGAGAAAGACAAATTAGCACAACAGCACAATAAGGCTGTGTTGAAAATGTGTGTGCTTTATAGCTCTCAGGGAATGACTCCTGACGTGGAAATGTCGGGAGTGTTAAATTGAATAATTACTCTTTGAGAAGTGCTTGCAAAAATAGACTCCACGAAGCTGCCACGGAATATAAGCCAATCAAAGACAACTATGAGAAGAATGGACGTTCTTTCCATGTGTCATTCCAAATTAAAACACAGGAGTGCACTCAGGGTGGAGAGAACCGACTGGCTTTTGATCACTCAGCTACTGCCGTGTATGATTCACTGTCATTGCTTTTGGAGTGGAAGAATTCAACCTTCTGGCCAGAGAATGATGGAAGGAAACACTTAGAATTTAGATTCTGTAAAAGGAAACATTTCAAATCCTTCCTATCTCTTCATGAGCTCCTGTATTTTTACGTAATGGTCTGCAGATTTAGCACAAGGCGTGTTGACGTTTCTGAAAAAAACATTTTTTACAGCTTTGTCTCCTATATGTCCTTTGTCTCCTGTTTGTCTTTTTGTGTAGATGGGTGCGTGAGTTTCTAAACGAGGAGAATAAGGGTCTGGATGTGTTGGTGGAGTATCTCTCATTTGCACAGTATGCTGTCACGTAAGTCACACATGCTGATACACAACACACTGTGAGCACAATAGATCTCTTCTACTTAACCATAGATGTACACACACACATATGCTGTGGGACACTGACTCATCACTCTCACTCTTTTCGCTCTCTCTCTGACTGGACTGGGAATTAACGTGTATAATGTACAACTGTTCATTCAGTCCATTCACAGAGACAGTCACAGTCACATGATTGTACTGTAGAGCCTGTAAGCATTTCACTGCATTGTCATACTGTGTATGGTTGTATATGTGACAAATGACATTTGAATTTGAGCCTATAGCAGTTTCCAACCTAGTGCTTGAATAACATTTATATAATATTGTATATATCAATTGCAGTTTTTATATACAGTATTTTAAAGGAGACCAAAATTGGACACAGACTTGGATTTATTTTCTACATTCTAGAACAATACTGGATTTTTGTTGAGTTTTTTTCAAAAATGTGAAATAACGCATATGGCATTATGTAATTAAGTAACAACAACAGCAATAAAAAACAGTTAGTTGTAATTTAAGACACAAATGTCATCTGTTCTGGAATAGTTCTTGCAAGTACAGGATTGTCAAGTGCATTTGCAAAACTCATCAAACACCATGATGAAACTGGCTCTTATGAAGTCCATACCAGAATAGCAATATCAAAACTTACCTCTGCCTCAGAGGAGAAGTTCATTTAAAGTTACCAGCCTCAAAAATCACCAGTTAACAGCACCTCAGATTAGAGCCGTTATGAAGGCTTTACAGATCATGAGTAGTGTTCAAAGGAGATTTTCATATTTTGGATGCTTTGAGCATTGATTTACAGTGTAGAAAGAAATAAAAATTAGGAAATCTCAAGGAATAAGAAAAGTAATAAGTGTATATATTTATAAATAATACATTTAATGTTTAATATAATAATATTAATTATGTAATAAATAATATTTTTAAAATGGTTTTTGGAGCAATTTGTGTAAAAAAATCATTTCAAAGTATAATGTCTAAAATTGGTATTTCATTTTAGTGGTAAATAAGACACTATTTGAGATAAGTGTGGAATTGAAAAGTGTAGATTTTACTTGGATCTCAGCTAGTGTGAGAAATGCCCATGCATTCTGAGTGCTCTATTTTGACGTATATAGATTTGATGGCGACAGTTTTGAGAATGGCACAGACAATGTGATGGATAAGTCTAAATCTTGGAGTCGCTCTATCGAAGATCTCCATCGAGGGAGCAGTCTACCCTCTCCAGGAAGCATCAGCAGAGCTGGGAGACATTCTACATTAAGGTAAGATTAGTTAAGTGTAAAGAAAGAATTCCCTTAGGTGATAATTTACTTGCATGTACAACAGCAGGCAAACAAATGACAAAGGCTGCAGTTATTTGCAGTGGTGTGAATCAGACTTTAGTGAGTGTGCACTGTCTTTAAGATTAATTCAAATCACAAGTTTATATTAAAGTTCTTGTTCTAACACTTTATCATTTCTTGTACACGGGAACTCCTAAGCTTAATAATAAACCAATAAAATATGTTGTTATTTACATTTCCTTTTCAGAACAGAGCCATTTGCAGGTTTTGATGTTCTGATTTTTTATATTGTTAACTCAAAGTGAGAGAAAAAAGAAGCTGATGAGGAAATCACTGCTTGTAGCTGCTATAACAGGAACAAACTTGTTTTGTGGTTCTTTCAGAATGTTAAGCATGACTGGTTAAATGTTATCAGATGTTATTTAATAATGTTGTAAATTGTGATTGCTGGTAAATTGGTGTCATATAAGACTAATAAAGTACTTAGGGACGGGCATTTAGATTTATTTTATTCCTAATATAATAAAGAAAATTCCTCCAAAGTGGCTATTATCAAAACAAAGGCTAAATCCTCAACATTTCTATCTCTCTGAACGTCTCTCTATTATTTGTACAAAACAACAACAAAATGTGTGTTTTATCTCCTGTTCCTCGCTGCATGCTTTCCTGGCTCTTCATTTGACAGGCAGATGAGATGCTTCGCCCATTCTTGTACTGTTCACCAAACCCTTTTTTTTTTTCAAGTTTGTTTTGACTCCCAGAAGTATAAACGGTACTGATTTTTATCTGTCTGACCTATAGTGTTTCATAATGAGAACATAAGATGGATTTCTTGCCTTCATAGCAAAAACTTGTCAAAACTAGTCGACCTAGCATGAGGTATAAACTCATGAATAACAGTCTTACACAAATCAAAGTGAGCATGATCGGACTTCCATTCCTATGATTAATAAATTACTCACAAGTACACAGAACACTGTTCTTTATCCGGACGTATAAACATATGCAGGGGTGTAGCTTCTGTTTTGAAGAGCAAATGTAACAAACCTTCATCACAAGTATGTATTAAACAGAATCATACTTGGGTACTTAGTTACTCTTAGCTTAGACTTAGCTTAGCGTACACAGCATTCTAGTTTTGTCACTGTGGATCTCTAAACCTGTTGAGTTTGGTTCACTCTCTTTGGATAGTTGATTCCAGTTTTTTCAGATTAGGGTTTGAGCAAAGTTTGTTAACAGAGTTCTGTTAATACTTCTGCTTCTGTCAAACACATAGAATTTTTTTTTTTAATTGCAGCTTGATAGATGCTTGTTTTGGCTAAATTCAATTTGTCTAAGGATAGAAATAAAATGAGCTAAAAATATGACAGATTTCTTTTTCTGTAAAAGAAACCCCTCACGTGTCTGGCAGGATGTCAGGTTATGTCCGTGTTGCATAATCATGTGTAGTCATACCCAGATGTACTCCTGTAATTTATTATTCCACATGAAAATATAATGTGTACAATAAAAGGTCAAACAAAAATGATGAAATGGAGACAATGGTATGATAATGACTTGCGTTTACATGTAGGAAAATGAGGAGCACTCAGACTCACATGTATGTGCAAGCCTGTGTCTCACTCATACCGTCTCAGTACTTTAAGAAAGACTTCAGAAACAAATATCTGTCCATTCAAGGAGGCATTTAGACAAATCGGTGTGTGTGAATATGTGCTTTGTGACAAGACAGAAATAACCTATTTCTGTGAGAGAGAGAGAGAGAGACCAGATGTTGGTTAAGATTAAGATGCAGTTATTTGTCATATACTTTACAGTGCAGTGGAATGTTTATTTTTTTTTGTATCCCAGTTAGGAAGTTAGGTTCAGAGCACAGGGTCAGCCAGGATACAGCGTCCCTGGAACAGATAGGGTTTGGGGCTGAGGCTTCAACCTCTGACTTTCTGCCCAGTAACCCAGAGCCAGCTAGTCCCTTTGAGCCAAAGCTTTGGCTTGTCCCTGTGAGGATTTTTCTTTTGCTTACATTAATTTAATGAAATTACAATATGTATGCTAAGTTTCAGATTAGATTTAGCAGTGTAGTGTAGCATTAATAATTATGTCAGTAAGACCTGTGTAATTATATATAGCGATTAAGATACATTAATATAGATTCAGTCTAAATGTGTATATTTTTTAATCATCCTGAATTTCTTAAAAATACATGTATCTCCTTTTTTTTTTTTGGACATTTTTGTTGTCTAACTTTTGTTTGTTTGCCCCTGTACCGCACATAAAAACCTAGAGCTCGTTCTGCGTTTACAAAGCATCACAGACCTCTGCCATGCATGTCAATGATGCTGCCATTGTGTGTGTGTGTGTGTGTGTGTGTGTGTGTGTGTGTGTGTGTGTGTGTGAAGCTGCCGATTTAAGACAATACTGTCTACACTGCAGAGGAACCACTTGTTTTACGCTACTGTGTTTAATGCCCTCGCCGTAATTTAAGGTATGGCTGGTGGGATGTCAGTATCCAGAGCATAATAAACATTATATTTCACTTTAGATTCCAGTGCTGTCACCAGGACAACATTTGTTAATCCACTTGCAATTGATGATTTAATATCGGACTTCAATATTTCTCTGGATTTATTTCATTCTGTTTCTTTTTGCTAGTTTAATAGTGTGTGTGTGTGCGTGTGTGCGTGCGTGTGTGTGTGTGTGTGTGCGTGTGTGTGTGTACGTGTGCGTGTGTGTGTGTGTTTTCGATTGTGTGTTCTTTCTGTGTTTTTATGAAACTTTTCTTCTCAACTTTGAACTCTCTTCTTAGATGTAATACATTGCCCAGCAGAAGAACATTGAAGAATTCGAGATTGCTGTGTAAGAAAGACGATGTTCACGTCTGCATCATGTGTTTACGAGCCATAATGAACTATCAGGTAAATCCCACACACAGAAAGGCATGTGCAATACACAAGGTTTTCTCTTGCTTATACTTTGACAGGTAATTTTTGAAATGTTTCAGTTTCTGTGTTTAATTAAATTTCAGGCATCCTTCTGTGCTCATTAATGCATCGCTCATTGTTTTTTCTATGTGTGTTGTTGTTGTTGTTGTTAGTATGGCTTCAACATGGTCATGTCCCACCCTCATGCTGTGAATGAAATTGCACTAAGTCTGAACAACAAGAACCCCAGGTAAAGCATTCCAATTGGTGCGTGTGTATGTGCGTGTGTATGCGTGTATGTGTGTGCGTGTGTGTGCGCGTGTGTGAGTGAGTCTGTGCTGGAGGGAGAAAGGGAGAAAGTGTTTTACAGAGGGTGATTAAAAACACCTGCTTTGTAATGGAGTTTTCCCAGCATGTGCTACACTCTCATACAGGCAGGAATCGAGTCCTCTGACAGGGTCATAAATATCAGCAGCTGCACCAGGACAGTCTCCTAATCTGTGCATGTGGGTGTGTCCAGTTTTGCATGTGCATAGCCTCCTGACTTGTTTTGTGTCAGTGCACGGCACGATGATAGTGAAACAGCAGCCATGCCAGTTTAACACAACTGTGATCTGATTTCAGACACAAACTTGAAATGTTGAATAAAATGATGAAGCACTGACATCCTTCCTCTCGCTCTCTCTCTCTCTCTCTCTATTTCTTTTGTGCGTGTTTGTGTGTGTGTGTGTGTGTGTGTTTTGCAGGACAAAAGCACTAGTACTAGAGCTACTGGCTGCTGTGTGTTTAGTCAGAGGGGGACATGAGATCATTCTCTCTGCTTTTGATAACTTTAAAGAGGTACAGAGCTGCATTGTTCACATATTATTTTAAACATTCTTTACTCTTTAATTTTCAAGTGCTTCATATTTGTACGTCACATATTTTGTCATTTTATTTTATTGGATTTTCCCGCTCCACCATGACCCACCATATGTTTTGCCCCATTTGCTTAAAAAGTGACTCATACGATGCATACGTACTGTAGTTTGCCTGACTGTCAGATGTGGGGAAGGACAATAACTAGTGGATCATTGGTGTTATATTGCAATTGCAAATTTAAATAATACATGATAGATGTATTATAAGCTGAATTGTTTGTAACTGTCGGCTTTTTTAGCTGTGCCAGTTACAGAAATTGATTATTGGAAGTGAATTTAAACACCAATGCTGTATGGCTATAGGGACGCAGAAATAACAGCTAAGATACATTCATGCAAATCACATCTGTAAACCATAGTGCAGATTTAAAGCAGGCTTGAGGAACATGGAACCTCAGTGGTTTAATGCATTAAATGCATTAAAGAATGTTATTTTATTTTAAAAAAAAGACCATTGTGTCATATGAAATGTCCAATCGCATATAAATTATTAATTGGCTCATTATCATTACCATGTTTATTACAGAATATGCAGTTTTTTGTCTTGTTGCATGCATGTCACGTATAAAATCTTATGACTTAACTAAACAAAATGCACATGCTTTGTTTTTTGCACAAGGTTTGTTCAGAAAATCAACGCTTTGAGAAGCTGATGGAGCACTTCAAGAATGAGGACAATAACATTGATTTCATGGTACTTATTCAAAAACATATCAGGCACCCACCAGTGGTTTCTTTTAAATTCCTAATTAACATTTAGTTAACACATTCAGTTTGTGGTAGTTTGCACAATAAACACGCATTTCGTTTCTGCTGTATCGTGCCGCTTTGTCTCTAGGCACAGAGGAGCATGTCTGTGTGTATTTAGCCCTTGTGTGTAAAATTCACATGTCTGTGTCAGCGCACTGTCAATTATTGTAGCAGTTATAGCTCAAAGTTTGTGAATACCTGACCATCACACACCTATGTGCTTCCTGAATATCCTGTTCCAAATCCATGCCCTTGTGCTTCCTTTTCTTGCTATAACAGCCTCTGCTCTTCTGTAAAGGCTTTCTGAGGATTTGCCAATTCAGTCATGCTGGCACATCTTCTGGTTAGGCCCCTAAGTGCCACTGAGCGGACATTGGAATGTTAAAGCATGCAAAGATGTTCTATATAATGGGGTGGCAAAGGCCTATAAATTAATGGGATGATCAGATGTCCACATACATTTTGAAGTACATACAGTTAAACCTTGAATTGCGAGCATAATTCCATGGATTAGAGCTGTTACAAGGGATTTACAGATCATCAGTAGCAGATACATTTCATCTTTACTGTTCAGAAGAGATTATTGCATGTTTTGGATGATTTGAATGTAGAAAGAAATAAAATCAGGAAGGAACATGGAATTAGAAAGTGATCACAAACTTTTAAGCGGCAGTGTATGTGTGTGTTGTGTTTTTGTGTTTGTGTGTGTCTGAGTGGATGAATGGATAAATAGTTAGTTAGCCAGTTGGTTAGTTAGTTAGTACGCTCACCCCATACTACCCATCCAGTCAGGAAGGGCATCCATCAAACTTATAATAGCTTATAAATCCGCCAAGATGTGTGTAGACCAGACAGTTCTCTGTGACGATATATATATAAAACAAAAATTCTGCAGCATGCAGTCCTCAATGAGTAACGGTAGGCAGTGTCATCTTCACCTTTTATGTCATCCTGTGATGTAATAATAAATCTGCTGAAACACTGGAGCGGCATGAGGAGTTAATTGCACGCTCTATTACAGGTAATGGTAGCACGTGGGCGTTAGGCTCAGGGAAATTATTTCAGTGGTTTTGCTAGGGTATCATAATGTACTCTACTTACATCTAGCTAGTGTTCTGTTGTAGTTTTGTAGTTTTTCTCTGAGTAATAAAACAGTAGCACTAAAATGTAAATGTTTGGTAATGTTACCAAGCAATGTAGAAGCTTCCACCACACATTTCTGCAACACAATTTTAGCATTATTATACATGTAAGTCAGTGGAATCAGGCCCGGAGACTGTCCAGCAATAATTACGACAGCTGCAGGACAGTAGCTAGCAGCACGTTACAGTTGATTTGTTTGTGTAATTTCCATTTTCAGGTCAACAGCTTACTGACATTTCTGTCTTGCCATGGCATATTATCTGAAATAATAAGTTTCTTGAGTAAATACCTTTTTTCATCACTTAATTTGACGTTGTTTTAGTGATTATTGAATGTGATTTGCATGTTTTTGTATCCTGTGCATAGTAACTGGACACATCCAACTGGGTCACCATTTAATGTTTGCTTTTCTTCTTTACAATTCTGCCTATTAATGTTCAGCATTCCACTACGTTCCAGGTGGCATGCATGCAGTTCATAAACATTGTGGTCCACTCAGTAGAAGATATGAATTTCAGAGTGCACCTACAGTATGACTTCACTAAACTATGTTTGGACGAGTACTTGGATGTGAGTATTTATCTGAAGAAAGAAAAAACAAAAGAACCCCTTTAGCATTTCTCAGTTGTTATTCTTATAGATCTAGTAATGCCCTGAATGCTTTTTTCATTGTTTCCATGTTTTTCTGTCCTCTGAGTAGAAGCTGAAGCACACAGAGAGTGATAAACTGCAGGTGCAGATCCAGGCTTACCTAGATAATGTGTTCGATGTGGGAGCTCTGTTGGAGGACGCTGAAACGAAGAATGCAGCACTGGAACGAGTGGAGGAGCTGGAGGAGAGCATGTCTCATGTGAGTGCTGTGTTTAGACACTCATCAACTTCCTCAAGACCATGAGAACAAAAATAAGCAAATGTCTTTCCATGAATATGTGTTTGACTCATCTGTCTTTCTAAAAAACTATACACACTATACTATACAAACAACTATACATATACATGAGACATAACTCAGCATATAGAGCCTTTAATAACAAGGAGTGTTATGAATGGTGACAGCCTGAAAACATGCATGCTCGTATGAATATGGGTCAGAATTTAAGGGTTACTTGTGGTTCTGGAAACAAACCTGAGTGTTTTCTTTTTATTTCTTTGTTAAAATTAGATAAAAATCAAGACTGTTGCTAATTCATCTAAGAAGAATGAATTGACATGCATATTTGTCCTGATACTTAATGATTAGTATGTGAATGCTTTAAAATGAAGCCTTTATAGTAGCAATCAAATATATTTGAACCTTTCAATTTAATTAGAAACCGTCTTCCTGTTCAACAGATATTACAGGAATCAGCTGTGCTAATGCTAATGTTGAAATCGTAGTTTGATTCAAGGCTTAAAGTTTGAGCACAACCACAATTCATGATCGAATTAGCAGTTCACAAAATCGTATTAGTATGTGAAGTTTAGTCCATCTCTATGCTGTTGATGTATTACTTTGAATGATAAACCGTTCTCTACATTTAATGACACTTTGCAGTTATTAGTTTAAGATTATTATTTATAATAAATTATCTTGATCTAAGGTCCTCTTCCTTTACGTTGTAATTGAGAGATCTACACAAAGATACACAATACATATTTGTCAAAATATTAGTTTCTGTTTGTGAACATGGTGTTAATCTCACAATGCAGATGACAGAGAAGTTACAGGACACAGAAAATGAGGCCATGGCAAAGATTGTGGAACTGGAGAAGCAGTTAATGCATAAGAACAAGGAACTGGACTCTGTACGGGTAAGAGTTTCTCTGCCTCTTAAACTCAGTTTACTTTTTAGATTTGCTACATTTAAATGTTTATTTGTTTGTATAAAAAGTAACTTCAGCTTGATATCTACAGTAAATGCAACACAACAATTTATAGAAGTAAACAGCAAGAAGAAAAACTTTTTTTTTTTCTAATTGATTATAGGAAGTCTACAAGGATGCCTCCTCTCAGGTGCACACACTGAGAAGAATTGTGAAGGAGAAGGATGAGGCCATTCAGAGACAGTGCAATCTGGAGAAGAAGATTCATGAACTAGAAAAACAAGGAACCATAAAGATCCAGAAGAAAGGAGATGGAGATATTGCCATCCTGCCCACTGTTCCACCCACTAACGGTCTGCTGGCAGGCACAGAGGGTGTGATGGGGGTACCTGGGAGTGCCATGGTCGGTTCTGTGGGACCAAGTAACGGTGTAGACCCGGGCATGTCCATGCCACCCCCTCCCCCTCCACCCCCTCCTATGCCTGCATCATGTGAGTGATTTAGATGTCCTTCTGTTTTTCGTCAACAAATCTATACTCAGTTATTCTGACCAGAGCACTGAAATTTGAACTGTAGTAAACCTGGTTTAAAATAACGTATTGGTTTGTGCTACTCCAGGATTTTTTTATTTATTTATTTTTTTTTTTTTTACTTTTAAATGATAACAGAGACATGGCGGCCTACAGCCCCAGCAGTTCTCTTTTGTGGCGCACAGCAAGGGAATTTGAAACAGCAAATGACTTTATACTTATTCTTGATAATTGAGACTCAGTGGGAGAAATATCTTCTGACAGGCTGTCCTCTCTCTCTCTCTCTCTCTCTCTCTCTCTTGTTTTTTTTATATGACAATTTTTTCTTTTGACACTTAGTTTTTCCCTGTTCACAGCTTTTTTTATTCATGTTACTTGTGCTTATTCTTTCTTATCTTTTTGTTTACTTTCATTAATTATATATTTTTTTCTCTTTACTATTTCAGTGCCAAATGGGCCATCAGCTGTCGTTGAGCCACCCCCTCCTCCTCCTCCTCCTCCCCCTCCTCCACCACCTCCCCCTCTTCCAGGCTCTGGCATGGGGGAATCTTGCCCTATGCCCCCACCTCCACCCCCCATGGCACCACCTCTACCAGGCTGTGGATCCCCCACTGTAATCTTTAATTCAGGTCTTGCAGGTAAGTCTATGCATGCAGACATCATGTCATATTCTTTTTTTTAAGCATAAAACATCTCGGAAGGCAACAACATGGAACTAACAGGAGTCGCTATTCACAGTGTTATTTCTAACTACTTTTTATAATGCTGTAGTCCATTTATTATTTTGAAAATATTGATTCTTGCAGAAACTGTATTTTTTAGATTTTTATAAGGCTTTGTGGATTTCCAAAAATAAATCTGTTACTCATTTGTGAGATTTTGCAGATACTGACTACAATGACAGCAGACACAATAGCGGGCAGCAGAATTTTTTTGTTGATAGTTATGTTCGAGGTGTATTTCGGAGCCTAAAAAATAAACAGAAAGATTACCTGATGATTACCAGATTACCTGATGCTTTGTCACACAGATGAAAGAGTAACCTTATGCACTATGTTGTAGTGAACTTATTCAAAAGAGAAAGAAGCATTTGAAAAGTGGATGAAAAAGGAACTAAGAATATTAATTTGTTTTTAGCAAGTTTGATTCATCATAATTAATGTACAAATATGTGATTTCTCCTGGATTTGGTGGCATTAGCTATCTTTAGTATTACCTCATACAGTGGTTATGTTGCAAATTGACCATCAACTTTGCCCGTCACACAATGACATGCAGGTAAAGTTAATTAATAGCAACATTTCAAGCTTTGAAAATAGGTTTGGAGTCGGTTACTAGAAATAGGTTTATAGATATTACTGTTCCGAGTTGAATCCCAAATAGCATAAACAGGAAATCTAGTGCATTATGTAGGGTGTTCCTTCCCCTGTTACACACACCAATTTAGGATTCAGTCTTATGTTAAAACCCAGTTAGCACTGTCACTTGAAACACAACATGGACGGTTCAGAGGCAATTTACAGCAAATTATTAGGATTCCTTACAACTGCAAAATACATTTACTTATTTTTTTCTCACAAAACTACTTACTGTTGCTTTATCTACACTGATGTTGCTGCATGTGTAAAAGCCTTCACATTATACTCTAACCTTGGATTTTATCAGCCAAGCAATATGTGGGTCTGACTCAGATTCTTATTATAAGACGTTTTACTGACTATCTTTACTATAGTGTACAAGACACTAAGGTATTGTGTGAGGCTTAGTGCTTTTCTCAGCAGCTCGTGATAATGATCACTAAGGCTGTGGGTGTTTACTCACTGCTCCTTAGCACGGTTTAACTTCCCAGCCAGGCTGTTTGGTCAGATGTAACTGACTCACATATACTATAGCAACTCAAAAGAAAATCCCACTGGTGTTGTTTCCTGTATGAGGGGAAAATGCATGAGTTCCAACAAAGATATTTGTATCAGTGATTTAAGTGTGGACTTTTAGACTATGATCTTTCTTTTTACTTCGAACTGTTTAAAATAACAAGGAAAGGAATTTTTGGAAGCAAATCATCGATTATTCAATTTACTAATCTTTAAGCTTGATCTACGTAGAAAATGCTCCCCATCTGATTGGATCTGTCTCTCAAATGTAAATTAACACCATTCACAGCATGAGCATGTAGTCCCTTTTCATAAATGCTAAGGTTGCGAATCGCTAGTTTATACAGTGAAACTGAGAAGCATGTGCAAATTTAATGGCTAAGTTTGTAAATGCTGAGGGTGATAAATGAGCTGTGATGAGATCATATTGCTGACCATGTCTTGAAAATTTATATTGTATACAAAACATGCCCCTGTTTACGGAGCAAAGATGTACAACTGTCCTTGCCTAACATTTACTTTTTCATGATTACGATGAAACTGGGGCAGCTAATCATACCTTTTAAGCTAGTGTCTGTTTTCTGATCTCTTGATTTTTGTTTTCTTCTATATTTGTGCTGGCATAGAGGGACCCATCAAGCTGTTCTGTAGGTTCTCTGTGTTCTGCTCTGCTGTTTTATTTTTATGTGTAGAATTGTTAGAGATGGCATTTTTAGTCCCAAATGGTATAATAATCATTAGAATCCTCATCAGTTTCTGGTTCTCCAAGACAGTTTACATCTAATTTTTCCACGTGAAGCCAAGTATAAAATTAGGCACTCTGCTGCAGGACTTTTCCTCCAGTTTGATCACTGTTCAGTCTAAAAAAAGGAACGTTTTCTAGAACTCACTTTGCACAGTTCAGCAAATTACAGCATGCAGTTGCCAGAGAATGAAACCACATGTTCCATGAGACCCAAGGCCTTTATTCCTATCCTTGGATGTTTCAGTTGAAATCCATGACACTATTCGGAAATTGTGGGCCCGAAAGGCAGACCTAACCACAATTCCAATTCGACAGCATTCTCTCAGTGTCAGATTTTGATGGAGGATTTTACAGCTCCAGCTAGACTCATTAAAAATCCAACTATTACTATTTGTAAAACTTCAGGAGCTGAAAATGCCACTCTGTGTGTTCATTTAAAGTGTGTGTGTTTTGTGCTGCTGCATGTTAAAATAAAGTGGCATGTCATGACAAGTGAATTGTTGCACAAATGTAAGAGTGGAGACTGCTACACAGACAGAGCATGGCCATTACACAACTGATAACTTACAGATAATATACAGGAAGTGGGCTGGATTTCTTGTTCTAATTCAGCCATCCTTACTCCCATGCTGGTACGTCTTCCCCTATTGAACCTGAGACTACATGTAGAGACGTGTGACGTAAGAGGAAGGAAAAGGTTAAACAATTGAGTGTAGAAAAAACACATGCAGGCATGTCTACTGCATCATAAAATTAAGTGGTTAATATCTTACAGTGCTTTGTAATGTGTATAAAAATAGCTGAGAAGTTCAGAAGAAAAGCCTGAAGAGAAGAGTACAGCCTCAAGGAAGTCTTGTAATAACGTATGACCGTTATCATATTAAAGATGTTTTGATCCTGATATGAGTGATCTGTTCCAGGATGATAATATCTTTTATCCACAGGACATGAGGGCTCATTAAAGGTGGGCAGTTTGATTATTAAGAAAATCATGATCTTCATAGCCAGTAGATTGCAACCTAATTGAACTTCTTTGGCAGATTCTGGACTGGCTGATATGTTAAGCCGAGCTCTCCACTGCCATTATCAAGATCCCAATTGAGGGAATTTTTTTATTTTATTTAAGAATTGTGTTCATCTCTCCAGTACAGTTGCAGGGATGTGTATAATCAGTTCCAGTGAATGGTGGCTCATAGTGGCTGAACACCTTTTTTTCCTGTTGCATCGTGTCCTGTGGCCCGTACCATAGTGCATAGCTGCAGCATTGCAGAAATCTCCTCACAATAAGGCTACTCAGTGCAATAATAGAATCTTTATCAGGGGTTAGTGGCGAGAAAGTGAGTCACTCACTGTCACCTCACTATTATTGTTAGCAGCTCTACACAAAGTCTGTTTCTCGATAGTGCTCTGATTTCTCATTGTTGCCATGGAACTTCAGTGTAAATGATTTACCCATTTCTTTTGTGCCTCACCGTGACACTGCTCCACAATGTGTCTGTCACCACTTCTGAATCAGCACTCATCTAATGACATTATTTGTCTAGTGTATGTGAAATGGTGAATGTACGCAGTAGAACATATGTATGCTTTTTTGTGATGTGCAGCTGTGAAGATTAAGAAGCCAATCAAAACCAAGTTCAGAATGCCAGTGTTTAACTGGGTGGCACTAAAACCCAACCAAATCAATGGCACAGTCTTCAATGAGATTGATGATGAGAGGATACTGGAGGTAAATTTTTCACCCTACACTAACTTTTACCACAGTCTGAATGTGTACACTCAAGCGATAATCCTTGTTTACTTATTCACAAGAATATTATAATGTGTTTGTTTTTGCTTCACTAATCAGAATTATAACAAACTGTGCACACTCATCATATGATCCAAAGATGTATCATGCAAGTCCTCTTGCTTCCCTTTAGGATCTGAATGTGGATGAGTTTGAGGAGATTTTTAAGACAAGAGCTCAGGGCCCTGCTATTGATGTTACTTCCAGCAAGCAGAAGTCCATTCAGAAGGTCCCTAATAAAGTTTCCCTACTGGATTCAAACAGGGCCAAAAATCTGGCAATCACACTTCGAAAAGTTGGCAAGACTCCTGAGGAAATCTGCAAATCAATTCAGATGTAAGTTATATCAAGCTTAAGGTGACTTTCTATGAAAATAGATTTATAGCTAGACTTTGTTTAGTTACTCATTGGAAAGTTTATATCCAGTATACTTTACTCTGTACTGTAACTGTTTAAATCCTGTGTGCTGTGTTTTGTTTGCAAAGAACCACAACCATAGTTTTTCTGAAAACATTGTAGAAAACAGAGGAATGTCATTATTTCTGTCTGTGGAAGACTTTCATAGCTGCAGGCACACTTCAATTTAAAGGAGAATTTCATCGTTTTCTTTCTGCTTCTCTCAGGTTTGACCTCCGAATGTTGCCGGTGGACTTTGTGGAGTGTCTGCTACGCTTTATCCCCACAGAGCCTGAGGTAAAAATGTTACGGCAGTACGAGAAAGAGAAAAAGCCCCTAGAAAACCTCACAGATGAGGACCGCTTCATGATGCAGTTCAGCAAAATCGAGCGCCTCATGCAAAAGATGACTATTATGGCGTTCGTGGGGAACTTTAGTGAGAGTGTGCAAATGCTCACACCAGTAAGTAGTAAACATAAGTCAACTGATCTTTTCATATACACACCTCCACTTCCATCTTTGTGTTTGTACTCATTGTATTGCCTTACTCTATTCTTATCTCTATAAAAAATTCTATGTTTTTTTATTTATCTTAATTGAAAAAATAATTATAAAAAGGAATGGTTATCAAGCCTTTTTCATTTGAGTGTCCTTTGCCCAACAGCAACTGCATGCCATTATTGCAGCGTCTGTGTCCATCAAGTCTTCACAGAAACTTAAGAAAATTCTGGAGGTTAGTGCTTTCTTTCCAAAGATGTATTTCATTTCTCTGGTTTCCCACTCTTAATGAAACATTTCTGTTGCTCCCTTTGCAGATTATATTGGCTCTTGGGAACTACATGAACAGCAGTAAAAGAGGGGCAGTGTATGGCTTCAAACTTCAGAGTTTAGACCTGGTGAGAATCTCTTTTTGTTACACTGCTTTACAAGTCGTTTGTGTCTCAATACACTAATGTCGTTTTGTGTTTTTAGTTAATTGATACCAAATCAACAGACAGGAAGCTAACACTATTGCACTACATTGCAAATGTAGTTAAAGAGAAGTACCAGCAGGTGGCGCTGTTCTATAACGAGCTCAATTATGTGGAAAAAGCAGCAGCAGGTACAATGTCTATAAAAATTTAATTGGATAAATTTGCCTTTTTTTATTTGTGAGAGCATCCTGTGTAATTTTCTGTTCGTCTGTGTCGTAGTCTCTTTAGAGAATGTGTTGCTGGATGTGAAGGAGCTCCAGAGGGGTATGGATCTAACTAGGAGAGAGTATAGCATGCATGGCCACAACACACTGCTCAAAGACTTCATACATCTCAATGAGAGCAAGCTCAAAAAAATACAGGATGATGCCAAGATTGCACAGGTACTCATCCATCCATCCATCCATCCATCTGTCCATTCTTAGAAGTGTTTTTCTGACAGTGCATGTAGTGTATATTGCATCATCTTTTCTTCTCAGTGATACAGTTGTTCTCTTTCAGGACGCTTTTGATGAGGCAGTAAAGTTTTTTGGGGAGAGTTCCAAAACCATGCCTCCGTCAGTGTTCTTCCCAGTGTTTGTGCGCTTTGTGAAGGCATACAGGGTAACCCTGCCCCTCAGACAACTTAATAACAAGACAGAAATCTATGTAACACAAAAATCATGCATGTGATCATTCGTGTTACATTTGCGTGACATGCCGTTTGCTTTATCTCAGCAAGCAGAGGAGGAAAACGAGCAGAGGAAAAGGCAGGAGCAGATGTTGATGGAAAAGCTGCTTGAGCAGGAGGCCATGGAGCTGGAAGATCAGAAGGTAAAACATGTCGTGTGTGTATTTCAATAGGCTATACAGTATATTTGTATTCATCTGGTTGAGAATCAGAGACATGTACATATGTCAGAATTTACGTTTGTCAGAATTGAAAACCTACGTTTATATACAGGTAGGATATTCTTTGTAGAGTTTCTTTTGTAAAGACAACTCATGACTGGAACAACAGCTTTCCAGATAAATCAAATAAACACTTGTACACTCATAAGGAGTTAAAAATTAGAAATGGGGACAAGTGGAAACAGACTAGTTACAAAAGTTAAAATCATCAGGTGCAGCTGTTTGTCAAAAGCAAAAACGAGAACAAGATCAGAATTCAGGCATGAAGCTTGTAGAGTTAATTATGTTTTGATAAAAGAATCTAGTCCAGTCGAGTGCATGTTCAGTTACATTGTGACACTTAGCGCAGACAGAGTTAGCATTTTCATCTTCTTTGCAAACTCAATATAGACATGTTGGTACCAAAAGAACCTTGAAAATTTATAATGTATGGGGAATTTATTCTCTTATAATAAAAGTTATTGTATTGGGAAATTATGGTGTGGGGATGACGGGTCCTATGATGCATAGTAACTGAGGAGTTTCCATCATATGATTTATGAGTTATGGTTTCTTTTCCTGTCACATCGAGAAACTGGTTTGCATGTGTGTGTTCAGTCTCCTTCTCACAAGAATAAACGACAGCAGCAGGAGCTGATAGCTGAGTTGAAGAAGAAGCAAGTGAAGGACAGTCGGCATGTTTACGAGGGAAAAGACGGGACCATTGAGGATATTATCACTGGTAACACACACGAACACACACACACACAGCTTTCATTACAAGTGCATTTACAAGGTGAACATCAGTACTCTTCTGTGTACGGACACACGATCGCACATACACACTCTCCTTATCTTCTGGCCTGAGCTGAGATTGGGCTGCAGTGCTCTAGGCAAGTGTGCATGCCAAAGTTTTGCTTTGTAATAAGTCCGAGCTTAACGCGGCAACCTTAATTCACTAACCATCAATAATTGAGCTGAAGCTCCAAGCTTAACTGCCTTAACGTCAAATATCGTTCTGATTGATAATCCAATCCGAGAGAGCTCAAATGTACATTATGTGTAAAACCCTGATCTGTAGTAGATCACTAGGTGGCTGCTGTCTCATTGATCTTTTTCACTTAAAAACATTCCTCAATAGCAAAGCAGGGCTTGACCTGACAAGCTTGATTGTGTGAGGAACAGATGTGGAATGTTGGCCGTGTAGACTCTCATGCTGCAATATTACTCCTCCTACATCTTACATTAATTTAATATTAGCTGACAATAGAGCGTTTTTATTAACCCATTAGACGATGTTAATTATGCTGTGCTGCTGAAGTTGCAGTAGCTGTGCTAACATCCTAGCTGCTGTGCTGGCTGGTTAACTGTTTATGTTGTGTGTATGTCTCCTTGTGTGCGTGTGTGTGGCTGTTTTGTCCGAACGCAGTGCTGAAGACTGTCCCCTTTACGGCGCGCACGGCCAAACGGGGCTCGCGCTTCTTCAATGAGGAACTCCACTGTTAAAGTTTACACTCTTTCTCATGAAGGTTGCTAGAAACAGCATGCTTTCTCTTTCTCTATTTTTTAAACCACCGAGTGCTCCTTTTACACCTCACGTGTTTTTTTTTTACGTTCTGGGAGGGAGTACAGGTTGTTTATCCTGCATCTGGGTTCATTCACTCATTCACTCACTCACTCCTATGGATGTGGTCCAAGCATACTTGTGTGTGTTGTGTTGTGTCTTTCGGGTGTGTCTGTAATCATCATGTGTACCTTTTTTTTTATCCCACTCCACAACCCTGCATGAAGACGGGTGGTTTCGGGGGATGAGAGTGATCTCATCACAACTTCCCCTGCATGGAGTGTTTCATCACAAATCCATGTTCATCAATGTAGTATAACCATCATCACCAATCAGAGCAAGGCGAATGTCACGATAAGCCAACAATGCCAGAGGACTAGATGTGGTTAGCAAGATTTAGGAGATTGACGTGTCACTTTCAGACATTCATTTGGACCGATTACATGAATTAGGTTAGATCCAGTTTAGGTCAGTTAAAGCGCTGTGCTTAGAGCACCCTCTGCTGTCAGTTATCGCTCATCTCATTCACTCAGCTGTTTGAAAGCCAATAATGAATAGTTAACAAATAGTTAAATAAATATAAATCTTGTAAATTGTTTCTATGCATCTCTGAGCATTGTGGCTTATTCTGGGGTCATTTGGTTTGCTCGAGTGATTCATCATGTCATTCATAATGTGTGTGTGATACTATTGTTGTTTTTGTATTGTTTGCATGATATTCACTTGCTTCCTCTCATTTCATTCAGTGACTTTCCTGTTCCCTTCCAGGGGTACTTCACCTTCTAGCTAAGCTTGGATTAACAGGAAGTGCTTGTGTAATTTCCTGTTCAGCGTTTGGTGCTATGTTAATCGACTGTTGCATGAAACATTTTTTGGACTGTTTGCTTTTTTTTTTAACTCTTACACTTTGCCTCAGTCAGTTTCCTAAACTGCTTGATGGTTTGCTTTTATTTGAAAGTCTTGATTTGTTTGCATGCATGGTCTTTTAATTTATTCAAGCACAGATATGCATTACAGTTTATTTTTCTTTAGCAAAGGATTTTTTTTGTTGCATATTTTGGTAATTGCTCACTGGCGTGATGCTAAAGGTCAGCGTGCAAAGCAGCTTGAGCATTGACGGTTCTTGAGTAATTCTGCTAATTCCTGCTACACGACAGCTTGCGCTCTTCATATAGCCATAGAGTGCTTCTTCACACAGCTAAGGATCGTCTTGCAATTCTACCCCTTTCGATCTCTTACCCCTGGGCAGCTTGGCTTGGTGTGCTTGGCGACCTCTCTGTCCAGTCAGCTCTACTTTATTTTAACCTCCGTTTTTGTCTCTCCTCCTCTCAGCCCTAAAGAAGAATAATATTACTAAATTTCCAAATGTGCACTCGAGGGTAAGGAGCTCGTCCAGTAGCACCCCAGTGGTGATGGATGGTACTCAAACCTGGCAAGCATCCCTTTCTATTTATCCCTTTATTTTACCTAACCTTAATCTCTCTGTTCTGGTTAAAATGTTCTCGTTCACCCTCATCTCTCCCTGTCCATCATACTGAAAACCTTTTCAAGGTTAATTGAGATTAATTGTTAGGCTTGGCAAATTCTGCCTTATTTATTTGATGTTTGAAGATATAAATGAATAGTCTACATCAATACAGCCTTGAGTAATCTCTTTTCCCAAAGGGATAAACTTCTAAGGGTGTGGTCAGCAATGTTTCTATTAATGAGAAGTACACTTTAGTTGAAATATATCTTCTTTAAAAAAAAAAAAAAGATTAAGTAAATTTTCTTTTAAGCTCAAGCTGCTTTGTCTGATTGCCAGCTCACCCAGGCTCTATAAGAGTATTCTGACCTGATGACTGACAGATCATTTCCTTCATCAGATCTAAGAAACCAGCCTTACAGGCGCGCTGACGCGGTCAGGAGGAGTGTCCGAAGACGTTTTGATGATCAGAGCTTACGGCCAATCAACAATGCAGAGCTGGTGATGTAACGAAGGCAGTGTGGATGTGATTGGTTGACATGGGAGTGAATGACAGACCGTGAGCCGGTCTCTGTGTAAAAAGGACTGATGAAGGATTTGAAAGAGTGCAAAGTTTGTCTTAATGGCCAGAAGCTACTTTCGACCAAGTGCCTGAATTTAACGTGCGCGATAGTCTTTTTACTTTTTTATGTATTGTTTTATTCCAAGCAATAGAAATGTTTGCTTATTTACCACTGTCAGAGTAAAACTAGATTTGAACATTATTTCCATGCAGATGGAAATACACTCGTGTGGAAATCCTGAGTAAACTCGCACATTCCAGTGGTAATTACTATTTTGCTTTTTACTGCACAATGTTGTTTAAAAACGCTTTCTCCTACATGTGGACAAGGGCTAGGTGTAAAGATTTCAGGCATGTTGAGCTTATTGCAAATCGAAAGCGAATGGAAAGACTGTGTAGCATCTTTGAAAGGCAACATTGCAGGTTTTATGAAGACCAATTTTATTTTAAAGAATGATAGAGGGTTTATGGAAAAGTATTTGTGGAAACTTTGAAAGGTTGTATAATGTTGGTGGTTCCAAATTAATGTGAAATGTATATAACATAAGCATAGTCACTCAGCAGTGTTAGCGGACCAAAATCCACTCAGCTCACAGTTGCATTAAATATTTGAGTGTCATGCCATGAAATGACAGTAAAAAGTGACAAGTTGTGCTCAAGTGCCACTCAGTTTTTACTCCAGTGGGGAGATGCAAAACATGTAGCAGATTGACTGGATCCAATAATCAGGACTGTTGTAGTACAATTTCAGTACAAGCCAAAGAGAAAAAAATACCACCTCAGACACCTGATTCATCTTTTGTGAACATTAAAAAAATAATAATTTAAAAAAAAAGTACAGAATATGAATAATGCAGAGACACTTGTGCTGTCTTTACTAACACTTAAGTAAAATCTTTTGACCACTGAAGCCAGGTTTTCTTTAAGTGGCTTTTACAGTTTCCAGATCAATGTAAGAAAATGCCTGGAAATTATTTTTAATTGTACAGATATTTTGCTACAAAAAATGGTTGCATTAAAAAAAAAAAACCTTCTTAACCTTCATTAGCATAAGGTTAATATTGTACATATTGATTTCATCATCCTGTTACACTATTTGAATGTTATTTTAACTTATAGGTTTGTTTTGTTTTCATTGTGTATATTTAATTAAACCATGAATTTTGTTTTTATCTTTGATTAAATACGTAGCAAAGATCTCAGATTTTACGCTTGCCTGGCAGTATTAAGGCAATAGATAACTGGCACAATCTGAAGACGCATAACGCATCACTAAGTGATACTGACATCTCTCTGTACCCTGTGATCTCATGTCCTTTATGCATTCCATACCTTCTATAGACCTGGATCAAACTGGCATGTTTTCTCACCCTCTAATCAAAGATGTATCTTTTGACATTTTGTTGTTATAGCAGAATTTGATATGAATAACATTATGTTAGAGATGCAGTTGTTCAATGCCAATGATTGAATAAACTATTTACATAACTTTAACTTGTTGTATTATAACTCGGTGATTTGAAACACAAGACTGTTGGAAAGACTGAAGAGCGAGTGTTCAATGTTCTCCTGAATCTGCTCATTTATGTGAAGTCTGTTCAAAAACAAAGATCATGCAGTAGAACAGAGACTCTGGGGAAACCGAAACCACAGTGCGATTTCAATCCGACAGAGCTGCTGTTATAGAAAACTAATCAATTCCTATCAGATTTCAGAATTCAACACCATTATGGTATAATACATTTTATTGTTTGAGTATTGCGTGTTGGAAGCAATCACTACACTTAGTCACTACTGTCATGTAAAACAGAGCTTCATTTTGATCAATTTTGGAAAAGTCCCAAGGTTTTTATTTCACCTGTAAACAATAATGTTAAGACAAACTATTAGCAATTACAAAATAAATGTACAGCTACTTAAAAACAATTGTGACGCAGGGATAAGGAGAACAAAACAGTATAAGGAAAAAAGGAACAATCTGCAGTCATCAGAAAAGACCACTTTGTACAGTGTGACTCAGGTTTGCACCCTGATGGAGCCGATCTCTGGTAATACGCGAGCTTGTCCTCTGAAGGGAGAGAAGTGTTGTCCTTGCACAGCATCAGTGTACTGTGAGAGTTTTCATACAAACATTGAGGTTTTACAGCGTGAAGTGAACGAAGACTTGCGTAGGACACCTAGGGTGCGTCTAACTGCTCCAGCAGAGTTCTTCTCCTCTTCTCCAGCTCTCCTTCACTCAGTTCACTGCCTGATGTGTCCCATCCTCCCTGAGACACGGAGAGAGAGAGAAAGCAATCAGTCAGCTAGTCTAGAGAAAAGTGGAAAAACAAACAGCAATTCATCTGTCTGTTCCTGTGAAGCTGCTGAAACAAAGCCTCACCTCTTCTTTAGGTGCTTTCCTCTTGGGAGATTTCTGTTTGGATTCGCTACGATTTTTCCCTCTGGACTTATCGTTCTCTTTATCCTTATCTTTGTCGCGTCCCTTTCTGTCCTTTTCTCCATCAGACTCTGGGGAAGCCTGGAGCGAGAACAGGGTGGTGAATACAAAAACTCATAACTTACAGCTTGAAAATAATTGTCTTTAATATGAAGATAACCGAAAATAATGACATTTTGAAACAACATAACCCATAACCAATAACATTTTTTAGAAAATTACAAAATATTGTAAGATACGAGTCTAGTAAAAATTATTAGAAAACAATATCTTGAAATGGAAAAAAATAGAAAGAGAGAAGAAACATGTACAGATTTATCTGTATAGGATCTTTAAAGAACTTACAGACTTGTGTCTCCTTTTTTTCCCCTTTTTCTTGTGTTTTTTGGATTTTTTGTAGCTTCTCTCTGAAAATCAATACACACGATATACACATCTCATCACTACAGAGTGCAGCAACAGTCAAGTTAGAAATTAGTTTTTTTGTAAGACTGTTATTGAGTAACAAAGCTCGACAGTTTATTAAAGGACATGCTCACCGGATTCCCCCGAGGAAGAGTGCTCTGATGGAGATTTTGACGTGGAGCGTTTCTTCTTTTTCGAGTGATACTCATCATCCTCAGATTCAGAACCCTGCGTAAGGAGAGGAGACACGTTGGTGACTGCTGAATGCATGTTCATGCATTATACTTCCTAGGGAAAAGGTTGTGTTGCACTTACAGAGCGAGAACGAGATCGTTTCCTGTGGTGCTTCTTGGATTTCTTTGAGTGTTTCTTGGTTTTGGAGTGGTGGTGCTGACACTCGTGCTGCAAAAGTGGAGAAAAAACATAAATATGAATAAACAAACAGCACCAGGGCTGTTGTGAACTTGCAATCTCTCAACCGTTGCATTGATAACCAAAATCGTTTTGATGACCTGCATGTGAAGCTGAAAAAATAAAAACATTACCTCTAGTACATGCATGAAATCTTTAAATATTCTCTTTCTTTCTGACTCCAGAGTGATGTCCTCAAAAGCAGGCTCCTTTAGGAATCTCTCTCTTACCTGAAACAGATGAAAACACACGAGTAGTAAAATAAAAGGTAAAATACAACAGATAGTAAAAAGTGGCTTGCATATTTTCAGAAAAAATAGAAGTCACTCCAACAACTTCAAGCCCATACCCCTTCCCATGTAGCTTCAGGCTCCAATGAGGGTGTGGCCTGCTTCAGCATGCTCTTAAAGGCTGCCTCTTTTCTCTTCATTTTTCTCGCCTCTTCCTTTTCTCTCTCCCGCTCTCGTGCCTCTGCCTTCTCCAGAAGCTTCACACGGGAAAAAAAATGGTACATTAACCCCCTTGCTCTATTCATGAGTGGCTAATGAGGTGCCAGCTGACCATGCTTGTGCTACTGGTGTGATCATTCATTAATTTATTTATAAATGCAATTGTGGTGCAAATACAAGTTTTTGTTTTGTATTTATTTTGAAAATGTAGCTTGTGGGGGGTTTGTTATCATTGTATAACTAATGATTGATATGGGTCACAAACACCAAAACTGAACATTCATGACAGAAAAACTGGATTGAGCCATAAAGGTTTTTAACCTTTGCAAATTATCATGATTAAATTTTGGTCTCCATTTATTTGACAAATATATATATATATTTACTATACACAATTTCTACACGTACCTACAGACAAACAATCAGGATCTCAGATGATCACGATTATTTTAATAATGTAGAATGTTGTTCACCTGTTTGCATACTACAGGTAGCACATATTTGGGCTAACCATTAACCACTATATTGTACAGACCAACGTACATAATTAATTTGAGAATTAGTCTATTGCAATACAACTTGAACAACCTGCATTTAATTTTTCCAAGACACAAAGCTTCCTTACACTGTTGAAGGCTAGTTTGATGTTGCCTGCATCCAGAGTAGTGGCCCTCTTGTCAGAACTGATAACTGAGCCAAAGTCCTCAAAGCTGGTGCTGATCTCCACAAGGAAACTCTTATCCTGCAGACACAAAGTGTGATAAGCGGTCATGTTACAAACCTTCCTCACTGCACCCCCATGGTTTCTGCCACGGAAGAAAGAAAAAAAAACTACGCTTTCTGATGTTTTTATCACTTTCCAATCATTAGATTGGATGTTGCATGCAAAGCTAGCTGTGTTTTTTCTCTACACAACAGTTGAGGCATTTTTTACAGTTTATGTAAAAAAAATAAAATAAAATCAGCTCCTACATCTTCAACACTTCACTTGGCATATAAAGCAATATGACCCTGATAGGCTGTGCTGTCTGTAAACAGGGTAGAGGTAATGTATGGCCAAGCATGAAAGAATCCGTCAATCATATTGCACTTCACCTTTTAACAGCAATAACTGTAATTTTACTTACTGGCTGTTTTAAACCAGACCCTTTGAAAAGTAACACTGAGCCATAAAACAGATTGTAGACAATACTCATAGGGCATCATATATGGTTCACGGAAAAAAAAAAAAAACTGTGCTAAAAATTTAACAAATTATAGCAAATCCCAACCTTTAAGATGTCTTTTATGATTCTCTTCTCATCATGATAACGAGCCTTGAGATCTTCCACATAGAACTTGAACAGGTCCAGAGGTGTTGAGCCTGAGGAACCGACATGAAGACAACCTTGAACCGTATTCAGATGATAAGGTCAGATATTTCAATTACCGATCAACACTAAGACTAATAGTCCTAGAACCTTACTCATCAAAACTAAAATGAGTTGAGGCACAGGAGCAGAAATGGGATGTTGGAAGAAAAAGTCAAGACTTTAGAATTGTTTAAATAAACCAGATTAACCTTCAGCCTTGGACAGCAAAGAGGCTACATGACCAAGGATGTGTCTCATTTGTGGATTCTGAATCCCTATTTGAGTTTGCACTATTGCAGAAATATATTTCTCTTTGTGTATTTATTGAAAAATCAAAAAAGGAGGAAAAGTGGCATGTTGCTTTCTAGGCAAATGTAAATTATTAAGGATCCATCACAAAACATTATTTGTACCTCTGTCTGTGTGTGTGTTTTTTCTGATGTGGTCAGAGTAAAGCAGAGCATGACAGTATTGTCAGTGTACAGGTGTGCCCGTGTCTCACCCGGTTGTCCTAGCATGTTAGCGAAGCGGATGTCTGAACTGATGGTTGGATACATCTCCATCCAGGCTGACATGGAGTGCAGCTGGCCGTGGTCATGCAACTCATCCAGAAATTTCTACAGCACATACACACAAAAAAAGCAGACAATGAACAGTCATACTGCTTTAAGTGAGAAAAAGAAATCTCAGCAATCAGGAGTTCATATCTATGTTTTCGAAATTATATACACAAATAATTTAAAAACAGAACCTTAAAAAAGTCATTTAAGTTAATGGAGAAATTACAAATATTTGCCACCAAAGTGTGGTGTGCGTCAGGCACCTGGAAAGACTCCCTGTTTTTGCGCTGTCTGCGTCTCTCTCTCAGCAGAGATTTCTGTTTCTCCTCCTCTTCCTCCTTCTCCAGAGCTCGAATGTGTTCCTCGAAGCAGATCAGGGCATCTTCCTTATCCATGTCTGCCACAGACACAAACAGCTTTAACACTGCTGCACACTTCTCAGAGAGGGTAACACTTCATTAGCACAGTTTGGAGACACTGTGTCTCCAGCCTTTATGTTTATATCAAGCATCAAACCGACAGTCATGTGGTGCAGTAACATGCAATTCATTTTAAAGGGAGTATCACTATGTTCTAATCGCTCTATAAAGGCTCCAGTGTTCACAATGTAGATGCCTCTGTACGAGTCAAATAGAATGACCACTGGGAAGCCATTTAGATGATGATGTTTTTATTTTTATGTAACTTAGGCACTGGCACATAGTCAATACAATGGACTAAGCAGAGAAAACAAAAAGGTGCCAATATTTAATTAATCTGAGCTGCAGTTCAGTGTCTGTAGCAATAAAATCTACATCAATTATTTAATTACTACTTTTAGCTGTTTTATTGTATTTAGCTCAAATTAATAAAGCCAAGTACAATACTTCATAGCCTGTTGGAACTTGACCTACATTTCTTGGAAAGCTCTTCTGTTCCATTCAGCATAATAACAGCTCAAATATTCTTGTGTTGAAGAGACTCTTCCAAAAAAAAAAAAGGCTCTTTCCATTTCAATTTGTGTGTGTGTGTGTGTGTGTGTGTGTGTGTGTGTGTGTGTGTGTGTGTGTGTGTGTGTGTGTGTGAGAGAGAGAGAGAGAGAGAGAGAGAGTCTGTGTGGGGTGTGTGTGTGTGTGTGTGTGCATACTCTGTAGCTCTTCATCCTCAGCAAATGTGGGGTTATCCAGCAGGTACTGCTGAGCCTCAGACCAGGTGGTGCGGTATGTGACATTAGCCATGTTATCCAAGATGTTCTTCAGTGCCTCCCAGTTCCTCTTCCTCAGTTGCTTGGCTTGTTCCTACAGCATGGAGAGATTGGGCTAAAGAGCAGCACCTCCATCATATGATCTTCACCAAGATGGAGAGAACCTTTCATACATTGGTATTAGTTGCCTTTTTTATTTAAATAAATAAATAAATAAATAAATGTCTCTCCACTGAGGTGTTACCATTCTTATTTTGAAATTTCTGACAATATATATAGACATTATGTGTACAGGACTATCCTTTATGTGTAGGAGTAGGAGAAGTTTATGCTGCCTCAGTTTTATGGAACTTCACATTTTACAAAAAAAAAAAAGAATCAGAACTAAAACTGCCAGCACAGATAATGATGTGAAATGATTTATGTGCTCAGGTAAATTTTTCATGATTCTTATGAAAGTTTGATTTGAAACATTTTTTTTTCTAGACACAAATATAAAAAAAGATCTAAAACATAACTTAAGCAGAGGTTAAAAAATATAAAATTTCCCTTGTAACCACCCACCCAGCCACAATCAAGAAATCAAGTAAAAATAACAGACCTTCTCTTTCTTGGCCAAGTAGAAAAGAACATCATCATAAATCTCCAGTCTGTCTCTCTCTGGAACACAGCTCCACACTTCCAGATCACCAAACATCTGCTCTGCTTTCCTAAAAAAAAAACACAAAATCAGGCAAACACACAATCACATAGTTATCACCTGGGGAACACTGCTGCAGTGCTTTTCTTTGCCAAAAGGAGGAGGCAGCGTACCATGAACTAAACTCGTTAGAGAGTTTATGTACTTGTTGTCTCAGTCAGTAGTCTCATAGATTATCTCATTTCCATCATTCTGATGTGTAAGCTTTGAATAAAATGGCAATGTTTATAAAATAAGATGCATTTAAAATATCAAAATAATAAGTTTGGGAAACACAGTTTTCCATGAACTTGTGTTTAAGCAAAATGGAATTTCATCATGTTTGTTGTTAGATATAGGCCTTTATTAATAATAGCACAGTATTCACAAAAATGCATTTCTCACCAAATAGTCCTGCAAAACAGGAAGAGATAGAGTTCTGTGTCATAATACACTTTATATATAAAAATATATAGTGCTAGAGAGGTGACATGAAAAACACTGATCATCTCGTTACAAAGGCAGCGATCAAAAAAAGAAGTGGAATATATAACAGTCGGTTCTTAAAGTTGATGCTTTGGATCAGAAAAAAAATAATCGAGTGTAAGAACTTGAGCCGCTTTGACAAGTTCAAAATTGTGATGGCATGTCAGGTGGATGTTACTCTGACACACACCATCTAACTGAACATTGCTGTACATCAAGTACACCGCTTTACTGCAGTGATATTTCCTAATCCCATTGTTCCTTACAGAAGGAGGATCACACGGTTACACAGCAATAATAGTTCAGGAATAGCTTAAGGAACATGACAGTGTTTAGGGTGTTGAAATTTCCCAGATCTCAATAGGAACGAAATCCTGGACCATGGAGGCGACACCTTGCAGATTACAAGACATAAAGGGTCTTGGTGCCAGATACCACAGCACGCATTAAGAGGTCATGCAGAGTCATACCCGAAGGGGACAGACTCAGAGCTGTTCTGGCAGCACGGTGGGGACCTACACAATATTAAGCAGGTGCTTTTATTGTTACGGATGCTCTCCATGAAATTCATTTCTCTCTCGCTTTTAAACATTTAAGATCATAAGGATGAGCTTCCCCCTGAGAACACGGTTCTTACTTATATCTGGTGGTAGAAGTCATTTTATCGTGGTTCTCCAGAAAGCGTTGGAATGTCTCTTTGGATTCTTTGTATTTGATCCTGGCCTCCTCTTTCTCCTCCTTCTCTGTCTGAACCTTGTAGGCATTAAAGGCCTGCTTCTTCTCACTCAGCTTGGGCAGGGCACTGCCAACACACACACACACACACACACACACACAATTTAACTGAAATAAAACAAGGCAATAAAGGCAATAATATCAAGGCAAGGAATACTTTTAGTTTTTAGGGTTTCAATGTCTGAAGTACCTGTATCGAGGGTCATTGATGATCATCTTCATGGCCTGCTCCCAGGAAGCATTTGAAGCAACACCCTGGACAAGGACAAACACACGTTCTTAAATCCAGCATCCCCAGCTAGTACTGAAGACATTATCAGCTTCCTTTTCAATGTCACTTAGTTCATGTCTAAAATGCCAAACTGCAATTGACTTATATTCAGTTACAATGGCAATACAGGACTGGAAAAAGGAGTGTGATGTCAAAGTCCTCAGTTGTTTTGAAGATTTGAACATTAAGTGCATACAAGATACAACAACAAAAAAAGACAGTAAAAAGTATTCATTTTTAGATAAAATAAATGATAAATAAATAAAATAATAAACTCTTCGCTAATAATTGCGCGTGTCTTCGTAATAATTGTGTGTGTGTGTGTGTGTGTGTGTGTGTGTGTGTGTGTGTGTGTGTGTGAGAAATATAGGAAATGCCAGGAGCTCCTTTGTGGCTGTAAAGAGGTCAGGTGATGTGTTCTCTTAATTGCACAGGATGAGTGTATGACACTAACATAATTTTTTAAAAATGTCAGCGGCTTACATAAGTCACCTTTTCGATTTCCTCCCCATGCCTCATGAGATGAGAGACAGGACAGAGACAGAACACTGGGGACAGTGACAAAGAGGATGGCGACTAGGAAGTGACAGGTTGAAAGAGGAAGCTAGACAAATTCAGTCCTCCGTTTATACACCTCCATTTTAAGTGCTGCTCACTGGAGCGTCCTATTGTGTGGTCGCCCCCGAGTCTCAAACCCCTAATCATACAGTCTGAGTAATTAGAGAGCCCTTAGGAAAAGCAGACAAGGCACTATGAACATTGCTTTGTGCAACAAATTAAAACACACTAAATATAGAAGCACATCCAGCCCATCAGTCCAATAAGTTCAATATCTGTAGCAGTGCAGACAGGAATGATGGGAGAAAGTTCACGAGTGTCTCAGAGAGTCATCACAGCAGCAGGTCAGGGATACAGAGTTGCATCTTCTTGCATCAAAGAAAAAGAAAATAGTGAGAGCGCTTACCTTCTCCTTGAGCAGTTCTTTGAAAGCCTGCTTCGCTTCTTCTTTCGTGTTCCACTTGTACACTTTCTTCACCAGCTCTGGCCTTTCTTCTTTAGATGTGTCATTACTGTAGAAAGGGGTATTGTTACCATTAATAAATGTGTGTGAAAAACTGC
Source organism: Clarias macrocephalus (assembly GCA_011419295.1). Lineage (NCBI taxonomy): Eukaryota > Metazoa > Chordata > Actinopteri > Siluriformes > Clariidae > Clarias > Clarias macrocephalus. The sequence goes on along the minus strand of JAAGKR010000493.1, from coordinate 147,055 downwards.
CATATTATTCAGTCAGGCAAGCATTCTTACTTAAGCGCCAAAAAAACACCACTAGATCAAATAGAAGCACTACACTATTATAAGTGTGAACAAATAAATACGAAATTACTCAACTAAGCGATTTATGTTTAAATCTCAACCTACAGTGCAGTGAAAAAGTATTTGCGCCTTTGTGAATGTTTACTTTTTTGCCACACTTAAATAATCGAGACTATCAAAACAAATTTTAATATTACACAAAGATGAACATTATTATATTATCAATTATGAAAAACACCACCCAGTACACCTCTGAATGGCTCAAAAAAAAAATTGGTTTTGGAGTGGCCTAATCAAAGTCCAGACTTAAATCTGATTGAGATGCTGTTACGTGACCTTAAATAGGTTAACACTCCAATGTGGCTGAAAGAAGAAAGTAGAAGAGCAGGTCAAAATTCCTCCACAGTGATGTGAAAGACTCATTGCCAGTTATCGCAAACACTTGATAACTGGTTGTGCCACCCATGGAGGCTAACAGCCGTTAGCCTCAGAAAGCAGTTCTTTTTTTTTTTTTACATAGGGACAGGCAGGTTTGGACACCTTTTTCCCCTTGATAAATGAAATCATGTAAAAATTGCATTTTTTATTTCCCCCGGTTATTTTTGTGCAACATAAAAATAGTCTTAGCTATTGATGATTCAGCTTTGAGCTGAATCATTTAAAAAATAAAGTAAAAACTAATACTTTTCCACTGCACTGTGTAAGTAATGATTTATTGTTGGTCTAATGAAAATTTAATTTAACGTAGCATTTTCTCTGTTAGCCTGGTGAATTCTGTGGATGTAAGATGAGGCAGAGAACTAACTGCAATTCCTACAATTTATCCTATGCTTGGTTAACAGATGCTTTACTAAATCATTCATATTCACCAGCAGGAGTTCATGTCATCTATTGTGTAGCTGCACACATTTCAAGCAAATGATAAAAAACAAGACAGATACACAACATTATTCTGCGTGCCTTCTTTGTGAATTCCTCATATGTAGAACCTGGCCATTGGTTATGTCTGACCTTAATGAAACTCTCAGTCCCAGGTTCTGGCGGTTCATACCTGGAGCAGCAACTTTTCTATGCTTAAGAAACACCATCACTGAACCTTAGTTAGGTGAGAAACGTGCTACACATGAAAGGGTTTCAACTTCATAGGCAGGTTATACGAGCAGCAAGAAAGGTTCATGCCAGGGCTGTGCTGGAAAGGACTGCTATCGGTTTACGGTACAACAGTCCAAATGAGGGCCAGAAATAAACCATTAGCCAAAGTGGGTATTACAGCTGGGTTATAGTTCGAGGTTCATGTGGTTAACTGGCTCAATGTATCTGTTTTAAAAACTTTCCCCACATCTGCTTATCTATTCTCCAGTTGCCATCTCCTGGTCCTGATCTCCCTCATTGTCCTCTCAGTTTAAATCCTCTCTTCAATAACCATCACCCTTAAGAAACCCATTGAATACATTCTTCCTTTCCTCTTTCTCCATTTTCTAAAATTATTTTCACAGTGTGCACGTGCGTGTGCGTGTGTATACCTGGCCTGTGTCTCTGTTGTGGGTGTGTCCTTGGGTGACACCACAGTTGTTTCACTGGCTGCCTCAGCCCCCTGCGCAGGCACTTGAGATGGCTGTTCTTCAGCAACGCTTGTTGCTATGGTAGCGTCAGCCTCTGGAACAGCGGGCACAGTGAGCGGCGTATCTGTGTGAGCTGTGAGAGTGGGAGTAGTGCCAGGAGCTACTACATCCACCGTCCTAACACACACACACACACACACACACACACACACACACACACACAGTAAAATAAAGGTTTTAATCATGTTTTAATTGTGAAACTTGTATTAACTTATACTATACTTATAAAACACTAGTCTTACCCATTTTCCTCAGCCTTTATCATTGCTGAAAGACAACAAATACAGACAGAACAACTTTTAAAAAGCACTCTGTACACATCATATTCCCTAATCTCTGCTAATTACATTTAAGAAAAGACAGCATCAGGGAATTTATATTTCAAACAATGTAACTTTTCCTATGATTACTATGTCACACCACGTTATCATCTTATAAATACATAAACACAAATTACCTGAATATAAGTAATGATTGACCTAGCTCTTAAGCCTGTCACAAGCACCTTCAACAATAAGCTTCTCTTAATTATCTGATGTATAAAAAAAATGTATATTTAATTTTTTTTTCACTTTATTTCACATATTTTGAAAACATGATGTCAACCTCCTTAGTACTGTTATAATGCAGCTTTACATTTTTCTAAATTGTTATTTTTTCAAACAAGTTTGCTTCCACACATCACTTTTGCAGCATTTGCCTGATCAAAGTGGCTTCAGACACTGAATCTGAAATGAGTAAGTTCCAAAACAAATACAACAGTAAGTATGCTCAAAACTTTTTATTCAGAATTGCTGTTTAGTTAAAATTAACCTGTAAAATTAACCTGATTAAATAATAACTCATCCATGCAGAGGCAAGGTTAAAGAAACTATTATTTATGACCAAACTTCATTTGTGTATTTCTGTGGGTCATATCTGTATGTCACATAACTGATTCTCTAAGGAGAAGTGAGGAGACCACCTCACACTTGCACCTAATCTGTACACGGCTTTACCTCAACACAAACACTTTAAACCATTGTTATAAATGTTAAATCTTCCGAGAGTGGATTTGAAAGATATACCCTCTAGATCTTCGAGTTCTTTAGGCTTTGTCCAGCGTGACTCTTTAGTCTGAGAGTTGTAGTAATAAGGCTTCCCAGTGTCAGATTTGTACTCCTTCCACGGGCATTTGGACAGCATTTGCTACAACACAAGAACATCAACATGTACCATGTCTAAACCAATAGTGTCTGCATTTAAAGGCATGAAAACAGTTCTTTTTTTTAAAGGCTGAGAAGAGATCAATAAATCTTATTGTAAGATATGAATAACAGAAGTACAAAGCGAGAACCTGGCCTGGCTTTACCTCTGCAGGTGACTTGAGTTCATCTGGTTTCTCCCAGGTGGACTGCTTGGTCTCTGTGTTGTAGTAATACGTTTTGCCATCCACAGACTTATGCTCTGTCCACACTGATTTCTGCTGAAGTCCATACACATTGTATTAATGTCACTACAATGCAACAGCTACCAAATTGAAATGTATTCATTTATTTCTATAGCACTTTTTTTTTTTAACAGTGGTCATTGTCTCAAAGCAGAAAAAAATTTAAGGATAAAAGTTTGTTTTTATTTAGGATAATGTTGAATCTGTAGGCACTGTGTGTGTGCTGACCTTTTTAGGCTGATCATCTGGGGAAGAGTCATTTGCTGTTGTACTCTGCAGAAACAGAAACCAAAAACAACTGTAAGGAACAAAGTGTTAACCTGCCAACCAACGACATAATTCTGTTCTACTGCTTTTTTTTTTACTTAGATCTTTAATTAACATCAATTAAAGATCTAACATCCCAAAGGAAAACAGTGTTTTACTTGTACTTACAGTGGTTCCGGGTGCAGCAGTAGCTACAAAGGAAAATTTTAAAACAATATAATTACAGTAAATAATAAAAATACAAATGTGAAAATATTTAGCCTTTATTTTGTATGCTGACTTACCAGCTGTATCCACGGGACTAACACCAGGCTGTAAGAAGGAAAACATTAGAAATCATTTTTATGAGCTATAAATAATAAAAACAACTGTACCTAAACCTCGTCAGTGTGATCAAAAGCAAAATCAATTTACGCAGTATCTTAAATTGAATATAGTAAACATAATTGCTTAAGATAATGTTCTGAGCCATAGAAGTACATGAAGGGTGTAGTACATCATGGGAACTGTTCATAAAACTGGTACAGTGTGAGCACTTTTACATTTACATGCCCCCAAAAAAGAACAGAAACCATCTCTGTCTGAGAATAATGTTACAACTGATATAACTTGTATCAGAACAACTGGTTAATAAGTAAATAGCGATCAGAACCAAGGAAAAGAAGGTTATGCAATATATTACTTGTTTCACATAGATGCGTTACATAAGTATTCTGTCTTTGAACTTGGATAATTGCTTTTAATACAATATCATTTAGTAATATACAAGCAAGATGACAACCAGGTATTTAGCTAGAAATAAGGAAAAATCAACCACAAAGGTTTCTAAAGGTCAATCATTTCACATCTCATGTTATATAAAGCATAACTGTGTTTTTTTTTTTTTCATCTTAAAAAGCTAATCTTAATAAGTACATTTTCCTTTCACAACCTGTGTTCGTTATGCTAATCCCAACCGCACACATGGTTGTGAGGATCTATTTTTAACCCGAGAGACGGGTGAGGAAACCCCTCTGGGGCTACTTTACCGGGCCTGTCGGCTGCATCGTCGCTGTTGGCATGCGTGGTGGCATCATTGGCGGCATCATCGGTGGCATCATGCCTGGCATCTAATAAAAGAGATTCATCAAATATTCATCTAAGCAGCTAATTTCTCTCCAGTGTGGACCCTGGTCCTGGGGTTATTAATATACAGTGCAAGATGCAAGAGAGCAAGCGTAAATGTGGGTGTTACTTTTCTGAAATGGGAAGCTACAGCTTGCTTCTTCTGAAGATAGAAATGAACCTTTGATCTAAAGTACAGGAGGTGCTGGTGTGATGAAAGAAAATTGTGTAAATGTTGGCTGAAAGTGTTCATTTACACATTTTTTTTAAAACTGAAATTTACATCAAATGCAGGTGGAGACAAAGCGTTCAGCCATGTGCTTAGAATGCAGGGACATCCACTACTCTAATGGAAAAGCAGCACAGACTTTTTTTTAATCACATATATAATTAAACACAAGGAAAAGACACTGATGGTGGTCCTCAATCTATTCATCATACAGCATTACTGAACTATTTTCTTCACCTGTGCAATTGGAGGAGCACCCATCGGGGGCATCATGGGCGGTGGAATCATTCCTCCTGGCATGGGGGCCATGTTGGGGGGCCTCTGTCCCATCGGGGGCATTCCCATAGGTGGGAAGTGAGGCGGTATTCCTGGTGGTCCCATCTTTGGAGAAAGAAATAATAATAAAAAAAAAAGAACATGACTTTGTATGTTTGTATATATCAGGATTGATATTAGAATAGGTTTTCACATACAAGAAATTTATAACACACAAGGCAGCTAAAAATGGCTAAAATCAATGGTGACGTACAAAAGGAGGGGGTATTGCTGATGGAGGAACTCCAGGAAAAGGTGGCGCTTGGCTTGGAGCATTATTCCCATCAGTAGAAGACTGTCACGAACAAGAGTTAAAAACAGTCATTACTACAGTTCATCTGTGTAAAAAGCTCTCTACACTGCCAAGTATGCCCTTATTGTTTAAAGCACAAAAGGATCAATAAACCAATCAATCACAGGTTATTGGATAAACTGCATCCGTAAACAGACTGTTAAAAAAAAAAAATTACAAAAAAAAAAAAAAAACTCAAACTCAAAAATGTTTCTCTCACAGCTGGTGCATTATTTAAAACTGAGAAGGACTTTAAGTTCTCAGATTGCACGATCACATCACCATGTCCTGAAAACATTTTTCAGTGTCATACTGAGTCACCATTGTGTAGATGTAACTTTCCTTGAAAAACTTTTAAAATTTAAAACATTGTTTCCTTATTCAAAAGCAATATCTTTCTTTCGCAATAACCAGAATTCATAATTACTTTTTGTATCCCTGTTCATACTTGTTTTAGACTTATGTTTTACACTACTTCACTGTCACTTTCTGCTTCATCCACTATGCACCATCCATGCCAACTTATGCTCATTGTTGAACTACTGCATATTCCACCCTATTTATTCCGTATATATGGCATCATAGACATTCATATACAGTATGTGCATATGTATGTCATGTTACTTGAGCATGTTGACTTACTGATGTCTCATGCACTGCACAATGGTTACCATTATACTGTATATTACATATGTTGTATATATTATATATGCACCCTTACCCTCACTTACCAGTGTTGTTTATTATGAATAGTAGGGATAGGAATCACCATTGACCAGCCAATACAGTATTATTGCAATAGGTGCTGACTCAATATGTACTGCGATTCTGTTAGTGTCATGATTTAAAAATATCCCAATTCTATGTTTTTTTTTTTTTTTACCCCTTTAGATTCTCAACTAACTTAGCAAATAATTTACTCCTACCACACAGGCTGCTGTGCTGCCTGACAATGTGTGCATAGACAATAGCGTGCAACCTGTAGGATTATAGAAGAACTGCAATATTTTACCACCTCAAATGCAAATGTTTATACACTTTAAGGACAAAAGTATTTGGCCAAACCTGCAATGACATTGTATTCACATACATATATTTCATTATGGATTTGGTGCCCCTTCAGCTTCCACTCTTCTAGGAACGCTGTTCACTAGATTTTGGAGTGTTTCTGTGGGAATTCATTCTGTAGAGCATTCATGAGGTCAGGCACTGATGTTGGAAGGCCTGGCTTACAATCTCCATTCCAGTTCATCCCAAAGGTGCTTGGTGGGGTTGAGGTCAGGGCTCTTTGCTTTAAGATTGCCCTTCACTGGGGATAAGGCATCTGATTGAAAACACCTGAATTCAATAATTAACACGTTTGGCCAAATACTTTTGTCCATATAGCGTACATTAAAAATTAGTTGTAGAAAATAGATTTTGGAGACAGTGTGGCGATACATGAATTGACAAAAAATATCTTTTTAAATAAATAATTGTGATACATCACTGAAACAGTCCCCCCCCCCCATCTTTAGTAAATATGCCACAGTGACAAAGTTTAACCTAATATTTTATATTTGTGTTAAAGACTGCACAAAACATTATAACAATACTTTGTGTTTTATCTGTTCAGCAAAAAAAATATGACTTGTCCAGCAAACTTTTCTTTAAAAGTGTCACTTGAGTTTTTTAACATCCAAAATGTTTATTAAACAAACTTTTGAGTAAATAAATCTACTTTTTTAAAACGCTCCAGTGAATAAAACCCCATAAAATGAATATAAACTGGTAATAATATATGTATTTTAATTACCCTATTCGTCTACGGTATCTTGCCTTACAAAAAATTGTGTGTTAATACTGTACAGAGATTAGGATAAATCATTTAGTGTTTTGCGGGTTTGCTATAAATAAAATAAACATCATCTTCTCCTTTAACATGCTGAAAATCATCCCAAGTTAGCAAGCTAGCTATCGTTAGCCGAAACTCACGAAACTCTCAGCTAGCTCTGACAATAAAGTAATTTATTTATATTTGTAAACTGAATATTTAGCTCAGGTTTATTTCGCTCAGTTATCGGCTTGTGGTGTCTTTATTTTATACCCGACCTTTTAAGGGCTTTCTTTTTACACACAACCTTAACACTTCACACAAAGTCAGACTCCGGTTCGTGTAGCTAACGCTATGAGCTGACTAGCCCAATGTATACCAGAAAGCTATAGCCTACAGTTATTTGCTGAAACCGTAAAAAATAACCTGGGTTTTAGATAATAAGAATGTAAACATGTTTATGATGTGTTCACACGCGCACACGCACTCGGGAAGCGTGAGCTTTAGCGCTAACACAGCGCTCATTCATTCAGCGCGCGCGGCGAGTAGCTACAGCGCTAACTCCTCCAAACAATCACGCGCTCACTATTCAGGAAATATCCACTATTTCATCCACGTGACCATTAAATCAGCTCTCCTAACATATATGCTCGTGTTGTTTGTTGGCCAAAATATACAGCTATTACAGGATCTTTTTAAAAATCGGCAACATGTAACTCACCATGTTGACTTAGCATTTAGCAGCCGAAGTTCTCCTCCACGTCCCAACAAACTGCAACCTGATTGGGTAATTCAGTAAGGTTCAAAGTTCAGGACGGAAACGACATATCGCGTGAACGTTGAGGCGGTAGTGAGAAAAATAAGCTAACTGATTCGATTTTTTTTTATTGAATCCGTAAATAATTTAGCGAATCCTGAAAAAAAGGTTTATGTATAGTCGCTTGCAGCATTGTTAATAATTCAATAAATCATTATCAATGTTTTTATGTTTTTGTGTCTCTTTTCATACTGGAAATGCGCTTCGCAGCATGTTGTTGTCGTGGAAATTGTTTTATACTAAGCAGAGAACGATGTGTGGGATATTTAGATTTTTTTAAATCTAAAATGCTGTACTATTAAACTATACAAAGTAGCATCAAAAAAGAGTACTGCGCATGGCGCTACCGATCTATCTATCTGTCTGTCTCTCCATTTCTAGAGACTTGGAATAAACAGGTCGTCATCTTTATAGCAGATGTTTTTGAACGTTGACTTGAGATATGTGGCAGGAGTAGTGTAAGTTTCTTTTATAGCATTTATAGCTAACTGCAAAAACGCTGACAGAGTTTCAGGTATGCACAAGATAAATAATAAATGAAAAGAATGGATTAGTGTTCTTTAATTCTTTAACGTATAATTAAATGTAAATTAGTTAAACATGTATTATATTGTGGCTTCCTGAAATTCATTTATTAGAAAAAGTAAGACATTACCTTGCCATTAATAGTAACCTTGATAACTTGTCCAATAAATATAGTAAAATAAATATGCAGTTTTGGTTCATTCCTGGAATACTTCCCTACAGTTCGTTTCCTGATATTTGAAGTTTATTGGTAGCCAATCATTTGTGGACAGCCTTTTCTCCATCTCAGGCCACAGAATCAAAATCTGTGGGCTATCTGCTTGTTTGTTTGTTTATTTATTTATTTGATGATTTTGGGTTTCAGTCAAAATATACTGGTATCTTTGGGAATACCAAAAGAGTCCCTAATACAGTAATGAGCAGTAAAGTAGCTATAAAACAGCAAAGATCTACAATATATAACATGATAAGTTTTTTTATTATTATTATTTTGACTAGTAACTATTCGGACTATTCAATATATAATGCAAAATATTCAAAGATAGAATTGTAGATACTTGTGTTTAGTTTTTAGTTTTATTAGTAGAACTTGTATGTGGTGTAGTGGTTAGCACTGTCGCCTTTGACTACCGTCCATATGTGCATGGAGTTTGCATGTTGTTCCTGTGCTTGGTGGGTTTCCTCCAGATACTCTCGTTCCCTCCCACAGTCCAAAGACATGCAGGTTAGGTTAATTGGCATTCCCAAATTGGCTGTAGTGTGTGTATGTGTTTGCATCCTGCGATGGATTGGCACCCTGTCCAGGGTGTACCTCGCCTTGTGCCCTAAGTCTTCTGGGATAGGCTCCAGGCCCCCCGTGACCCTGAATACAGGATTAAGCTGTATAGATGATGAGTGAGGAAGAAGAAATTATATTTCTGCTAGTGAAAATTAAAATACAGATCAACAGCAAATGGCGGCCCAGAAACTTAGTGGTTAGCAGTATTGCCAGACATTAAAAAAGGTCCAGCTCTGTGTGCATATAATTTGCATGTTCTCCCCGTGCTTAATGGGTGTCGTCTGGGTACTCTTTTTTTTCTTCATATTTACATGCAGATTAGGCCAACTGCCATCCCCAAATTAAATAATATACGATAGATAGATAGATAGATAGATAGATAGATAGATAGATAGATAGATTATTTAATGAATTATAGTTCTTTAAAGTATAAGTCTTAAGTCAGTCAAAATAAAATATAGCTTTTTGACTATAATATGGACTAACATTCAGAACAAAAATCAGTCAGTTATATACAGCTGACAGTGAGATGATAAAAACAACATTGTTTCTGATACGGGATCTATTTATAAGCTGTCTGCAGGTAGCCGGGGAAAAAGCTGTCAGTCGCCATGTTGCCACTGTCATCCGTCATGCTCTTTTAATTGGCCACATGGTTCTGTTTACCACCAAAATGTATTTCTCTCACTGCACGAGGAGTCACACACATTTTTTCTAGTTGAATCATTACACCCCGAGAGATCCACCATTTCTGCTCCACATCAAGCTTCTGCAGCAGAGTTTTGATCTCATGGCTAATCTTGTAAGTGCTGTGAATGTTGTGAACAAAAACAAATAAAATTTAAACCAGACTTTAATATTATATTGTTTTATGTTCTCTGATGTCGTCTGGAACAACAGTGGAATATTATTCAGATTTGGGTTTAAATTACAAGCCATTTGAAGGTGTAATGGTAGACAATAAGGTGAGGAGACAAATGAGATTGACATGACAAAGGAATCACCTGAAGAAGAGAGAACAATTTTCATGTAATTGGCTGCCTTCCCTGAGTTTTTGTACTGAGCCCGGTGTTAGCTTCAAAGCCTTTCAAAAATGGTCTGAGACTTACACAGGCACACAGTGGTCTTGTGAGGTCTATTGCTTTACCAGCTGCTTTGAACATTTTCAACAAAGGATAATATGAGACACTGGTACATGGGCACATAAACAGTGCACAAAATTACCAAGAAGGAAAGAACTCAGAGCACTTGAAAGTACATTAGATTGTCTACATTCACACATGAGATCATTTTACATATACAGTATATATATATACTGTGTGTATATATAGCAAAAATAATGACTAATTCATAATGTTTAAAAACATTTGTACTGATCTTACCTGAATCTCAATGTCATAAAATTATAAACCAAACCATATATTGGGGTTATGGTCTTTGAAATGGTATGCACATCAATAGTTCTATTACATAAGTTTAATGTGTTATGTCGGTGTTACCTCCCCTCATTACTGGGCTGCAGTGTGGATATCACATTAAACAGTGGTATGTTTCTTGAGTGCGCTTTAAAGTAAAATCTTATCCTGCTATATCAAGTTTGCCATATAAATATCTTGCATCCTATTATGTGCAGTTATTCTAGGTAAGCTGGCAATTCCGAGTCACCCTTAAAGATCAATGTATGATGCCCTGTTGTCGACTGGTAACCAGTTCAAGGTGTAGTTATACCTCTCACCTGTACAGTTTAGTCTTGCTTTTTTTTTTTCTGAAAATGTAGTTCATATAGCATTCACATACTATTGTGAACAACTTTATATTTTCAAGGACTTCCTACATGAAGCACCAACATATAAATCAATCATTCCTCCAAATTAGGCTAATGATTATAAGGGGAATAAAAGTAAATAATTGATATTTTAGAAGCTTTTCGTTTTGTTTGATGAGCTAGAAGATTAATATCTGATAATTTTGTCATGTGAAGACCTACTTTAGGATTTCCTGCTGTGAAGAGATTAGCCAGGGCAATGGTTAAAGCACAATTTAAAGCATATTGTTTTATATGAATACAGTAAAGACTCTTTATCTATACAATCAAAGAGGGAATGACTCAAACTTCATTTCCTAATCTTCATTCACTAATCTTAATTATTAAAATATTAAACCTTTTCAATGTTTATGTACACTGCACACATGAACGTAAATGGAGGATGAGCCCTGCCTCTCTCTCTCTCTCTCTCTCTCTCTCTCTCTCTCTCTCTCTCTCTCTCTCATTTATATACAGAGACATGAGCTACCTTATAAATAGTGAGATTTTTTTTTCTTTCTTCTCTTTCATTTTTCCACCATGTCTTGTAAACAGCAGAATTTGTCATCATTAGAGTCTGAGAGAGAAAACCAGTGAAGCAGATTATCTGTTGAGCAATTTACTCAGACATAAAATGCAGGTAAATGAGCCAAAAAAAAATGGGTGGATTCAGGTATCATTTCCCACTCAATAGTGCTTCATCATTACAAAAAAACATGAGAAAACATTGTCTCATCAATATATATATATATATACAATTATACTCTAGCTGATTTCTAAATGCATATGCATATGAGGATGTGCTGGGAGAAGAAAAAAACAAAACAATTCCAAGGCACTGTGCATGATATGGCGCTGTAATGGGTTTGTTACTCTAAATGGGTATTTGTCCTGTGGCAAAATATTGACCAGATCCAAACACAGCTCATTGATCCCTACTGTGTGGTTCCTATTGCTAATGATTCAACCCTGTCTCTGTCTCCTACAGTATGCTCAGTAGATTCAGCCAGAGAGTGTTTATTCTTCGATGATCATTTTTACTTCAAGAATGGAATACATTTCACCAAAAAATTTAATTAGTACATAATGTTCCTGTCCTTTTAGTTTGAAATAATGTATACAAAATAAGCAGTTACAGTATATTGGTGTTTTTTTTTTTTTTTTTGTGATTATTCTTAGTACCAATAAGGAATCATTTTATATTTGTAGAAATGAATAAATTTCATATTTATCTTAAACTGTCTACATTAGCTAAATACACTCTTGGCACTATGTCTGTAGGTTAATTGTACTTATTGGGCAATGTTTAATAAAACCATACTTGCAATAACAAAACATCTTGTATTATGATAATTAAATTACTGTCAGACTACATCAAAAACAACATGTTCATATATACCTTGTATCACAAACGTGTAAAGGTGGTTTAATATGTGTAAATATGTCTTCCAGTGGGCTTTGATTTTTGGCACAAAGCCCCTGATTGCTGGAGAGGAGTGATAGCCTCCCTGGGTCTTACTTCCTCAAGGCGCCTGATTATATGAATATCAATCAGGGAACTCTCTCTCTCTCTCTCTCTCTCTCTCTCTCTCTCTCTCTCTCTCTCTCTCTCTCGCATCTAATGGAATCACAGTCTGGTGCAAGCCTCCCTTGTTTTTATCCAGATGCGGTTCCTGAAAGCTTCTGTTCAGGGTATTGATTTTAATTTCAACTAAATTCATAAATTCAGATGATAAATGTTGCTAAAAATGCTACTGTGATAAACTTTCTTATACAGTACTAAAAAGCAAAATGTGTACACTCATGCATGCAGCCCTTGTCCATGTCCCCTCTCGCTTATTTCCGTTTTTCTTCTGAAACTGGAACACATGAAGCAGGAAAGATTGTTAGAAAAATGGCCTCTTAATACTACTTTGACAAGCAGGATGGTATTTTCTAAATTATTTTATTTGAAGCAAAGGAAATGAGTAAGAATCCAGATCAATGAAAAATGCCAAAGGCAGCTAAACACCTTGCCATTTAGATTTTTTCACAGACATGGATGAGAGATTAAAGCTACTCTTCACAAATCCATAATTAACTGTGTGAAGTAGCTGGTGAAACCTGTGACTGTTATAATAGAAAAAAGATTTACTCAATGCACTGCTACATCTTATACTAGCTTAGTAAAGCAGATTTTCCATCCTGTTCAAGGATGTGAACAGGTTTATCACATTTTTTTCCAGGCTATATTTATATTCTAATGGTACACCAGCATGTTTTGCACTCATGCTGCCTTAAAAAGAAAGACAGTCAATATACTTCTAGACAAACTGACATTTGCTGCTGTCCTGACACATTCAGTAAAAAGCGAAAGGACTGAAGACGGAGCTCTGTTACGATTCAATGTGAATGAAACTGATATTAGTATCAGAGTGTCTGCAGATGCTTCCTCAGAATAATCACTTATATTTAGTCATTATAAAATTGATAAAGTGTGCTGAAAACAGAAAACATTCTTCTTGGTAGGTTACAAAATCCATCAGAACAACATCAGGCTTTAAATACTTCCTGCCCCCTCTTGGTAAAATGCACGGAGGAACCATAAAGCCATTCACTTCGTCATCAGAGCCATTAAGTGTAATGGAGGACTACACACAAACCTATATCACCTTCTACACCCCCAGTGACCTGTACATGTGCACATGACTGATTGCAATTTTAGTTGGGTGCCATACAGATATTTGTTGCTGTAACTCTCCTGCTAGTGTGCACTATTTCTAACGCTCAGGCAAAGAGACGGCAATGAGTGAAGAGAGAGAGTGAAGAGAGAGAGAGAGAGACTGCAGAGATCCAGAATATATGCCTGTCAGCTGGAAGCATCTGTAATATGAAGAGCCTGTCTTCATGAATTATTTCAAAGTACTTTTCATAAATATTTTTATTACATGGAACTCACTCTCAATTAACTTTACCGCCTACATTTCTAGCTGTAAGGGAAGATCTGAGTATTCAAAAATTAATAGAATCTGGCTGTTCTGTGTTCCCCAGGGAGCTCTGTACTGTAGTCATGGAGAAGATAGATGACTTTTGGTAGTTGGACTCAGGGGACAGAAGCAGTAATGGCATGGGGTTGTAACACTCCCACACCTCCAGCCTCTCTCTACAGCCTGCAGCGTGCTCTGGGACTGATGTTGAACTGGAATAATCACACCTGCTCTCTAACACACACCTCCGACCTAAAGCAAAGCATACGCTATGGGAAAGTGAGTAGTAATCTCACACACACACACACACACACACACGCACACGCACACGCACACACACACACACACACACACACACACACACACATAGAGAGAGAGAGAGAGAGAGAGAGAGAGAGAGAGAGAGGTGACTGTGAGAGATAAATATGCTTATTTATCTCACAATCACCCACCTCTGGTCTGTACAACACTCAGCTTTATGGTTTCTTTAACCCCAGGTCAAGCTTGCATGTACATACTTAAAGGGGTGTGGTTGAACTGCCTTGATCTGGCCAACAGTAGATACCGAATTATGTAACTACTTCTAGAAAATGGGATGTTATATACCCAATGGATGTTATTGCTCTAACAGTTGATTATGACCTCTAACATTTGTAAAATTGCCAACATTTTGAAAATTATTTTATTCCATTTGACAAATACTATATATGCTTATTAAGGCTTTTTTTCCCCCTGATGGATCATTTTGTTCCTTGCTAGAATAAAAAAAAATGCTGAAATGCTGAAGTAATAAATCTAAAGAATATATCAACAACTTATTGGTATATATTCTTTATTAGAAGTGAATCTTCGTCCTCATAGGGCTGCTTTCAGGGGCCAAACAGGTGAAAGTCTGATAGAGCAAGATCAGGACTATAGAGAGGATGCTTTAACACCTCAAAATGATTTTTGAGGCCCTTGAGAAACTTAGAAAACTGTAAGCATCAATTTTTTCTTGGATGGCGATTGAGGATGTTCCCGTTCCATACTGTTGTTTACTCTCAGGCGTGTAGTGATGAATCCATGTCTCATCACCAGTTATGATTCTCTTTAAGAAACGTTCACCTTCCTTAGAGTATCAGTCCAAATTTTGTTTGCAGATATCCAAACATTCTGTTTCTGCTCTTCCTTTGTTTGCTCGCACTGCAGTTACAGTACAAATGAACTGATGTAATACATTCACACCTGCACAGCAGTTACTGGGGAGACAGAAGCCTTGAACAGACAGCATTGATGAGACAGGACGGTAAACACAAGTTTTAATATAACTGGAGTAAGGATAATTTTTCACTTACTTTCGTAGGTAGCTTAATTGACCATACTTTCCATTCTCCCTACCCTATTTCAATAATTTTCTATTTTCTTGATCATTATAAACAATAAAACAGGATGATGAGAAAACATAGTTAATAAATAATCCAGTGATGCAACACTATTTAAGTTCGGAAGTGCAACTAAATATATGTGGACTGTCTATTTTAAATTGCCCTCTAAGAAGAAGTGTGTGTGTGTGTGTGTGTGTGTGTGTGTGTGTGTGTGTGTGTGTGTGTGTGTGTGTGTGTGTGTGTGTGTCCCTGCTAAGCACCAAGCATTCCTTGTGTAGGCTTCAGATCCATTGAAGCCCTGATAAAGATTAAAAAAATGAATGGGTGAATAAAGATTTCATATCTGTTAACACTACAGATTTAGACAGCTCTTTGGGTAATTATTCAAGTCACAGTGCTAGTTTTTAGTTTTCTATATGATTGTGAACATAACTGACACATTTTTAATTAATGTACATCAAGTAGTTTGTAGCGGATGTAAACACAGCCTAAAATCATTGTGTGTAATGACTGACAGCACAGTAAAGTAGTGTGTTTGTGTAAGATAATGTTCCCCACTTTATTTTCTTTTAATACTGCAAGACATTGTTATTATCTTGTTATTTCTACACCTTAGACAAAACTCATAAATCTTCAGTAAAGTGAAATTTTGCAAACAACCCATGTCATTTATGTGAATACTTCTTGCTGACTTCAGATCCAAGATTATTAATTTGATAGCATGCAGACGCTTCTCCCACATGCTCTGTCCTCACAGATATCTCCCTGAAACAGATCACCACCGCCAGAGCTGGCCAGGCTGTCAATTAAGGCTGAATCTAATTCCCCCTCTGTTTGTGTGTGTGTGTGTGTGTGTGTGTGTTGTGTGTGTGTGTGTGTGTATGTGTGTGTGTGTGTGTTTCGATGCCCTACTCTCCAACTTCACACATGCAGTTGGGGCTTTCACTATAGCTTAACAGATATCAGGTGTTTATTCAGCACGATAGGAGAACTGACGTTCATTAGCACTCAGCTGCACCCCATGGTGCTGTTTTTCCACTTTCTCTGCTGTAGCATCAAGGCCAGTTTGATGAAAGAGAGGAGATGCTACAATATGATGAAACAAAAAATAATCCTGAAATCCTAAAACTGAGCTCCTGAGCTTCCATTGAATGTTGGCTCTCACAAGGACATTTGTAAATTTCAATGCACATTTTCCATTTTCATTCATTAATTACACGTTTGAAAATCTTGTAAATCTTGAAATCATGTGAAAGTGTGTTTTAAAAAATGATAATTATTCCCTCTATAAAACAGGATCATGTCATTTTATGACGTCTTTAAAAGGTTTTATTTTAGATTTTATTTCTGTCTGTTCTTCCCATTCATCCTTTTGCAAGCTTTCTAATGTGCTAAATATCATGTTACATACTGCGGTTTTACAGCCCCTTTATAATCTAAAATAAGAAAAATGGATACATCAGGTCTGGCCAGGATTTCTTTTTTTCCTTAATACACTATAATGCCAAAAGTATGTAGACACCTGACCATCACAACCAAACATCCAGCTTTGGAACATCCAGTTCCACATTTAGGCTCTCCTTTTGTTGTTCTGATAACCTCCACTGTTCTGGAAAGGCTTTCCATTAATTTTGGGGCATGGCTGTGGGGATTTGTACTCATTCAGCCACAAGAGATCAGATAAGGATATTAACATTGCAGTTCTTGAAGCTGTTCATGTTTTCATGGAGCTCGCTTTGTACACAGGGGTCATGCTGGAACAGATGATGTAAAATCACACAAACAACAGTTTTGTTTTGCTGAATATCAACATGGCAATTAGTCAGCTGTACCAGTATTTCTTACAACAGCACAAACCTAGTGTGATATTGCTTTCATGCAACAGTTCGAGTAACAGGAAATTAATATCAAATAAATATTTCAGACAAAGTTTTCCTAATGATTTGATTATTTTTGCTACATTAACATAAATAGCTTCTTATGAAGCCAGAGCTATATAGAGTATAGTAAATACTTGTGTTTTCCTTCTAAACTCCCAAATCCCTGGGTACATATAAGGAATCCCAACTCCACACTAGAAGAAAAAAGATAAAATCCTCGATAACATTGAAATCCAGAGAGTTCCATTATATATTGTTCTCCTGATTTTGTAATAACAAAATGTGTTTCCTAAAGATCACACTACTGTATTTCCCAAAATGCATTATGCAAAACAACTTGTTATCTTGAGATCACAAGAAAAATGATTCATGAGATTGAGAAACTACAGTTCCCATCAGCTTTATCTTATTTTCACTAATGAAATCCACATCTCTTCTTCTGTCCAACTTATTTTAGTTTGGTTCATTCTGTTGTTTTTGTCGAGTGTTTCTTGTGACCCATGTTAACCCATGTCTACGTTGTGTTTTGTTCCCAAGCTATTAAGTTCAGGTTCATACCCTTTTGAGTTTGTCTGGCTGTGTTTTTACTTTGTAGTGTTATTTAATGAATAGCTCTGCACATCCATCTCTCTGTCCCTCGAAAACCATCATAAGGGATCATAAGGGGAAAAACGACCTTAATAAAGACCTTTAATAACGAATGGACTTGTGGACTTCTGTACAGTACAAATACTACAAACTCTAAAGTATTTAAAGTATTTCAAGCTCAGGGTATAATATTTTTAATCATAGATACTGCATACAACATACAGTCATGTTCAAAAGGTAGTAACCCTTCTTTTAAGTCTATATTTGTTGTGTAAAAACATAATGAAAATCATCTGATTGCTCATACTGTGGCTCTTAGTATTAAGCAAATACAACCTTAGACGAACAACTTCATATAACTTTTTTATACCATGCCATAAAAAAAAAGGAATCTTTTTCTATATAACTTCCTCTCACATGATTGTGGAGAAATTTTGGCCCATTCTTTTTTTACATAATTGATTCAGTTCATTGACTTGACTTATTGACTGTAAGGTGCCCAGGTGCTTTAGCTGCAAAACAAGCTCAAATTATCACCCCTCCACCGCCATGCTTGACAGTGCGTATGAGGTGTTTCTGCTGAAAGGCTGTTTGGTTTGTCTCCAAACATGGCACTAGGCATTAAGGTGAAACAACTCCACTTTGGTCTCATCTGTCCATAGGACATTGTTGTAGAAGCCTTGTGCTTTGTTCAGAAGAAGTTTTGTGAAACCCTGTCATGTTCCTGTGTTCTTTTCAGACAGAAGAAGCTTTCTTCACTATGCTCAGATGATTTTTATTATGTAACACAAAAAACACATAGAATTGAAAGATGGGGGAGTAAATTTTGAACTTCACTGTAATTTCCAGCTGCTGACAAAGCCTCCAAAGGTGAAGTATGTGAACAAGTTATTTAACCTTGCTACTCTTGTCATATTCAGACATGAACAGTCAGACCAAGTACAGACCAAAAGTTTGGACACACCTTCTCATTCAAAGAGTTTTCTTTATTGTGTTCTTTATTGTGTTCTTTAGCCCAAACAAGTCTCTTCTGCTTGTTGCCTGTCCTTAGCAGTGGTTTCCTAGCAGATATTCTACCATGAAGGCCTGATTCACACAGTCTCCTCTTAACAGTTGTTCTAGAGATGTGTCTGCTGCTGGAACTCTGTGTGGCATTGACCTGCTCTCTGATCTGAGCTGCTGTTAACCTGCGATTTCTGAGGCTGGTGACTCGGATGAACTTATCCTCCGCAGCAGAGGTGACACTTGGTCTTCCTTTCCTGGGGCGGTCCGCATGTGAGCCAGTTTCTATGTAGCGCTTTCTATGTAGCGCTTTTTTTGTGACTGCACTTGGGGACACTTTCAAAGTTTTCCCAATTTTTCGGACTGACTGACCTTCATTTCTTAAAGTAATGATGGCCACTTTTCTTCACTTAGCTGCTTTTTTCTTGCCATTATACAAATTCAACCTCTTTGAATGAGAAGGTGTGGCCAAACTTTTGGTCTGTCCTGTAGATTGCAAAAATTTATTGATCAGATGACAGATTACCATTCCAGGCTGACAAGAAATGTAAAGAAATTGAGAGGAGCTTTCTTTTTTCTTTTTTCCCTCTAGTTTTTGTGCGGGAGAAGACAAGAAGGCAAACAGAGAGACTCCCTCTGTCTCTGCTACCAGTCTGTACTTGCTTTTTCATATAGCATGTGTTCTAATTGGTGTTGACAGTCTGTCAGGTTGAATTTATCTCCAGATATGCTATAACAACAAATGTTTTAACTGGAATAAACTGAAAATATTTATTGTGATACTTCAGTCACAGTGTCATGATGAATCTCTGCGATTGAAGAAGATTAGAGCATGTCAGAACATGTATCTTATTTCTTCAGGATGCAATTCACATGTTAGAGTCTAACAAAAAATCTAACATACTTATACACATTGTTCTGTCTTGTTCGACAGTCTGTTTAAATCAATAATAAAACATGTGTTAATTACTAGTAGTATTTAATAATGGCGCCATGCTGGCGTAGTGGTTGGCCCTGTGGCCGTGCACCTCTAGGGTTGAGGGTTTGATTCTCGCCTTTGTCTGTGTGCATGGAGTTTGCATGTTCTCCCCATGCATGGTGGCTTTCCACCAGATACACGTGTTTTCTCCCATAGTCCAGCAGACATGCAGATTAGGCTAATGAGCATTTCCATATTCCCATGAGTAAGCGATATTGAGAGTGAGTGTATATTTAATCACTAAGCTCTGTCTATACTGTCTATAATTGTTTCAGTTGCTTTTCACGTAAACAGTAAACAGTAACAGAAACATGAACGGCATTTCAGAAGAGTTGCATTAGGAACAACCTAATACTTGGAAAGCAGCAAATGTAACTGTGATAATGAGGGCCTTCTTGAGGGGGATGGCCTGTTGATGCTCAAAAAACGTGAACGTTCGAAAACATGAAACGATTACAATAGCAACCGTTTTACTGTAATTGCTGTGACACAATATGCAAAATTTTCCCTAAACAGTTATATAGACTTTGAACTGAGAGAGATACGATAAATACTTCCCTCAAAATATTTATTTTGTCAGCCATTCTAGTGGAATGCTGTGATATGTGTGATTTCTTGTACTTATATCTTATACTGATACTTGTAGAATTTCTCATTTCTCATTCACATTTTACTAGGAAACCAACAATCCTCAACTAATCTAATCATTTAATCTCTTATGCTTGCCCAATTTTTTTTTTTATCCAATCTGGGCAAGTATACTATGGGTTGTATATACTGACCAGCCAAAACATTAAGCCCAATATTATGTAGGATCCCCTGTGCCTGCGCTGGGTGGCTTTTCTATGGTATCAGACACGGCAGGCTAGCCTTTATCCCCACAGGCATGAATGAGCCTTGAGTGCCCATGATCCTGTCACCAGTTTGGTGGTATATAACTGATTATCAATGTTATTCAATTCTACTTGCAGTATGTTATGTTATGGCTGATTGGTGTATACAAAAAAAAAATATATATAATAATAATAATAATAATTATTATTATTATTATTATTATTAGAGAGAGAACCGTTATGAAATGTGAAAGATCTTCCCAAAAACAGCAATCACGATAACTTAAAGTTGTCTGTCCTATGTTTTTATTAATTTGGGTCACATTCACCTCTCATCTTGTAGCTAGAGTGGCAGCTGCTTCTTATTATGACAACTTATTGGACTCCCTGCTCACTTACGCCAAAGCATCTGCTGCGCCACCTAACACACTAATTTACATACAGACAGGATGGCAAGATTACTCAATCCCACTCGCTAGCACTCACATACCCAAGTCACATGCTTTTAAAATGTTTCTTTCTGCATTTTTCCTTCAATTGTCCTGTCCAGCATGTAAATGGCTGATTTAACAGGCCATTAAGACACTACAGATAATATCGGTCTATTATCAGAAATTCATTTGGAAATTGCGATGATCCTCAGATTATCCTTACACAAGGGATTTGCAGTCTGTTTGACGTATGTGCCTCATTTGTATGTGATACTCTTTCATCTCTTATTTTTGTCCCCGGTGTTTTGGTCACAGCTGCTTTCTCTGAGTGGTTTGCACAGGGGATGAGCCAGAGTTCAAAATGAATATTTAATAACAGCCCTCCTGATTTCAGTCCAGTGTCGCGCTCATGTAAAGCTCTACACAGATGAGAGGAGAGTCCGTGGCTCTCCCGCTGTATCTCTGTCTTTTTAGGAGCAGCTGTCACGTTCTGGTAGAGGGATAGTCATCGTAACAGAAGGTGACAACTTTAGCAGCCGTGCTGCGCCCTGCTCACCACGCACATCCATCAGAACACACCGCACAACATCCACGACACGCCATTTAATCCCAGTTAGCCATACGGTGGACAGAATAATATTGAGATCTGAAAATGAGGCTGGAGCAATACATCGTAAAGATACCCAAGTTCTCATTTAACTGTCCTGATATACAGTATAATCTGACAGCTTATGTGTAAGGCTCTAAACTTGCAGGGATGTAGACAGGGCCAGACTCGTTTCTCAAATGCACTAGTTTAGTAGATTTTTTTTTTCAGTTACAAGATTTTTATTTTTTTATCTTAGCCACACAGAATAAACATGACATCAAGTGCTCTTCTTAGAAAAGTAGTAAAGGTTTTGATGAAATACTGTATTAAGAGATTTATTTGTGGTGTTTGTCATAGTTGTGGTAATAGATCAACAAATATAGATTTGGTTAATGAAAATTAGTGACTGATGCCATGGTTTCACTGTAGTCACTAATATTTGACAGTAGATGTATGAGTTATGTAAAGAGTTTGGAAAGAGATTATTAATTTGATTTCAGAAAACATGGTAATTTAGCTGATGTGTTAATACTATAAATAGTGAAAAGTGCTATTTATTAAATAATGTTAAAATTGCATTATAAAATAACTCTTGAGCTAGGTTACTTGGATAGAACAGCATTATTATATTAATTCATATAAAAATGTAACAACAGTCTATTTTATAATTTCTGGTAATTTGAGATGTCCATGTAAAGGGCTGAACTTTCCTTTCACCGTTTCTTTGTTGCTGTGGTATAACTGTGTGTAATTAAACCTTGTTCTTGCTACATCTTTCACAACTACAGCTCCATCCCCTTTTCTCAACTTCCATTTGTTTGTTGTTGTTTTTGTTTTTTCTTCCAAATTCACTTGGGTTCCTCTTCTCTTCTTTAAGCATCATTCTCTCTTTATTGATTCACATCTCCTTACATGGTGTTGAAGACTTTTTTTTTTTTTTGGCAAAGGCAATCATGTCTCTTC
The DNA here is from genome assembly GCA_011419295.1 of Clarias macrocephalus. NCBI lineage: Eukaryota > Metazoa > Chordata > Actinopteri > Siluriformes > Clariidae > Clarias > Clarias macrocephalus. The sequence goes on along the minus strand of JAAGKR010000493.1, from coordinate 124,426 downwards.
AATCCATCGTCCCTGTCCTCTTCTCCTGTTTCCAAATCTGAGCCAGAGGTTTGTTTGGATCCCTGCTGAGGAGTAATTCAGGAAAGCTTTAGGGTCTACACAAGTGAGGAAAAAGGAATAAACCCTGTTCAACCCTATGGCAATCTTCGTCTCATTACCAAACCCATCTGGGGCAAAACAACTTAATACATAAGTATACCTCGCAGTCTTTCTTTATGACGAGCAGAATAATCTCATGTTGAGGTTTCTAAGCACATTGGACCACCGAGCACTTAAATAAAAGAAAAAAAAACTTTTTAGAATAGCAATTTACACCTGTACAAGTGCAGTGCAATGAATTAAAAAAACACCTATGTATTATCTGTGTAGACTGGTGTCTGGTGAGTAAGCATAGCCTAGAGGGTGAGCATTAGAGGGATCCTGGCTATGGTTTGGAGCCTGCTGTGGGTGTCTAGACTTGGCCAAGGACAATCTCACACTGACCTTGGTAGTCATGTAGTTCCCATACAATATAGCACATGATCAAAGAGTTTTCACTTGTTATCCACAACCTGGTAGTTTGGTGCTAAGAGCAGCAATTTAGCAGCAAGACAATTGCAAATGCCCAGCTCAAAAAAGTAATGCTCCATTTCTGAACAGAAATAAATTCAAATGCCTGTCCAGAAATAGTGACAGGATATTTGCTGGGAAATTGGAGGTCAATATGACATTAGGAGCAAATTAACTTTTATTGGATGATTTATTAAACTGAAATGAGAACTACTTGCATCGGTGTTAGTCACCGAATACCTGGAACTGCCTGAGCACTTCTCAAAGAGAACATAAATATGACATATTTGTCTGAGCTCTTTAACAAACCAATGCATATTACTGGCTCTGAATTACTGGTCTGCAGACTATCAGCAGTGTGCTTCTGCTTCATCTCCCCCTCTCAAGCTAAAGCAAAAACTCAGCACTGCAAAGCCAATAATGCTTTAAGCACCAAAAAAAAAAAAGAAAAAAAAAAAAGAAAAAGAAGCAGACATCATTTGCAGTTTCTGCAACTTTAGACCCTCTGAGTATGCCCCTAAATGTCAGGCTTAATTATTTTCCCTGGATGTTGTACTGATCTATGAAATCATCCTCACACAAAGGCCTGCTCTTCACACTGAGCTCATTAAAGGCATGCAATCAGAAGAGGTGATGCAGACTGCAGCGCTGCTCCGATAACCGAGAATGCCTCAAAAAGCAGTCTGAGGATGGAAGGCCCTTGCTGACCTCTTGGCCAGGTAACTTAACGAAGCTTTTATCTTGTTAAATGGAAGATAAATAATACATGAAAACTGATGGATACAAATATTAATTATTTAATTTGTCTAAAATTGTGTATTGATGTGGAGATTTAAACAAATGCTGTTAACAGTGGGATTTAAGTAAACCTGAATGTCAGTTGTTACCAAGCATTCAATTATCATAGACACACACACATTTACACAATGCTCCTCTCTGATGTATGGGTCAAATGTGTGCAGAGCACTCTAGGAATGGAGGGCTGAGTTATGATAAATGTATTTTTCTTTCCACGCTCTTAAAAAATAGACATAAATTTACATATAAACACCTTGCACTTTCACTCAAAATAACATGCTGGGGAAAAAAACAGGAATTAAATTTATTAGGAAATAAAGCTCTGGTTTGATATTTAAAAATGATCATCACATTCCAGGAAAGAGTCAGCTGAGTACTTTAACATCACGCCGGCCAGCTGACAGCGAGACGCCTGCAGGAAATAATGCTGACATTCAAACGGAATTAAATACTGAAGTCGTGAATTGGATTTATAAAGAGTCAACGAGCACAATTCTGAGGTCTGTGGAAATGTCAGATAGTTTGAATATGCTAACTGCAGGTGAATGGTGTGACCTCTGGATTCTGTGTGTGTATCGAAGAAAAAAACCATTTAATCAACAGCTAATTAAGCCAGGTCCATTCCTTCACAGTGTCAATAACAGACTTTTTAAAAATACCCGCTTTCTCTGGAGTGCAGTTAAAAATCCTAGTCGAGATGCCACTTTATTTCCTGCAGCAGATCTTAAGCTATTAAAATGAGGTGTGTGGAACGACCCCTGTGCAGATGCCGGCTGGCCGATGGCTATGAACAGATGCTGCAGGAAGGCTCTGCTGCCCAGCCTGTCACAGTCATGACAGCATACCGGCATCATCCCAAGCCAACTAAGATGAAAGTCATCACTCCTTATACTGATGTTTTACTGCCACTATGTCACCCCTAGACTTCAGTGCATGGAGTACTAGTGTTGTGTTATTTTTACTTTTAATGTGACCTGTGGATTATCTGTTTCAATCTGCTGCCAACTGCTTGCATGTCAGTGCACCACCAAACGAAATAAATAGGTTCTGTTCTGTTAGTGTCAGGTGGTCAGATACAGTGGATCTCACTGAAATTGTAGTGTAGTGTTTGTGTGTGTATGTGTGTGTGTGTGTGAGAGAGAGAGAGAGAGAGAGAGAGAGAGAGAGAGAGAGAGAGAGAGAGAGAGACAAAGAGATGACTTTGACAAATCTCTGTACTCCTCCCTACCTCTGTCAGTCTCTTCTGTGATGGTGTCCTATCTCACCTGCCAACACCTTTAACCAACTCTGCGCTGTCACACAAACAATTCCTCAGCCCGTCTCACTTCAGCTTCCTTTCTTCTCTCTCCCAGATATTTCCCTCTACTTCGAAATGCACATCATTACAATCCCAGGGCTCTTTCATTCAAGAAGGAGAGAGAGACAGAGACAGAGAGCAACCATTACAAAGGCCCAAATGAGCAGATAAAGATCAAAGCCTTCAGCCCTCTGTCAGGTGCGGCACACACACACACACACACACACACACACACACCACACACCACACACCACACACCACACACACACACACACACACACACACACACACACACACACACACACACACACACACACACACACACACACACACACACACACACACACACACACACTGTTTGTTTAGCCTACATGAACAGACGTAGTCATAAGCATATTCATGGAGCAGCTGTATTAAACTGAATAAAATGAAATATAATTCAGGAGCAGATGAATATATCTTAAATCTTCTACTTTAATAATAGGCATTGCGAATCGGTTATGTTTATGTATTAATTCAATTAATGGTAAATTATACAAGACAAGTTCAACAATGCTGCATTATGCACAATGTTTGATGACTAATAAGGAAAATGACCCGTTTGACAAGTGAACACGCATTACTGATAAAGAATGAACCGGATCAGCTAACTTCAACTACAGTGCACATCACTAGAAAACATGAAGACATTCTGTCAGTCCCTAGACCAAATCTAAAGCTCATGATTTTTCAGATTTATAGAGCACAGGAATGGTTTTTAAGCCACGCGGGTAAATTAGGAAAACTGCATGTTGAATGTAAGGCAGCATTTCAGGAGGCAGAAACTGTACTTCACTATTCTACCTAAGATTTGTTCCTTATTCAAACTGAACACTTAGTTAAACAGAACACTTTTCTTTTTCTATTATTCAATCAAATTAATCAGAGGGAAAACATTTTATGCAGGAAATTTTTATTTTGATCTACAAAATATCCAAAATATCTTAAATGGAATCACATACAGTATGTTTTCCCTCCTGCCTGGTCTTAACTGTGTTTTTTATTTTTAAGCAAATTCAGACAAATTCAGTTAGGTTAAAGTTTGATGAATCTGCTAGCTAATAAGCAAACAAATGTTAATTAATACATATATAACCAAAAATGTCTTAATTGCTAATTTGAACAGATGAAATATTCACCTCTATTCTTGAATTCTTGATTACGGGCGGTAATCATTTTATGACTTTCACTCATGTACATTTTTGGTTCCATACTCCTATTTCTAACCAATTCCATTTTATTCATTTTATTTGTATGGTGCTTTTAATAACTGTCATTTCACAAAGCAGCTTAGCAGGAATAAAGACTTTGGCTATATATGTAAAAATGTAAGAAATGTATAGATTTCTAAATGTACAGCATTATCAGTTTGCCTCCAAAGAGCAAGCCAGTGTAAGGAAAAAACCTTGAGAGAAACCAGACTCTAAGGGAAACCATCATCATTTGGGTGATTCCAGATAGCACAACTACAATAAACCACTTCAGTAACTGTGTGCTTTATGATTGTGTGCTACTATGAATATAAGTAACTGAGTATGATTTTGACACATGTCATTGAAATGTCTATATAGTACACTTTCTCTATACGTTTCTCCACTCTTGCTTCTTTTTGCCATTATGAAATGTTATCTGTGTGACTGCATACATTTTATTTTTGGTTCCAAACCTAACACAAACGGGAGCATGTAACTGTAATGTATTATTTTTAAATCCCACTTTGTATGCACATGTTAATGCTGGCTTCACTTCTACACCAAGGAAGTGTCAGTAATAATAAAAACTGTAAAAGCTCTACATCTGGCCTTTTTTTTTTTTTTTTTTTTTTTGCATTCTTGCTTTAATGAGTAGCTGACAAGCTGTCAACTGTCCCCAAAAGCAAATAATCTTCGTGACAAAGGCTTGTGCTGACAGTGTTTTTTTTATTATTTAACTGCTTGTGCAACAATCATCAGTCTGACATATACAGTGTTTTCTGTTGCTGTTTTTGATGCATGTACTGTATATGCACAAGTATATGTAGTGCCACAAAATCAAACTCAAAACTGTTTTTATGCATATATTCTCTTAAAACCATACATATATTTCCATGTACAGCTATTCATTTCTCCACCTATCCAATAATTGAGTGGCAGTCCAATGCTAAAATGTGTGAAAATGAGTATGAAGATCTAAGTCAAGTCAAGAGCATCAGCGTCTATTCAAAACAAATATCAGAATAAGGGAATGTGTTTGCAATTACTTTGAATGTGACATGGTTGTTTGTGCCAGATGGGTTAGTTCTGGTTTTTCAACAAAAAAATTGGCTGATGTTCTGGGATTTTCACCCACAACAAGGGAAAGGAAATGAAAATAAATAAATAAATAAATAAATAAATAAATAAATAAATAAATAAAATCCAGTGAGCATCAATTCTGTGGGTGGAAGGGAGGTCTGAGATTAATGGCTAGATTATATCAAGCTAAAAGGAAGGCTACGATAATTCAAGTAACCATTCTTAGCAGTCAGGGTGAGCGTAAAAGCATCTCAGTATACACAATATGTCAAAGGGCTACAACATCAGAGGATTACATCAGGTTCCACTGCTATCAGACAAGAACAGCATTGAGCAAAAGTTGACTATCATTATGGGAAACCACAAATAGAGCTTTTGTACATTGGTTATATTTAATACAACTTGTTTAGAAACCGGAGTTTTATTTTGAACTAATGTTTCTGAAAGGTTTTTCCAGGGAGAGCTTTCTAAGAATGCTAAATATGTTTTTTGTTGCATACTCTTTAAAAGTTTCATTAAAAAAATCTTCTTTTTTTTTTGTACCCTCAATACAAACCAAATTCAAATGAGTAACATATGTTGATTTGTACAAAGCAAAGAAGCCCACATTGTGTTTTTTTCTTTACTTAAAGGCATTGAGGTCAGGTTTAATCATCTATTTTGCGAAACCAACATATTTATCAAGGCTGGTCATGCCCATTTAAAGCTGTTAGATACCACAAGCAAGCTTCTGTTGGTTGGCCACATCCTTTACATTTTTATTCCAATTATTGTTTAGCAACATACTTAGAATGTGCTAATACATATTCTCATGGGCAGGTCAGATTGAGTCTACTTACAATACAATACATTTAACCAGTGGAAGTAATTACTGGCTTGGCACTGATGTCAGTTTGAAAGTTCTGCTTGACATGTCATCAATTGAAAAAGTAATAACAGTCTTTACAAGTTGATCTAGGAGTGAATCAGCAGGTAATATGAAACTGATATGAATCATTATCAGTCAGCAGTGGCATCATGCATTTTTAGTACAAGGACAGACCCTTTCCACCCTGTCATCACTGTCACTCTACTGCTGATGAATGTATTTCATAACACATGATCTCCTGTGAGACATTCAGAAGTTTGGAATGACTTTTTGAATGTTTTGAATCAAACCAAACACAGCATCTAAAGCTATTATGAGTAAATGGGCTCATATATCTTATAGAGAGACAAGGTAATGTTATAGAACCTCAACCTATCAGAGAGAGAGAGAGAAGGAGAGAAAGTTTGTGTGGAGGAAGACAGAGAAATTGCCTCAGGCAAACAGACTGTTCAAATGGTTTTGTAAAAAAAAAAAAAAAAAAAAAAATGCATGGCTGATGCTCTTGCACAGCACAGCCAAGTTTCAGCTTTTCCTGAAGCAAGAGATAACAAAACGAGCACAATCTGTTACTTTCTGCTCCCAATCAACACACCATGAAGGACTGGCCTGTAAATGCCATAAGATGAAAAAGTGTTAATAGCTAGCAGGTTGAATCTTGTTAACCTCAGATACACAGACTATAGCAGCCTAGAGGTGTTTTTTCTGCCACACAACTTTAAAATGGGTAATCACACCCTGGAGACAGATTAAATGAAGTCTTATCAGCACTGGAAATTGTTTTGTGTCCAGAATTTTCCAGAACAAAACGTTTTTAACAAAAGGTTTTAACATTACTGTTAGACCGTTGTCTTAATGATATTTAGACTCTTTGTTTTTGCTTTTCTCCTCCGTTTCTGATGCCTTTCATAGAATGGTGCTTTGCATTTTTCAGACACACTTATTGGCCATTGGGGCCAGGCTCATTTTTACCAGGATCATATCAGTCACGTTGCCATGACAATGCGACAGGTCACTTACAAAGAACACACACTTTTTTTTCTGTGTGTTTCACAGCATAGTTTCCCATGAGAATACCTTTAATCTCCAGAGCCATCAGCCGTGTCTGTTCCCAAAGTCCCACATGTGCCACATTCAGCCGGGCTATTACATCTGATCTGGGCCATCGCACAGAGGTGCTACACTACACAGACACAATGAAATATAGATGAGCTAAAGCATAAACAGGATAAAGAAAAAAGTCATGCACACTCAGACAAGCAGTGACTAAATAATGCATGCTTAAATTAAACACTGTGTACGATGCACAATCTTCTCAAACCTGTCTACCATAATTTAATTAGATAATACATCGTTTTTTTTTATTCAGTGGTTTATCAACACATTTTCTGCATTTCTAATGAAGGACATTAATTAGATAGATTGCAATAATGAATTAACAGGGTTGTAATTATATAGTGCTTACTATTGTACACTGATGGCAGATACACCGCCTCCAAGTTGACAGGACTCATTAGGGTGTTTGCTCAGTTGTAAACCTGTATCTTCACAAGCAGAGAACACTGAGAAGACTGCATTAGTGGCAGACGCAATTCAATGTTTTAATCATCACTTTTTAGGAAGCCAGGAAATAATATCTAAAAATTTGGGATTGTGCAGAATAACTATACATTATAAGAAAAAAAAGCATGCTTGTTCTCACAGCCTGACTGAAATTAATTTCAACAGCAATATTGCAGTGTCTGGTATGGTTTTGCACAGATAATCAGGACAGTGTCAGCTGGATGTAGGTCTGACACAAGGCCATAAGGTTAATACATTCTAAAAAAAAAAAACTCGTCTAGTGACAAAAAAAGATGGGTTTTACAATTAAATCTACCACTTAGTCATATCCAGGTTGTTAAAAAAATACCCAAAGTATGTTTCCCATGGATCAACTCTCATTACAGTGTTTATTTTTCTTCCTCTTAGGTTTCCATAATGATGTAAACTGCACACATAATCTGTATTTATTGTTTTTCATTTCAGGAAATCTTGTTTCGCCTCGCAAAACCTTATAGATAGCATGATGACGAAGCTTCCTAGACTGAAATATTATCCCAATAAAGTTACAGAAAGCAGAAAAATATTGCACATTATCAACATGGGAAAACAGTCATGCATAAGATAGTACTGATATTGGTTTGTCCATGTGCATTTGCGTTTAAGGAAAAGTACCTGTTTTCACACAAAACTGGGAACAACACCCATGACTGGCTCTATCATGATGCAATCTGAAGCTGTTAAAACTGCACTTATTGACCAGCCAATCTGTTCAGCCAAACAGGCACAAGATGAGCCTGAGCCCTCTAAGCATTTCAACACCCAAGGGAGGAGCTGATGCTAATGTCCTGAATCCTCAAACCATATACAGCACCAGGCCTAAATCATACACTAGTAGTGGGATGTGCACATGAAATGTGAAAACTCGAATATTGATGTATGTATTATATATATTTTTAATACACATAAGCAGTTAGGAAGTGTTTGACCTGAGTCTGGTACTTTTTATGTAATTCAGAGCTTAAATGCTTTATCTACATTTATCCTATTTTGGAACAGTCTTATGGCATATGATGTCAATTTCTGTTGATAAGCTTTATGTTGTTTTTATATAACCCACCCAGTTTTCTTTTTATGTATAATCTTTAAAATCCTGGCTTATTTCGGAGTTAAAGCATATTACTTAGTAACTGCTATGAATTATTAATTAACAACTGCAAAAAGGAAAGGTGTGTAGTTACATAAGTCTGGACCCACTGACAGGTCTTGGGAGTGCAAGGGATTAACTCTCCTCCTTCTTCTAATAGTCTTTGCAAACTTAGTGTTAATATAACCTTATTCTACTATATTGGTCCTCATAAACACGTGTTTGAAAATGCATTAAGTAACTATAGAAGACATGGGCATTTACAACCAATAACTCATGAGATCCTGATAACAGCTGACAGGTTTCTCTTTCACATTCTTTTTCTTTCAGAGGTAAAGTTCAGCAAATGACCCTGCACAACATGCATTAGATCTAAAAATAAAAATAGGCAATGCATTAATAATAGGACAGCCTGCTTGGAGGGTATTTTTGAGGCCATTTTAGAGTTAATGTGTCCACAAACTCGTTTAGAGCTGTACAAGCCATTTCTATTCACTGCCAACAAATTGTGTGCAGCCCACCAGACCTCTCAAATGTGGTGTGTCCACAATCTAACTGTAAACTGTATTAGAAACATTACTTAGCCTAATATTCAACAACATTTTGCAATGGAAATTAACCAAAGGCTGGATTACCATGACAAACTGAACAAGCTACCCAGTTTCAAATAAAATGCTAATACAAAATGCCACAAAACATTTTTTTAGACAAACATATATAATGATACCAACCAAATTACTGTAGCCACTGCTTGGCTTTCCATTTCTTGATATAATATACATTTATTAATGTTCTGTAGTGAGTGGTTATAATATACATGTATTAATGTTCTGTACTAAGTAGTTATAATATAAATTTATTAATGTTCTGTAGTGAGTGGCTATAATATACATGTATTAATGTTCTGTAGTGTTTAGTTATAACATACCTTTATTAATGTTCTGTAGTAAGTAGTTATAATATAAATGTATTAATGTTCTGTAGTGAGTGGTTATAATATACATGTATTAATGTTCTGTAGTGAGTAGTTATAATATACATGTATTAATGTTCTGTAGTGAGTGGTTATAATATACATGTATTAATGTTCTGTACTAAGTAGTTATAATATAAATTTATTAATGTTCTGTAGTAAGTAGTTATAATATAAATGTATTAATGTTCTGTAGTGAGTAATTATAATATACATGTATTAATGTTCTGTAGTGAGTGGTTATAATATCAATGTGTTAATGTTCTGTAGTGAGTGGTTATAATATACATGTATTAATGTTCTGTAGTGTTTAGTTATAACATACCTTTATTAATGTTCTGTAGTAAGTAGTTATAATATAAATGTATTAATGTTCTGTAGTGAGTGGTTATAATATAAATGTATTAATGTTCTGTAGTAAGTAGTTATAATATAAATGTATTAATGTTCTGTAGTGAGTGGTTATAATATACATGTATTAATGTTCTGTAGTGAGTGGTTATAATATCAATGTGTTAATGTTCTGCAGTGAGTAGTTTCTTTTGTAAAAACCTGTAGAAAAGGTGAACAGAATATACATAACTGGCTCCTTTAACTTTAAATAAGAATGAGGTAACTGTGATCTGACTACATCTATATAAGTGTGCCTTTTCCATTATTATTCACTGTGAAGTTAGCAAGCTCACACCTCACTCTCTCACACTCTTATAAATAGGTCTGGCTTACAGCTGGCACATCCACTTAATCACTGACATTCTGCCAAGTGTGGTAAACACATTTAGAAAAGATTTACAAGCATCCGTTTGGTTTTAGAATCTATAAACCATTACGGTGACCACCATGAAGGAAAAAAAACCTGCTATTAGGCCACAGATAAAGTATTGATAAACTACTGACAAATTGAACTTGTGAATTGGAGTAAGTTTACTCATGAACTCAAACTGATGACTTATTCATAGTAATTCAGTCAGGCAAATCTGAACAACAAAAGATTTACTGTGTAAGGCAACTCTTCGAGGTGCTCAGTTTCATCAGTAACTTGTCCTTGTAAGCTACACAAGCCATCAGTCAAACAATCACCTCAAGAATGTTCCATCAATTATTTAATCCAGTGTAAAGATATGCTTGTTGTGACAACGTACGAACTGACTCAGCTGTTGATGTTGTTGAATTTTTTTCACCCTTCTTTCAAAATGTGAATTAAATTATGCTATTTAAAGAGAGATTGGTGTAGACAGGCAGATCTAATGGTTCACTTGTTGAATAAAATTCTACATTCACAATTGCACGCATGCAATTTATAATCAGAAACATTGCAAAAAGCAAGAGTTTAAGACAAACCCCTGTAAAAGGCTAAAAAGCTCCCTGTGATGCAACAGTTACTAATGATAAACGTGCACAGGTGCTCTAATAAAGGGAATACAGGATAGACTATTCCCACTGATATCTCATGTAACTGTCCCTATACAGGGATGCTTTATATATATGTGTGTGTGTGTGTGTGTGTGTGTGTGTGTGTGTGTGTGTGTGTGTGTGTGACAATATCCTAAGGTTGATTACTCATTAAGAAAGAATTACTAAACGTTATATTTTAAGCTCACTCATACAGTAAAAACTACAATAACCCACTCACGGATCCAGGGGAGGTATAACATAGATCATAAAAATCCGTGCAAATTTTTTTTTCTGTACATTTGAATTTTTTTATTCCGTTAAAGATAAAACATTATGCGCAACCTATCGATTTAAACAAACAAACAAACAAACGCACACCTGTGCAGCTGTACAAAAAGAATTTAATAAGGTCTGTTCATTAAAAATTTTGTTGCAGACAATATGCAGCACTTTTCAGTGCGCAAGAAAATACTTTTGGTAAATGAATGTGACTTCTAGTAACACAAATCAGATAATATGTTCAGGTGATATGGTTTGTTGTAATGTGGGTGGTGCGCACATGAAATGTACAGAATGTTGAATAAACATACACTTGGCTGAAGAGGAATCATGTGAAAGCGCATACAAAACGGTGCCATAGACTGCTGAGTACCAGGTAACAACCTCAGTATGCCTTTGACATCAACTCCGCTTGCTTTTACTGGAACAAGATCCAGCCGCGTCCAAGTTTTCGAGTCATCCCAGAGCGCGCGCTAATACACGCTAACTATAACCGCTTCCACTTCTTTGCTCGGTCGCCGATCCGTCACCAGAAAGTTAATCATACCCTCAGACTTGATGAGGAGGTTGCAGCCGAGAAAGAAGATGCCGAACACCACGGTGAGAGAGAGCACGCACATCACGGCGATCTGCACGGCTCTCATGACGAACAGGCTGCGCTCATCGTCCGGCGCCGCCGCCGCCGCGAAGCCATCGTCCGTCACCACCGACGAGAAGTTACAACACGACAGGATCTCCTCAGTCCGGTTGGAAAAAATATAAACACCACCATCCGTTTGGTTAAACGTCGTGCCGTTCATTTTCATTTCCGTTCCTCGGCACACAGGTGCTCACCTGTAGCATTAAAAATAAAATATATATTTATATTCAAACCAGAGAGTCAAAAGAGTCTTGTTTCAGTTTTTCAAGTACAAAACCGGATTAGAAGTACTAAAAAGTGTACAGGAAGAGAGAGGCTCCACAGACGGTGCCGCTTTGCGCACAGCATCCCGTGATTGCGCGTCAAAGACGGAAGTAACGAGGCAGCGCGCGCCTGGTGCACACAGTCTGTGGGATACTGTACCTGCTGGGGGAAACCATTTATGGAGGAGATGAGACTCTCTCTCTCTCTCTCTCTCACACACACACACACGAAACCGTCGGTGGTGGGACTCGTGCCAAATAGCGCCCTCTAGAGTGCACTCACTACAGTTAACTTACAGGTGGGAGCCAGTTTTGCTTCAGTGTTGACAAAAATATATATATAAAAAATCCATAGCAATAACTAAACGTGCACAACGTAAATGTTACAAATCATTCCCCTGGAACTGTACGACCATTAACGGGCTGCAGAGCAATTATTTTTAAAATGTCAACTGTATGAGATTTCTGATAAAAATGTGGCAATAAAACCTTCTGCTGAAAAAAGCGTAGTGGTCCACTAACATTTATAGTGGTGCATGGAAATGAAAAAACTTAATTATAAACTGCCTTTCTCAAAAAAAAAAAAAGTCACACATTTAACCACCTTTATCATTGATTACTGTGCACACTGTGGTCACCAATTCATGTGTGGAAATGATTCCTCATGCTGCCAGAAACACCTAATTTGAGTTATGGAATATGCCTTTGCCATCACTGATGGGATAGCCTGGTCATTTAGATGGTCAGCTGACGTAGTTTTATTGGCATATACTGTTGCTTAGCTTAGACCTGACCGATTGATACAAACCCAGATCACTATGCATCACCTTATGCACCTCCCCGCTTGCCCTGACACATCCATTGCTCTGGCGTATGATAAATCTGAACTCATGACTTTTGTCCTTGCTCAAATGTCCAATTTTTATGCTCCCTCACAATCGGAATCCTTTTTTCACCCAAATGAGCCTCATTAATAAGTGGTTTTCTAATTGCCACTAAAACTGTTTACAGTATAGTCAGTCCTGTGAGTTATCATTCCATTGTATATGTGAAATGCTGTTTCACTATTCAACAGCTGTAATTTATACTGTCAATTGTTAACGATGCAACCAAACATTTAAGTGAACTTTATTCATTATTCTTAATTTTTTCGTTTTTATTAATCATCTGGAGGGTTCATACTGCAATTCAAACAACTTTTAAATCTCATTGGTTGTTTTCTTTGCTTGATGCAGGCCAATAATTTGGCTGTGATTTTTTTGAACAGTCAGTGTGACATGGCTCTACACAAAATGACCTATAAAACTTAAGTGAGCGTCTATTTTATGATTGCATAAGTCATCCACCAAATATTAGTGACTGGGGAAGGAAGGCGGTAGTCATTAGAATTTTGTGGTGTTTCAAAAATCATGTTAAAGAAAGAAATGTGCAAAAATTGCAGCGGTAATGGAATGATTTTGAGTTGAGTGTTTGTGTGTGTATGTGTGTGTGTGTGTGTGTGTGTGTGTGTGTGTGTGTGTGTGTGTGTTTGTGTATGTATGTGTGAGTGTGTATGTGTGTGTGTGTGTGTGTGTGTGTGTGTGTGTGCGTACATGGGGTTATCCTAAATACTTGTGGCTTTGTGGATGCAGTGTGTGGTATAAATGTCTGTGATGGTGGTAAGAAAGACTCTGAAGACCGAGCAATTTTTGAGAACTGCAAGCCTTAACTGTTCTCATTATCCTCTGCAGGGTCATGTGAGATAGTGTCATTTTTCAAACCAGGCAGTGTTGCAGCTGTTCAGCATGCCTCTAATAGTCGCTCTGTAGAATGTGGTGAGGATGGGGTGAAAGATGGGATTTTCTCAGACTCTGCATAAAGTAGAAGTGCTGGAGCTGGTGTTGAGCGAAGAGCAGCTGGTTTCCACCAAATGAACACTAAGGGATTTGGGCTCTTGAGGATTTGTGTAAAGTTTGTCCAAATTGAGAGACATCAGTCCTTTAGATACTGCTTGTCCTGTCTGTATGCTGACGTGTCATACTTGTTAATGAAATCCACCATGTTTGTGTGATTCATGCTCATAAGTCAGGTGTGAGCTGTGAGAGTGAACTGCAGTGAACTGAGCATACAACCCTGGGGGGCCTCCGTGGTCAATGTGGTGGTTTTGGAGGTCCCTACTGAGTGAGGTCTCAGAGTCAGGATCTAGTTCTAGAAGGTGTTTAGCCTTAGAAGGTGTTTTTTACTCAGGTGCTGAGGAATGATCGTTTTGATTGCTGAAGACTTCTAAGCATTCTAATGTATGTGTCCTTTTTGTCGAGGTGGGTGAGAGCTAGATGGAATGTGTATGTTGAGCAGTCAGAGTTATATCAACTGAAATATGACTGAAATATGTACTGAAGTAAATGATAATGTAAAATGTATTTGTAAAATGGTGGGTGAATGCATAGACAGACAAGATGTTAAAAATATGAACACAGTGAATAGGTGTCTTGCTATAAGTATAAATCAGACAGCAGTTCTTGGGAAGTGCAGGTCTCTGGGGCATCCAAGTGAGATTCACTGAAGCAGGAAGGTGAATCATAAATGTTAATTGCTTTAAGATGAATAAGTCGAGGGCGATGTGGTGGCACAGCAGGTAGCATTGCTGCCAAACAGCTAAGTTACTGTCTGTGTGGAGGTTCATATGTTTGTACTATATCTGTGTAGATTTTTTCTGGGTTCTCCAGTTTACACTTACAGCCTAAAACATACTGGTAGGGGAACGTGTGTGTGCGCATGATGTCCATTATGTCTTGCAGTGTTGTAGTGGGGTGCAGATTTAACACAATCCTCACCAGAATAAGCACAGTCACCAAAAATGAATGAATGAGCAGAAGAGACTTGCATCAATGTCAAACACAAAGGGCAAATGAAACCTGAGTCAAAGCCATGTTTTCGGGAAACAA
>JAAGKR010000493.1:89442-104442 GCA_011419295.1 Clarias macrocephalus | reverse complement strand
GCTTGTGTGCTTTGTTCAGCAGACATTGAAGGTCCATCCATGCAGATGGTGGCTCTAATAATTGTGCCTTTCCAGCAGAGACTCCGGAGTATAGCCCTGGCCTGTGGCATGACTGGTGGAAATACACCCATAAAACAAAGCTGGTCAACCAAGCAGATGGCCAGAATACCAGTCATGATCCAATTTGAGCTCTCAGTCTGAGTGTGTGAAAGAACGAGAGGAAGAGGTCTGCTTGAGCTGTTAGGTTCAGCGTTGTGCATGTATCTAAGTGTGTTTAAGAAGAGTCTGCTGCAGTTATGCTTGGATCCAGAAATTTTGTTAAAGGCAGAAAGAATAGTGAGATACCATATGAGAATTGAGGGATAGATGGAAATGAGATTATTTGATTTCTCTCCAAGTGAATCTGGAAGAGGTGTGGAAAAATATATCCATTCTGACAAGCTCTATCATGCATCCATCTCTGACTATTTTCTTTTTTTTTTTTTTTTTGGAGATTTCCTCTTTTGACTAATTTTGCTTGGAAACCTTTTTAAATGCACGTACCCATGCAGGTGTGAATATTATCAGTGATTAGGTTTTTTAGAAGTCTGACAAAACATAGCATTTTATCCTATGAAGTTTCTAATAATAGTAGTTCCCATCCCTGCTTTGTCCAACAGTTCCCTGAAGCCTTTGCATTCTCTTTGGGTTTCCCCTTAATCATACCAGAGCAACCTTTATTTCTCCCTGCAGGCATTGTCCGTGTAATCCAATCCAGTTGTAAACATGTTATATTGCTGCTTCTGCTGCCAGTCTTCGCATTTCCATTAATTTATCATGCACGACAGCTATAAAAAGCACAGAAGAACTTTACAATTTTGTCTTTCTTAGGAATTTCACATAAAAAATGAATATCTATTTTGGCTAAGCAGCGCTGTATGCAGCCACACTTTTATGTAAATGTGTTTCGTTAAAAATATTTTCCTAATAAAGAAAAACAATTAGGGGATTTAATGACATTTTTTGCCTTTGGGTTTTGCTATATAAAGATATGCATAGGCTGCACTGGTGAGGTTTTGCTACTCAGCGAGCATTGTTGTCACCACCAAACCCACACTGACCAGTTCATGCTGGTCTAAGGTTTCTTTGTGAGACAGAGTCTCTAATGAATTGAAAGACATGCATTTACATAAAGTGTGTGGATCTCTGCTTTCAGTATATTTGTAATTGTTGTGCTTTCTTCCTTCTAGTGGGATGACGGCATTCTTTGTGTTCTGCTGCATCACCGCTGTGCTGCCCGGCCTCTTCTCTCCCCGTGTATCTGATCTCACACTGGCCTCCTGACATCTATAAGGCTCATGCGGCGTTTTATTTACTGTAAGGTGGTGCTCACCACCTCACTGGTCTGGGTGCTGGTAGATGTCTTCCTGCTGCTGTACTTTAGCGAGTGTAACAAATGTGATAACCGGAAAGACCGCTCACTCCTCCCCGCTCTCAGAGGTAAGTCCAGCATCCTCTTGAAATGCAGACTCTTGTGTTTCCCACTCGATTCATGAAGAGATGAAATTATAGGTGAAATAAATGGATGGAACATTGAGCCATGAAGTTTGTGTGGTGTAAATAATAAGTGGAAAACCTTTAAAATCAGCAAGAAAATGGCTAATCTAACACAACGGCCAAGCTTTTATGGCAGCATTTATGTTTTGGGTGTATAAAGTGGCTTCTTATTACTGCACAAAAATGTGACTTCCACATCAAATATGGGTTAGGGCAACTACTTGATGGTTAACTATGTGCACATTTTAAACAAACTTTGGTGCTCTATATAGCTTACATCATTTGTACTGTTGGTTTAGCTGACAAATAGACATACCCTTTATTTATTCACACTTTAAAGACTCCTAGGCTATCTATATGATGATATACGCTCACCAGACACTTCATCAGGTACACCTCGCTAGTACTGAGATGGATCCTTAATGCTTCATGGCATAGATTTAACAAGATGCTGTAAATATTATTTAGAGATTTTAGTCCATATCGACATGATAGCATCACACAGTTGCTGCAGATTTGTCAGCTGCATGTCTGTGATTCAAATCTCTCATTCCACCACATACCAAAGGTGCTCTATTGGATTGAGATCTGGTGACTTTGAAGGCCATTTGAGTACAGTAAACACATTGTCATGTTCAAGAAACCGGTTTGACATGATTTGAATTTTGTGACATGATGCATTATCTTGTCATAAAGTGATTGACATGATCAGCACCAACACTCAAGTAGCCCGTGGCATTTAAATGATGCTAAATTGGCACTAAGGGGCCTAAATTCTGTCATGGAAATCCCCCAGATCATCACACCATAACCCGTCTGAACCGTTGATACAAGGTCAAATTCTGACCCTACCAGCCGAATGCTGCAGCAGAGATAGACACTCATCAGATTGATGTTTTCCCCAATTTTTTATTACCCTGTCTTGGTGAGCCTATGTGAATTGTATCCTCAGTTTCCTCATCTTAGCTTGTCCTCTGCTGCTGTTGGCCATCACCTTCAAGGTTCGATGTGTTGTGCGACCAGAGATCGTCATACCTCAGTTGTAACATGATGTTATTTGAGTTGCTGTCGCCATTCTATCAGCTCAGACCAGTCTGGCCATTCTCCTTTGACCGCTGGCATCAACAAGGCATTTTTGCCAGAGAACTGGCATTAACTGGGTGTTTTCTCTGTGCTGGAGAATATGCCAGATTTTGCCAGCAAAAGCCAGGAGCTTTGTTTGAAGTCTGGTCTGTCATGTAATATATTGCTTTCTTTACAGGTATGCTAATATCCTTCTGTAAAGTTATTATTTCTTCATTTCTAGGTTATGTTTGGAAATATTGAATAGTTTTGTACATTATTATTATTATTGTTTTTTTTATTTTTTATTATTGTGATGCATACATCATATACATATGTAACAAAAATTGTTATGCAAAAGCTTATACAAAATTGGTACTAAAGATATATTTCACCACATGATACCTTTTCCCAAGTGGTGAGACACATATAGTTATTTAACATTCAATTGTGCAGGATGGAAAACTGCACACACTCAGTATTCATTTGTTGTCTGAATGTTCCAATCACACAGCAAAAATGAATGTTGATTGGCTATTCAACTTAAAAAAACAACTAGCTGCAATGGCTGAAGCGCTACAGACATAATATCAGTGTGGAGATGAAGAAAATAAAAAGCATCACAGTTCCGAAGCTTGTCTAGAACATATCTAGCAATAGTGAGTTCACTTCATGGTCCTGCTCTGTTTGCATGCCTTTCAGTCATGTGTCAGTTAGGCTTGTTAAGCAGTCAATTTTAAACACAGAAAGCTTCAAGGCCATGCTCTCTGGATTGTGAGTTCGACTTCTGCGTTTGTTCACATTCGAGTTTTAAAGAAGCTTTCAATTATTCTTGATTGAAAAAAATCTCTCCAAACAGTTCCCTGGCAGTGTGACTTGATAGCTTTGCTAATGGATTTCACTGTGATGAATGAGCCTCCCCACTGCCAGTTCCTCACTGTATAATCCCCAACATCATTGCTCCCTTGTCTTTACTTGCATGCTGTTCCTAATAAATAGGTTTATGACTGTGAGATAAGCAGCTTTTCTGGTTCAAACAAGGGACTGTCGCAGCTGTTCAGGAAAAGAGAGTTTTTGCTCATCTAGGCATGGAAACACTACAGTACATGTAACTAGTAACTAGGCTGTATTTGGGTGACCACAGATAGGCTGTTATTTTGTGACAAGACAAGGCTGTTCATGTCTGACTGACTGAGTAAGCCTCATCAGAGAGCTATTTCAGATTTAAACGGGTAAATGAGGTCTAAGCAGACTTGTGCCAAGAAGAGCAGGGCTTAGAGCGGTGGCAGTCTGTTAGCCATTCAGGTTTTCACTGTTATCGAATTGTGCCAGGTGGAAGGTTTTGTGCTATTTGGGTCATTTAAGCTTTTGGTTGCATGCACTGATGGAAATAAGACCTATCAAGCTTTCTGATATGAGTTAAGGCCAAGAGTCAAATCTCTTTCATTTTTATACCACCCTAATTCCGGAAAAGAAGTTATTTAAATTTGAATAAAATGAAAACTAAAAGACTTTCAAATCACACGAGCCAATATTTTATTCACAGTAGAACATAGAGACCAATGTTTAAACTGAGAAATTGTACACTTTTATCCACTAAATTAACTCATTTCAAATTCAGTGCCTCAAAAAAGCTGGGATTTGAAAGTCTTTTAGTTTTCATTTTAGCCAGCTTGAAAAAAAAAACATCCCAATTTTTTCCGGAATTCAGGTTGTATTTGTTACCAGTGTATTCAAGAATCTTAGATTATTCAACATGATGTAACAGAACAATAAGTATTTAACATGACCAGATTAAAATGACACGATGTACAGTTAATGTTTTGAAGGCAAAATGTATTTTTAACAGGTCTGAATGATGCCCTGCAGGATGGAAGCTAATCTAATTTCACAAAAAAATATATTATCAATGAACTGATAAGATGTGCATTTACATGCATAGAGCTTTTAATTAGAATATAATGTTTTTGAATGTAAGTGAACTCTACTTATAAAAAGACGTAAGTATTTTTCTCCAACTTTGTGGCTTACGTTTTGATGTTTAGGACTCGGGACTTTGCCTGTGAGTTTTGCTTGACTAGATCATTTGCCACCTCGCCTGCATGTTGTCAGACAATCGTCCCTATTTTCGAATGCATTTAACTAGTTTATTTAAAACCCTCTCTTTTTCTCTTATGTTCAGTAGTGAAACGTCTGGATTGAAAACATTAGATATTGAACAAGTCATCATCAAACCTATGTTGATTCCTGGGTTGTCTGCAGGGATATCATACAGAAGTGCAGCCACATCCAGGGAGAACAGAATAGGCGAAACATACCCGGCTGACCTCAAGTGATGTGGAAATCTTTAGCAAGTGTTCTTTGAAGTGTTCTGGGCATCCACATGACAAAGGTTTTTGCCACATTACTATACATGGCACCCTGTTTCCAGGGTAATCTTAGAAAATGATGTAGAGCTGTTTTTGTTGCACACAATTCTTTTCTTGAAGTTCCTTGGCACAATCGATATCATCATATCATCAACTGTGCTGAGGGAATGTGGGAATTCACATTGCGATTCTGGCAAGATACCTGCAGGCAGAGGAAGAGGTGGACTCTAAAGGATTCGAGCCAGGTTTTTGCCTATGATTGAAAGGACTTATATGCCACTGTAATTATCACATACACGTAGGCATTTTTAATTCAATGATTACTTAATCCTTCAGATTGTCAGGGGCATATCTTGCTGTCCAGATGTGCAATAGTAACACAAATAGGTGGTTTTTCAGCTCCACCATGCTCGAGAAGTTCCAGAGAGATATATCATTATTATTAGAGAGATCCTCAGCTGTTATTTTCAGATTCAAGGCATGCTTTTCATTTTTGGTTGACCAGAGTACTGTTTTCCACATTGTTGGAGTCATGCCAATCTTGATGCTTCTTTTATTCATATCCATTAATCTCTTTCAAAGGGACATCTGTTGGGGAACCTTTCTGGTGTTTAAGAATAGCAGCCTAATAGATTAAAGACATCTTAAAATCACAGAGATTCTTGAAGTAGAAATTCTTATAGGTTTAGTGCATTGGACACATGATGGATTACGGCTTAATCATAGTTTTGATATCAGCAAGTAATACTTACAAGATATGAGGCCTTGTAAGTTTCTTTCAAGCAATCTTTAGTAAATATGCATTTGCATCTTGTTGGATTATCAATGAATGTGAAAAAACACTGGTTGCTCTGTCATGCCGGGCTCTCAGTTCAGTTATTCTACATGCCCTCACCTCGGGCTGCTGCGGATATGTTTGCTTGAGTGATATATACAGCTACGGTCTTTTCTCGTGTGTGTGATTAGTGCTAGATTACTGTTATATTAACTATTATCATTTATCAGAAAAGAATCAGGGTCCAAATTGTGGTCGGCCATTTAGTGATGCCTGATCTAGGTCATCTTCTAATTTTTAATCAATGGTTTTCTGTGGCAATTGCACACATTACGAATCTCAACTTGGTTTGTACGGCTTCTAAAGCGGCGAATTATGCTTTTTCATAAACCAAAAATGTGGTTTCAATAAATGTCATTTATACCTTATACCTTGCTAGTTTACATTTCTCTGCTATGCCCCTACCCTGCTTAACCAATGTGCTTCAGTCCTTTATCCCTTATTTCTATATAAATATAGAGTGGCTGTGACATACAGTAGCTGGAGCCGATCTCTGATACTCAGTCAATGCTTGTGATTTCACCAGGTGCACTGCAGCATGTTTCAGAAGCGTCCCATAAGCGGCTGTCTGCACAGCTCTTCTAAAAATGCTCTATTAAACACGTCTAGTCCATTTTGGACAGAAGCCGTTTCTGATACGTTTCTGAAAGCCGCCAGTCAGGTAGTGCTTTCCTTAGAAATAATAATAACTTAGATGGATATATTTTTAACTACTAAAATCTTTGAGCCATAAGTTTCATAACTGGACTTACCTGTTGGCTTTTTTTCTGTAAGTTACAGTCCAACAAAACAGGAAATAACACCACAAACAATTAAACAACCTATTAAACCAATTAAACACCATAAACAACCTATTTTAAAACAATTTAAAATAGGTAAAAAAGAAAGCACGAAACTACATTGCCTATTAGAAAAGCACAAAAAACAATGAAAAAAAAATCCAAGCCACTCAACTTCTGAAACTCTCTCAGTGGGTTATAAATCTGTGCTGAGGACAAATCATGCGCATGTGATTGCGTTTTTGCCGTGTAGCAGATTTAGTGCTTATGAACACTGCTAGATGAGACCCAAGGTTTCTGAGTCAGATATGTTCATTTAAATGCTAAGTGGATTGAAAGGTGAGTGTCGGTGTGGTTTTCTTCAAATTATTCATGTCATAGACAGTGAAAAGCATTCTAAGATAAAGTTATTACATGGTTATATTTTGTATGAGTATTAAGTGAAATTAAAGAATGTAATTGACCGCTCATAGACTGATGACTGCATTACGCGTTTATGTAGTTATGCTATAGAGACATACATGATGGCACTTAATTTAAAAATTTTTTTTTTTACATTTTGATATGTTTTTTTTCTTTTTCTCAGAGCAGAACATACTTTGTGTATGTTAGCGTTCATTTAAATCTCATCACTGTCCGGTTCCAGAAAAAGGGCATATTTTTTATAATTTATTATTACATCAATTCTGTGTTGCCTAAAACTAGCACATCAGTCAGTCATGTGACCTCTGGCCCTCAATCTGATTGAGTTGAGATGTATTGATATGTGTAGATATTGATCAGCTCGTTTTAATGTTAACGCACTTGCACATGTTATTGAATGGGTAAAATCCACTTACCTATATTCTGTTCTATAATTAATGAATGAATTAATTATATTGTTGTTCTACTGTCTTCAACAATTATATTGTTGGTCTAATCAGTTGACTATATAGATAAAGATTCGGTCTGCATGTCTGTATACAAAACTGAGTCTGGTTCCGAGTTTCTTTTGTTGGACAGTAAGTTTATTAGTGTGGATGTATGATGGGATGGATGTATGAAAGTTATATACTGTATATACAGCTTTAGAAAAAAAAAGAGACCACTGCAAAATAATCAGTTTCTTACTGATTTTGTTCTTAAACAAAATATTTTTTTTTCTTACAGATGTATGTTTTGGTGAGATGAACAGTTTTGTTCAAATTCAGTTCTAAATTGCAAATATAACTGTTGTTATTTAGAGTCTATATTTAAAGGAAATGACACCACAACACATCAAAACAACCCATGATCATGCAACATTTGCAGAGCTTAATAACTGAAATAAAACAAAATGCAAATAATTAGTAAACAAATTGTGTTAATGCTTTGGCTAAATAACATTAAGAAATCAGTTCTCAAACAGAAATCAGTTTGATGGAATAACCGCGATTTGCAATTACAGCTTTCATGTGTTTTGGCAAACTCCCAGTTTTTAACATTTCAGATTGATGCCTTTGTTTTCTGTCCTGTGTCCTCGGGTCTGTGTGCATGGAGTTTGTATGTTCTTCCCGTGTTTGGTGGGTTTGTGTGTGTGCATACAAGTGTGTGTGTCCTGTGATAGACTGACACCCTATCCAGGGTGTACCCTGTCAAGTGCCCTAAGTCCTTTGTAATAGGCTCCAGGCCTCTCACTACGCTGTGCAGGATAAGTAGGATAGAGAACGAGTGAGTTTGTGAGTGAGTTTTCTGTCCTACTCAGAATGCTGCTTTGTGAATGTATGGATTTAATGACCACTTTAAATCTGCTCTGTGTATCATAACACTGTCTCTTCACCCACCCACCCACCCACCCAAAGGTCAGTGTAATGATCTGTCACACTGTTATCTTCAAATTAGAAATTAGGGGTATCTAGTTGCAAAGATGATTTAAATAAATAGATGTGTGTGTGTGTGTGTGTGTGTGTGTGTGTGTGTGTGTGTGTGTGTGTGTGTGTGTGCGTGTGTGTGTGTTTTGATCTAAAATCTCTGCATCGATATTTTGAGTGTACTTGTATAATTTAGGTCTTGTTCAGACATGTGACGTACTCAATGAATATTTACTCTTCTCTGATCTGAGAAATCTGGGAATTTGAAACACCATCCTAGTTTATGTTTGCTGTGTAATTTTTTGGAATAATCTGACCTATCCATCCCTAGAGACCATCAGGTTAATCCTAGGAAAGCCAGGGAATCATCTGAGGTCTCATCTATGCAGACTTGTTGTGGAATCCTCTTAACTGACTTTGTGCAGATGGGCTTTTAGTTACCTGCAAGATGGTAGGCTAAGTCCTCATTCTGTAGCTATGCTGTAAGAAATAATAAAACAAATTCTGAAAGTGTGTCAATATACTTATACCACAACAGGTTTAGTTTAGCATTTTATAGGTTCATTTAATGTTCATTCTTGTTAGTTTTCCTTTTGCAATAAACAATTTCTTTTGCATAGAAACAATATAAACTTGTGATTTGCTTTGCAGCAAACAGATCACTATTGGTCATTACTGACCAATCAATTTAAAGAATATAATGCACCATGATAAAATGTTGCAATATAACTATATAATATTTTAGATATTCAATATCATGTTGCCGTTGTTATAACTTTTTTTTTTATTCTGTTTTTTCCCCTACTGTAGTTCATCAGTAATTCACCTGTCCTAAAAGATTTGCTATGTAGCAAAGTGGCAAGTTACATTCCAAGGACAGTCCTGCAGTCTAGCTGACATATTCTATAACATGGATCAGTGAGTCAGAAAAGCTGCTCACTGCACCCCTTTTTTGCAAAAGAATTTCAGCCTCAGCTTCCTGCCGACACTCCATTACTAAAAGTTCAGTAGTAATCACAGTGTGCATTGGCCTAATGTTGCTTCCATTCAGCTAAGTGTATTGAACTGTATGCTTAGTGCAACCTTTACCTTTACAGCAGTGATGTCCCGAACTCATGAAGGCCCTGGAGAGATGGGGAAGGCTGTGATCATCCCGAAAGAGGAGCAGGAGAAGATGAAGGAACTCTTTAAAATCAATCAGTTCAACCTGATGGCCAGTGACATGATAGCACTGAACAGAAGTCTGCCTGATGTACGATTGGACGGGTGAGCATTTGGCAAGGTTGGCTTGATGGTATTGGGTGTAAATCTTTATGTGCGTGTACATAGTCCATATTGATCATACTGATAGCAACCACAAAGGAGATTCTTTCTTCTTGTATCCTATGCTGTTGTGTAGCTCCACGCTCATGCATTAGAAAAGAATTATACAAGAATAGAAACCTTTTTAATGTATAACCTTATGGCATTACACATCTCAAAAATATATTAGACTTTCTATCCCATAACAAGCTTGTTCTTGTTTTTTGCGCAATATTTTATGTATACGTTTGTATATATTGAATTCAAGAGCTGCAGTCCTCTTCTCAAACCTAGCAAACTGTGATTGTTTTCTCTCTTGCCAGCTACAAATAGATGTGAAAGGTCTTTGTTTGTTGAAACCTAAATCCCATTTGTGAAGCATAATGAAATCCCACAGAGCTGTTAGGGTGAAACATGACTGCATTCATCTCAGGTCGCTGATTTACTCTGCTGTTTTTGTCGCACTAAGAGGCACACACATATTGGGATCTTGGTTAAATCCATTTGTTAACATCCTTTCTCTTCAGACACTTATAGAAGTTTTACAACATTATGGGCACAATTTCTTTACATTTTTCTTCTTTAAAGCATAGTTTTTCATTCCTGGCCTCAGTGGAAAACAACTTAAACAAACGAACAAACAAACAAAAAAACAACTTAAAGCAAGAATTGCAGGAAAGCAGAAAGGTTATAACATAACAATAATATATACCACTCAAGTCAATAATGCACCATACAGACATTCATCTGGATTACACAAGGGTGTTGTGGTTTATTAAAAGTTGTTATTAGTCATTCGGCTGCTCCCGTCGAGGGATCGCCACAGCAGGCCATCCAATCTGCACAACAACTTGGCACAGGTTTTACGCTGGAAATAGGACGCAACCCTCCCGTTCTACCTGGTCTTGGGACAGGTTCAATAAAAGTAAGCCTTCAAATACAAGTATGCTGCTGTATGACATAAAGTCTCATGCATTCCTACTATATCATGCTAATGACATCATAGCGAGGGAGAGACTGTCATTAGTCCTCATGTCCCCCACTCTCCATCTCTAATGTAGACTCATGCTTTATTTAAGACCTGAAAGTGACAAACCCCCACTCGTCTCAGTATCTGATAGAGACTTTCCTACCTGTTGGGCTAAGGAGACTCTGTCCTTGTCATTAACACTTCAGACTAAGTTTAAACAAATATTATCTGCAAAATTGCTATCCAGTTAAGGGTCTCCGTGACTCAGCTGGAATTGGAACCCATCATTTATAATGGGTGGTATATGTACTGTATATAAAATATTAGTGAAGGAACAACCCAATAGCTTGTCATTGCCTGCAGGAAATAGGGCATTTATGTTTCCTCTCTCACTAAGGTGTAAAACAAAGGTGTACCCAGATGACCTGCCCAATACCAGCATTGTGATTGTTTTCCACAACGAAGCCTGGAGCACGCTTTTGCGTACTGTGCATAGTGTCATCAACCGCTCGCCAAAGCACCTGCTAATGGAGATCCTACTGGTGGATGACGCCAGTGAAAGAGGTAATCTTCTACTGAATTCTGGGCAAATAAATGTGTTTATAAATTTTACTTTCATTCCTGATAATAGACATATTGCATTATAATGTATATTTCCATAGCTGGAATATTCTTAAGCATTCAAGCACAGTTTTGAATTTAAAAGTTTGTTTTAATGTCACTAATGTTATTTTCATTTCATTGCCAGAGTTCCTAAAGAAGAAGCTGGAGGACCATGTGAAGACACTGGAGGTACCGGTGCGGATCTTGCGGATGGAGCAACGTTCTGGTCTGATCCGGGCGAGGTTGAGAGGAGCGGCAGCTACTAGAGGTCAGGTTATCACCTTCCTGGATGCACACTGTGAATGCACTGTAGGCTGGTTGGAACCCCTGCTCGCTCGCATTAAAGAAGACAGGTGAGTGTACTTAATGAATACTGTGCAGAACACAGCAGATTGTAGAGCAATGGTTTTCAACACTGGTCCTGAAAGATCTCCTGTATCACACCCACTTAAAAAAAAGACTGTTAATTGGCCTATTAGTTAATCCAGATGGAATTATAATGGAGCCTTTGCAAAAAAGGGCACTTTGCTGTTACATAAAAAAAGAGAAAAAAGGCAGCGCACAAGGTCAAGTTTCTGGCAGATTTTACTCCTGTTTAGAAAGATCTCTTTATGTGAAAGCTGTCTTAAGAACCACAAATATTCAAGGATTGTAAGGAAGCACAAACAAATACTGAAGTCGGTGTTGTGTAAAGATCACGCCAAGGGCACAATGTGCAGTGCTTAAGGAAATATAAAGGGATAACAGCAAAACGTCTGCAGAAAAATCTAGATCTTGTTCAAATCTTAGTTCATGTGTCCAGCATGAGAAAAAAACAACTCTAATCAAGAACAGTGCGGGCGACTTGGTGGTGTAGTGGTTAGGACTTTGGCCTTGCACCTCCTGCATCTGGGAATGCCAGTTCCTCCCACAGTTCAAAGACATTTAATGCAGATTAGGATAAGATAGGCAGCAGGCCTCACCCAACCATGTACAGGCTAAACAGTACGAAGAATGAGTGAGTGAGTGAGAATGGTGAACATCACATCAGAGGCAGTGGTGACTTAGTGTGTTAAGGCTCTGAGTTACTGATCAGAAGGTTGGCGGTTCAAGCACTGCCAGGTTGCTACTGTTGGGCCCTTGAGCAAGGCCCTATCTGCTCCAGGGATGCCGGATAATGGTTGACCCTGCGCTCTGACCCCAGCTTACTAACAAAAAACTGGACTATGTAAAGAATAAAGAATAAAGAATTTCACTGTGCAGTAATGTATATATGACAAATAAAGACTGAACTTTACTGAATTTAAATGATCTTAATCACAAGGGAAGTATTTTTCCCCAGTACAGTCGGAGTATGATGAAGCATGATGGAGTAACATTATGTCTTAGGACTGGCTTACTGTATCAAAAATCAGAAATTAAAATGGAGAAATGAAGAATGAAGAAACTGTGACAAGACCTATTGTTGTGTTAGTCTCATCAAAAACTACACAAAGTGTTTGGGACAGTTGTTGTTGCCGGAGACGTTTACATTAA
This sequence comes from Clarias macrocephalus, assembly GCA_011419295.1. NCBI lineage: Eukaryota > Metazoa > Chordata > Actinopteri > Siluriformes > Clariidae > Clarias > Clarias macrocephalus. Next base: position 91,642 of record JAAGKR010000493.1, on the reverse strand, counting down.
ATACAATGGTCCACACAGGTTTTTTTTAGGATGCACTATCAAGAACTATAAACATGAACATTTGGACTAAGGTTGGAGCACATTTTATTAATAGTTTGTTTTGAAATGTAAATAAACTGAGTGTAAACCATAAATAGAGCAAACATAAAGTCAAGAGCTTTCGTGTTTATGCTCTATTAAATTTTTTTATGCATATATAATAGGGATTTATAGAAGCAAAGACATTGGATTGATTTTTTTGGTGTGTGTGTGTGTTTATGTTAATGCCCATGCAATAACCTAATGTGTACAATCTGCAACTCCATTCTTGGTAATGGGTCATTATAGAAGATCATACAATTTTTTTTTGCTTTTGCTTTAAGGTTTGTTACCCCTTTCCGTTTCCATGCAGTACACCGGAAAAGTTTCCTCTCTGTGTATTTTTTCTTTTACGCGTATCAGACGTATGATCCAGTCTTATCCAGTTCCCCATTAGAAAGTGTGATGCACTATCTTGTCTTTAAGTGCCTTCCCCATCCCTCTTATTGCATTTTTACACACCAAGGAAAGACTGTTAACACTGAGCACACAGCAGTAGAATTACATTAAGTGTGAATTCCCTGTTATATACCCTGACTGCTAATGCACTTCACTCTGCACTCAGGTAATCAGAACATTCTGGAGGCACACTAAAGGAACAGTTGGGGAAAAAAGCAGTTTGACATCTCTTTTGGGCCAATCAGTGAATTTAAAATCTGTTATACAGGTTTGCACAGTTGGCAAAGTGGTGGCTAAGTGCTTTGGGCTCCAGACTACTGATAAGAAGGTTGTGAGTTTGAATCTCTGTACCTACAAGCTGCCACTGGTCAGTCTATTTTGAATAAAAGTATCTGCCAAATAATTCAGTGGAAATGTAATATAATGTCAGGTATGATGTTGAGGGTGCAGGTGGATTTGAGGTGAAGTGGCTCCATTGGGGTGTAACTCACTGCCATTTTCTGGGCATGCTGTTCTAAAGCTCTAATATGCAATGTAAAAGGAGGATTGTGTATATTTATTTTTGACCAAAAATAATGAAATTAAGTTGTGTGTTTATTTCTGCTCAAAAACTTAGGACCAGGTATGTGACTCATCTTATTGAAAATCAGTTTATACCATTTTAGGAAAGCTGTGGTCTGCCCCATCATTGATGTCATCAGTGATGAGACTTTTGAGTACATGGCAGGCTCGGACATGACATACGGGGGCTTTAACTGGAAACTGAACTTCAGGTGGTACCCTGTTCCTCAGAGGGAGATGGACCGACGCAAAGGCGACCGCACTTTACCCGTCAGGTGAGAAGTAATGAACTTGTGAGTTTCGCCCACACCGGTCTTTATGTTTCCTGAAAACTCTTATCATTTATATAGACTATTTACTATAAAACTGTCATGGCAGGTTGTCATGTTGATCATCAGCTAACCTCAGTAAAAGTCGGCTGCTGCAGGAGCTTCTAAAATGAGTTTATTTGTTCTAGAACAGTGACTCATGACATGTTATGTTGATTTATGTACAGACAGAGGTGGAGCTGAAGTCCAATCCAGAATTAGATTTCCTTTTCATTACAGAGCAATGGGCTCATGATTTTCTTTACCGTATTACAGAGAGGTAAAAGGATCTGGTTGGAGAACATCCAGTCCTGTATACTAATAGTGACATGGCCTGTACCACAGATGTGTTTTTTATATACTGTATATACAGAAGAGACCAAAAGTTTGGACACACCTTTTCATTCAAAGAGTTTTCTTTATTGTGTTCTTTATTGTGTTCTTTAGCCCAAACAAGTCTCTTCTGCTTGTTGCTTGTCCTTAGCAGTGGTTTCCTAGCAGATATTCTACCATGAAGGCCTGATTCACACAGTCTCCTCTTAACAGTTGTTCTAGAGATGTGTCTGCTGCTAGAACTCTGTGTGGCATTGACCTGCTCTCTGATCTGAGCTGCTGTTAACCTGCGATTTCTGAGGCTGGTGACTCGGATGAACTTATCCTCCGCAGCAGAGGTGACTCTTGGTCTTCCTTTCCTGGGGCGGTCCGCATGTGAGCCAGTTTCTTTGTAGCGCTTGATGGTTTTTGTGACTGCACTTGGGGACACATTCAAAGTTTTCCCAATTTTTGGACTGACTGACCTTCATTTCTTTAAGTAATGATGGCCACTAGTTTTTTTTTTTTTTTTAAAATATTTT
>JAAGKR010000493.1:0-89422 GCA_011419295.1 Clarias macrocephalus | reverse complement strand
GAACGAGCGTTTGTAGAGAGTGAGTGCAGCGCTTTTAACCAATGGGATCCGTGAATGCGGAAGTGTCGTGAGGAGCGCTCGCTGTTTTTCTGAATGGAGTCCGCGTCGGGAATGCGGAAGCGGTGAGTGAGCGCTTGCTGTTTCTCTGAGTGGTCACTGCGGCAGAAATTCGGAAGCGCGGAGTTCGCGAGAAGTAGCTCGTGGATGAAGAACTGGCCGAGGTCAGCAGTCGTGAGTCGAGGAAAGTCCGTAATCAAAACTCGTGGTCGAGAAACAAATCCGAATGTCGGCAACGGTAAATCCGGGAAGTCAAGAAATCCGTAACGTGAGGCAGAGTCGTGGTCGTGGAAACAAAACGTGGTCGAGATCCGAAAGGTCAAGGCAGAACGAAACGCTGGAATACTGGGCATGGATAGCACACAATAATCTGGCAGAGAGCTGTTGTCTGGAGCGGTGTTAAATAGAGAGCTGTGATGATCTGGGATTTAGAACAGGTGTGTTTGGAGAGATGAATGAGGCAGTGAAAAGCAAGGAGTGGGATGGAACATGGAGCAGGAGTGTGCAGGTGTTCATGACCTTACTTGAGATGTGGGCATGACCTGGCGTGCCGTGACAGATCTGGTTGGAGAACATCCAGTCCTGTATACTAATAGTGACATGGCCTGTACCACAGATGTGTTTTTTATATACTGTATATACAGAAGAGACCAAAAGTTTGGACACACCTTTTCATTCAAAGAGTTTTCTTTATTGTGTTCTTTATTGTGTTCTTTAGCCCAAACGCATCTCTTCTGCTTGTTGCCTGTCCTTAGCAGTGGTTTCCTAGCAGATATTCTACCATGAAGGCCTGATTCACACAGTCTCCTCTTAACAGTTGTTCTAGAGACGTGTCTGCTGCTAGAACTCTGTGTGGCATTGACCTGCTCTCTGATCTGAGCTGCTGTTAACCTGCGATTTCTGAGGCTGGTGACTCGGATGAACTTATCCTCCGCAGCAGAGGTGACTCTTGGTCTTCCTTTCCTGGGGCGGTCCGCATGTGAGCCAGTTTCTTTGTAGCGCTTGATGGTTTTTGTGACTGCACTTGGGGACACTTTCAAAGTTTTCCCTATTTTCGGACTGACTGACCTTTATTTCTTTAAGTAATGATGGCCACTCGTTTTTTTTTTTTATTTAGCTGCTTTTTTTTTGTTGCCATAATACAAATTCAAACTCTTTGAATAAGAAGGTGTGTCCAAACTTTTGGTCTGTACTGTATATATATAACTTTTCAGGTTACAGTGTGCCAAATGTGCAAGCATATATTCGCTGACATAAGAAAGATGTATTGTGATGGTGGCCTATGATTCTGTTTCAAAAAACAAAATCTTCAAGCACGGTTACTTAAAATGCCATGAATGCACAGTGTGATTTAAATTGAATAGTTCAGCCATTTTATAGCAAGGAAGGCCTTTAAGAGTGAAGATTTATTTTTACAGCAATAGGCTCTGAAGCATTTAAGCACATCTCATCCTCACTGTGCTTTTAGCGTTCAGGTAATTTGCTCATTTGAGTGATTAATGATGGTGGAGGACCGTGGAAGGAAACAGTGAGTCAGAGTCTTCTGGAAGGTTGAGTGTGTTCCCTAATGGCCAGTTCAACCTTTTACATGTAGCTGTCCATTTCTGACCTTTTTTTTCCGACGGACAGTTTGTCCTTTTAATCGCTGTCCTTTTTTTTTTTTTTAAATCAGAAAAACCTTGTCGTTTTCCTCCTTCTCTTTCTTGAATCAAGTTTTTTTTAATGCAATTAATAAAAAAAAAAACTGAGATGCTTGACAATTAAGGAATCAAGCTAAGAAATGAAAGAAGAATTTTTAAAAGCAATTTAGTCTTAGCTATAGCAATAGCTCAGAGTTGTATAATTTTACGATTATAAAAGCATTTAAAGGTCTGCAAGAGAGCAGAAACATTTTTCATTTTGTTAGCCTTCCTGAGAAGTGAGATGAATAGAAGATTATGATTAGCCTTTCGGTGCTTTGGCTTTTAGTTCATATTTCATGTGGCACCTTAGGGAGCCGCTTTCTCTTCTCCACCATCTGTAATCACTGCAGATCTTCTCCATTTCCAGACAAAGTGCTCCCATGCTTGAAGTGGATGGAAACAAGGCACAGAGCCAGTGGCTTTCCTTTGAGAAATTAGTCAGATTATATTGATGACATTTAAACAAGAATCCTGCAAAATCAGCTGCAGTTAAGCCTTTTTTTTATTTTTTATTTTTTATTTATTTATTTATTTTTAAATCAATCAGGCATGCATGACTAGATCCATATCCAAACCGTTTGGGCTACATTACTGCCAATAAGCAGCTTTTTTAAAGCGAATAACAAGGTGTATTTATATTGAAGTGATTTAAGCTGTTTTGATAAAAAAAAGTACGATTTCCTCGTGTGTGTTCGTGTCTTAGAACTCCCACAATGGCTGGCGGTTTGTTTTCTATTGACCGAGCCTATTTTGAGGAGATTGGCACCTACGATCCCGGGATGGACATATGGGGAGGAGAGAACCTTGAAATATCTTTCAGGGTATGTCTACCATTACATGTGAGATGGCGGTGTACAGTCGTGGCCAAAAGTTTTGAGAATTACATAAATATTGGAAATTGGAAACGTTGCTGCTTAAGTTTTTATAATAACAATTTGCATATACTCCAGAATGTTATGAAGAGTGATCAGATGAATTGCATAGTCCTTCTTTGCCATGAAAATTAACTTAAACTCGAAAAGAACTTTCCACTGCATTTCATTGCTGTCATTAAAGGACCTGCTGAGATCATTTCAGTAATCGTCTTGTTAACTCAGGTGAGAATGTTGACAAGCACAAGGCTGGAGATCATTATGTCAGGCTGATTGGGTTAGAATGGCAGACGTGACATGTTAAAAGGAAGATGATGCTTGAAATCATTGTTCTTTCATTGGTAACCATGGTGACCTGCAAAGAAACGCGTGCCACCATCATTGCGTTGCATAAAAATGGCTTCACAGGCAAGGATATTGTGGCTACTAAGATTGCACCTAAATCAACAATTTATGGGATCATCAAGAACTTCAAGGAAAGAGGTTAAATTCTTGTTAAGAAGGCTTCAGGGCATCCAAGAAAGTCCAGCAAGCGCCAGGATCATCTCTTTCAGAGTGCCACCAGTGCAGAGCTTGCTCAGGAATGGCAGCAGGCAGGTGTGAGCGCATCTGCACGCACAGTGAGGCGAAGACTTTTGGAAGATGGCCTGGTGTCAAGAAGGGCAGCAAAGAAGCCACTTCTCTCCAAAAGAAACATCAGGGACAGATTGATCTTCTGCAAAAAGTATGACGAATGGACTGCTGAGGACTGGGGCAAAGTCCTATTCTCGGATGAAGCCTCTTTCCGATTGTTTGGGGCATCTGGAAAAAGGCTTGTCCGGAGAAGAAAATGTGAGCGCTACCATCAGTCCTGTGTCATGCCAACAGTAAAGCATCCTGAGACCATTCATGTGTGGGGTTGCTTCTCATCCACAATTTTGCCCAAAAACACAACCATGAATAAAGAATGGTACCAAAACACCCTCCAACAGCAACTTCTTCCAACAATCCAACAACAGTTTGGTGAAGAACAATGCATTTTCCAGCACGATGGAGCACCGTGCCATAAGTCAAAAGTGAGAACTAAGTGGCTCGGGGACCAAAACGTTGAAATTTTGGGTCCATGGAATTGTAATTATATTTCAGTACATCACAGAAACGACTGAAACAAAGATCTAAAAGCAGTTTAGCAGCAAACTTTGTGAAAACTAATATTTGTGTCATTTTCAAAACTTTTGGCCACAACTGTACACTATTATTATTGTTAATAGCCACCGTGATTGAAGGCTTGTGACAAAGAAATTGACGTAGGGAGCCAAATTCCATTAAACTGCAGTTGCACTGATAAAGCCCTGAGCTTGTCTGTTATAATGATGTATGATTTAATCAGGATAGCGAAGGTAATTATTATGTTATGGTTCTGATAATCAGTAAGCAACTCTGTGTGTGTGTGCGTGTGTGTGTGTGCTGTGTAGATCTGGCAGTGTGGTGGCTCTCTGGAGATCATCACATGTTCGCACGTAGGCCATGTGTTCCGGAAGGCGACGCCTTACAGTTTCCCAGGTGGCACTGGCCAAGTAATCAATAAGAACAATAGGAGACTGGCTGAAGTCTGGATGGATGAATTTAAAGACTTTTTTTACATCATATCTCCAGGTAAGCCCTTGGTATTTCTATGTGTGCAAAATGTTTCTCAGTCCTTTATCCTTTTCAGCGTTAACTGTTTTAACTACATTTCCTAGAATACACTGCATTCTGTGTAATTTCATTTCCTTTGCTTTTCGGCATCCTTACATTTGAGCACTGCTTTATGTTATCTAAAAATAGCATGACTGGCTAATTTGCATCTCTTGCAGAGCTTATGCAGAAGAGGGTAATTATGTTAGTGTTTAACCTCCTGGAACAATAGTAAGCATGCATCCTATGAGACTCCAATCAGTTCGCTTATGATGATCAAATGGTATTCTTGATTAGCATGGAAATTGATATTTTCTTTTTTATAGATATCATTTTTTTAGTATAATGTCTCATTTGATGTGTTTTAGGAGGTCTGTGTAGCATTTCGGTATTTTAATGAGTCTGCCGCTTTTAGATGCAAAACCAGTGACGGCCTGAAAAACTGACTGTAGTTTACTCACTTTGTTTTTTTAATCAAAAAACCAGCACTGCTTTAGTAGTGGATTCTTTATCCAAGTTAATCTTATTATATACTTTTATATGAGTTATTTTCCTAAAGGTGGCTCATTAGACAAGGTTAGAGACATCATGTCAGAAATAGTTAATTTATACTTTAAAACAAAAGAAAAAAAATTAAAGATTAGTAATGATAATAATCAAATGTTTACATGTTTAAAGATGAATGGACATAGATCTTTGTGTTTATATTTGCATCACAACTGGTACAGTACATCTGTGCACTGGTGCTTCATTGATAATCATGAACTCATCACTAATTATTTAAAACGTTATGACATTATTCAATAAACCTGCTAGTTGGTGGATTACTTCGCACTGAGTTTCATATTCATAAATTTTAGCGGACTGGCCCTGATGTAATACTGACCCACACAGCAACTTGTTCTAAGCTAGTGCAGATAGTGTGTCTCTCTGGTTTAGTGCCTGTGTGAGCTGATGTAGCACATCTTTGTGTTGGCCTTGATAAATTGGAGCACTTTATCAGCTGAGCCTCCAGCAGTGTCCCTCTACCGGTTCTTTGTTACTCAGCATGTTTTAGTAGCACATCAGCCCAAATATTTTCACTTAAATATCACACCCATCAATCACAGAAAGTTCTGCTGACATGGGCCTGTCTAATGCCTGTGCAGCAGGGACCTGCAGGATCTCACCCCGATGCTGCATCTGCCATCTTTTATTCATTCTCGGCTTTGAACTAAGTGTCACTCAGTATTCAGAGAAACGCTTAGTTCTGCTCTGCTGCTCACGTATTCATGAGTACTGCACTTCCTGCTCCCATGGGACGAGCGGGTAACGTAGTTGTCCAATAAGCAGTCCATGCTGCAGTTTTTTGTAGGGCAAGTAATATGATTTGTTCATGATTGCTAACTCTCCTGCTGCTTCAGATGGAGAGAGGAGGTGTTTAGGGTATGCTGGGAGTGACATGTGGTATCGTTGGTGGTTGTAGTGGGAAGATGGAATCTCCTCACTGGTGGGATGGGGGTGGGGGCGAAGGGATGATTACCGTAAACGTATCCTATTGGAGAGTCTTGCAGAAATGATAAATGAGTTTCTAGGTTGGGGCAGCAGGAGAGTCCTGCGTGGCATAGCCAGTGTTACAGCTGTTGCAGGGAAGAGAAGGGAAATAGTGAACTGAGGCAGGTTGTCATCTTAACCAAGAGACTAATCTATTAAAGTGGCCTGACCTTCTTTCAGCTCAAGTTATAAAAAAAAAATGCAGTAAGTCTTGTTTCATATATGATGTCTTGACTTGTCCCATAGTCAACATTCAAGCTCATATTTTGCCACTGTCGCACCTCGGCTTGTGACGATGACAATTGTTAAGGGCTATAGAAATAAAACTGAATTGAATTGAAATATTAGCAATATGTCTGTCACTTTAACAAAACAAATGCTGGATGAGAGGTGAGCAGAGTAGTCGCAGGATATCAAATATAAGGCAGAGATTTTATTATCCAGGAAAAAGTGACCAACTAGGAACTAAGACACAGCTTATTATTTATTTATTAATCACAAGTCAGGTCACAAATACTGTGGTGCAGCCAATGCAATTTACCTGGGGCTTGCAATGCATGTGGCTTTGCGAGCTGATGCCACTGTGTGGCTAATTGCTTCCTCTGAACTGTAGATGAGTGGCTACGGGCACTACCGAGCAGTGAAATTACTCCATTTAACAACTCTAGCTGGCTCCTTCGACTTTTTTAGTAGACAGTGCATAGCAAATACTATATACGGTTGCAGTTTTCTTTACAGTATTACTTTACATTTAATGTAAAATACTTTACACTTTGCATTCATTATAAGCATAACATTCAAGTGAGACTTTTCTCTCCTAAAATATTCCTTTATTTTTGTGAGAATCTTAAGAATTTAACAGGTAATCCATGGTTGTGTAGAGCTCTGAGGTCAGGTCAGTGTGAATTATACTGTATTTAATACAATATGTCAAATTTCATCAGCCTACTAGCCCAACTGGCAAACATATGAGAATACAGTACCTTTCAGTTCTAAGCATAAAAGTGGAATCGAAAGGAAATCAAAGGCAAAGAAGGACCTGCACACAATGTATTCTATGAATGTCTAACAATACCATATTTAACTGTAGCATATTTCATTATAGCAGTGCATTTTTGTTTGCCCACTAAATTAGGTAGCTATGCGTGAACAACTTGTTGCTTAGTAGACATGCATTTCTTGTGCTTTGCTTTATTGGTGTTTAATCATGTTAAGCAGGTGTAGACTGTACTGTTAGTTAAAACAGCTACCAGTTCACTGAGAGAAATATCAAAGGGGTGGAAGTATTTATTTAAAGGTTCAATGTATAAAAAAAAATGAAAAGGCTTTGTTCCAACATTACCTAAATATAATGCTTACGTCATGTTCCCCTGCTGCTTTCTGAAGCATTTTTAAAATTACTAATACTCACTAATATGTCAGGCCCCACCAACAGCTTTAAGACATTAAGTCTGGTCCTTTAAGACCTACAGGTTAATTGGTCACATAGAGCACAATTATTTTGTTTATGCAATTAAAATTTGACAAAAAAAAGAAGAAAATGCATTTATGTTTCCTTTGGGAAAGTGGTATACCAAAAATAGCCCCAATAAAAAACAAATAAAATAAAAATAAAAACAGACATAAGCAAACAGAAACCTTTGTATTAGAAATTTGATGCTGAAGCTCCCTCTAGTGGTTAAGGCAATATTTTCACAAACGTATGAGTGCATTTGTGCACGAGTTAATTAATTGGATTATTTATCAGATAGCTAATAAATAATAATAATAATAATAATAATAATAATAATAATAAAATTAATATATATAAATACAGGAGTTGCAATATTGCAAGGGTTACAGCTCAGATTAAAAAATAGAAGTACCCCAGAAATTGGGGCATAGGTCTGTTTCCCATTTTACTGGTCAGAGAATGGTGTTTTGTAAATTTTTTATACCGGACATAGTAAATGTAAAATTTAAATAGTAAATTTTACATTTTACATAGTAAATGTAAAAGTAAAATAAAAAAAAATGTAAATTTTTAAATAAAAGTGTTAACTTAAAACAGATTCTTTTTGACAATATAGTTGCATTAATTCAAAAGCACAACCTAATAACTGGTAGTTGGTTAGCAATCTTTAACAGGAGACAGACTATATTAGCTTTAATGTCCCCCCCCCCCCTATTCTTGCAACAGTGCTGTGCAGTATCTCAGTAGTTGTTTATTTTTGCAGGTGTGGTGCGAGTGGACTACGGAGACGTATCTGCCCGCAAGGCTCTGAGAGAAGCTCTGCAGTGTAAGCCTTTCTCATGGTATCTGGAGAACATCTACCCTGATTCACAGATACCACGCAGATACTACTCGCTTGGAGAGGTATACAACTTTCTGGGCTCTGTTACGTTATTCAAGTATTTCCTGTAAAGTCTGATATATTACAGGATTAATACTTAATTGATCATAATGTCATTGCTGCTCTAATTCAGCAAGAAATTCTGTCTTTGTTTTTGTGAAGAATGAAGCTGTCTTTCATGTGTAGACTTGCACTAACATCAGAGCATTGTTTGCAAAGTCAAGGCACATTGTGAATGCCTCCAGCTGCCAGACAGATCACCTGTCACTTGTCTCCTTTTTATTGCAACACGCCAGAAAACCACTGTGTAGAAAATGGCATCTTACCACAATAGACTGATAGAAATGTCATCTGCGTTATAAATTGCGGTCTGTAAGGCAGGTTGTCATATTACAGATTGCAGGGTTGCACAAATGCATGTCATTGGGTTTACTATAAAACCAGTACTTTAAAACACCTTAACTTTGTTGCAATGTAAAGAATTACATCATCCTTACCAACATGGGGAAAATCAGCACATTACAGAGGTGGATCTTCTATTAAAAATGTTTTAAAAGTTATACATGCAAAACACTTTTTCGTATTCTGGTCAACATCATTACACCAAACCCAGTAAAGTTGATGTGGATTACCAGTATTCAATCAGTCAGCCCTGCCTCTTAGACCATCATGATGTTTCCCATTTTTAAATAAAAAAATAGTGATACTTTAAAAAGAGAAAAAAATATATATTTATGTTTAATGTTGTGGAACATCCAAGTTAGTCACTGTTATTGCTTTCATTATAGTAGATAATGACAGTCATTCCAACACTAGCTGCTCTTTATTTCTTTTTCAAAGAGACCAAACATAACCAGAAGGCACAAGTCAATTGTCTAAAGTCAACTAAAGACTTTCTTGTGGCCAAAAACTTAGTGACTGTTACAAAGCTTTGACACTCGAGAGATTTTGTAAAAGCAGTACAGGTGCTGTTGACAGGTTGTCACTGTTGATAAATGGACGCGAGTAACCCTGTACATGACTATATGAACTGTGGGGAGGTTGTAGCCATTGATGGGGCATCACATGAGTGATGTGTGATTGCCTGCTGATGGGTCGAGCGGTGATGAGTGGCAAAAAGCCTTAAGTCTGATCTTTTAGAAAGTTGAGCATACCGAATCAGTGGACAACTATATCTAGCTTACATTAGAGGATATGCAAGACATAATAACTGGTCTTCTTAGTATGCAGAGAGCTGAATAGCATTGTCTCTTGGAAACCAAGTGACGCAGATCAGGATTTGCCATTTGATTTTTACAACAATAAGCTCAGAAGACCACAAGATGTAGAATGTTTCAACCAGTCCTGGGAATACGGACAAGGAGTTTCAGCAATCTCTCTCTCACTCATTCTCTATATCACTTATCCTGTAGAGCGTCGCTGGAGTCTATCCCAGGAGACTCGGGGCACGAAGTGGGGTACACCCTGGATGGAGTGCCAGTCTATCACAGGGCACAAAAACATACGTTTACACTCGCTAGGGTCAATGTGGAAATGTCAATTAGCATACTTTGCATGTCGTTTGACTGTGGGAGGAAACCGGAGGAAACCCACCAAGCACGGGGAGGCAAACACTATGCACACAGACCCGAGCTGATGTGCCAATGTGTTGTCATGCAACATTCTGCTAAAGTCTGTCCCCTCAGTGGCTATCTTTGTAATGCTCACAGGGAGTTATTTTCAGTCATAGAAGACAAGACTGCCAACTTCTTGCACAGAAGAAAGCCATGAGCCAGAACGGATTGACAAGATGCATTTTAAACATGGACTTAATGTTTTTTTTTTTTCAGGGTTCTCCATTTACAGCACCTTTCTCTATAATTAATCAAATAAACTTCCCAATATCTTTACTTGCATCAATATAAGACTCTTTTAGGCCAGGCACTTTCTATTAAAATCCTAATCAACAAGGTGATTGCCTCTCTTTATGCTCAGAGCTGTGATTTAGATGTGTGTTATACAACTAACAGGTTCTTTTTTACACTTACCATGCAGTGTTATTTACTACCCAATACACAGTTTCACGCCTAAAATTAGCTAAAAAAACAAAACAAGAAATTGTAAAGTTTAAAAATAGGCGTTTATTATAGTATTATAATAGGAAATAGTAGATAAGTTTGACTGGATTTTGTCTTGCTATGATTTTGCTTTTTGCAGTGAGAGAGAAACCTGACTAAAGCCTCCAGCCATAAACAGCCTTCATCGTCTCTGTACTGAGCAACAATCTGCATCTCACACAAAAGTTATGAGTAAATATCTTGGTAGTCACCTCTAATAACTTTGACAGGATAGACAGATTTTAAATATTTTAGTATACCTCGTCTCAAAGAAAAGCTGTTAAAGAGCCAGTGTGTTAACGTTAATGTTAATGTTAAGTCCAGGTTCAGCACTATTAAGCTAATAGTGTTCAGGGAGTAAGGGACCATTGCCAGCCCGAGCTGATGATTTATAGCCGTCTTCTGAGCCAGTGTGAGATGCTGTTTGGAGAAATGCAGTGTGTGTACTGGTGTGATGTAGACGTTATGCTGAGACTTGATCATTTATAATGCTACAGTAAAAGCTTGCCTGTTACACCTCTGAGCTTGTTCACCTTCTTGAAGCCTTTTGGCCTCAATGAGCTTTATATCACTTTTACTGCAGACACATTAGGTTTTATGATATTTAATTAGAAAGCACACTCTTGAAAAGTTTATATGGCGGTTATTATGAAATAGCATATTTCTAGGTGACTTAACATTTATTAAAGTTAGCACTTAGAAGAGCTTAGAAATAATCTATGATTGTCAGTGACAAAGCAGCTTTATGAAAAAAAAAAGTATCAGTTTATACCTCTATCAATTTTTTAGAGTTACCAGAGGTACCGGTAGACAGGAATAGCTCGCTTAGATGACATGAAGTGGAAACCTTGGAAGGAATCAGAGCCCTTTATATGGGAGATAACAGATGACAAGACTATAACTAAATCACTTCCATAATGTGTGCATTATGGTCTAAATGAGCTATTATAGAACAAGGAAATGAATTCTAGATAAGATGAAGTCCAGTTTATAGGTGTTATCAATTTGAATCCTAAAATTAGCAGAGCAGAAGCCATCATAGCAAAACAGTTTAAACAGAATTGTTTAAACCTACCCACTGAAGTTCCTTGTATGATTGTGATATAAATATAGTGAAGAGTGGTTTCCAGGTGAAAGGCATCAGGATGGATCAGGCAGGTCTGGAGGGCAGACGAGGTCAGGATCAAAGGTGTCTCAGAAGTGACGTTTGTAGCTTGAAAGGGAGAGAGTGACGAAGTTGGGGTCAGAGTGCAGGGTCAGCCATGATATGACTCCCATGGAGCAGAGAGGGGTTAAGGGTCTTGCTCAGGGGGCCATTGTGGACAGCAGGGTAGTGCTTGATCCTCCAACCTTCTCAGTAGTAACCCGGAGCCTTAACTATTGAGCCACCACTGCCTGCAGGGTGACTGCAACCAAACATCTGCCAGGTCTGCTTTTTGATGTAAGAAAAAATATATTTACAAAAGGCTTGATCAAAGAAATATGTTTTTAGCCTAGAGCTCCTTGACAAGACTGAAAGCAGCATCAGAAACAGGGGTCCCAGGGTCACTGCTAGACACTCTTCAATTTGCACTAAGAATAGTTTGCACATTGTTCATGTGGCTCACAGATTTACAGCATACAAAGTGATACTTATACTTTCAGACCATGCATGGGATGCTCCAACACACTTAACTTACATACTTAACTTATCTTTAAATAAATTTGCATTCACTGTGTTGTGTTTGTCTGTTCTATACTTGTACATATGCAGGTCATGTAATCAATGAACTTCTCTCAGTTTGGTTTGTGCCACTCAGTTTTAAACAATTGCTCATTCATATGTTTTATTTGTTCGTTCATTCATTCATTTATTCATTCTTAGATTAGTACTGCTGGGATCCTTTGCTGATTCTTTTGTTAACACTTCTTTTAACGGTGCAAGTTCCAGATCCAGTAACCATAAAATTTTCAAATAGTTAATGTAGGCAGCATGGTTAGCACTGTCATCTTGCACCTCCAGGATCCAGGTTCGATTCCGGTCTCTGTGTGCATGGAGTTTGCATGTTCTCCCCGTGCTTGGTGGGTTTCCTCCAGGTATTCTGGTTTCCTCCCACAGTTCAAAGACTTCCAGATTAGGCTAATTGGTGTTCCCAAATTCCCCATAGTGTGTGAAAGAATGTGTAAGTGAGTGTATATGTGTGTGTGCCCTGTGATGGATTGGCACCCTGTTAATGTTTCGAGATACAGCTCAAAATATGTTTTTAATGGGCTATTACTAAAAGTACTGTAAATACACTAAATGGCCAACAGTCTTTAAACATGTAATGATTACACCTTGATCCTATTGTAGAATCATTTTCCTTTTGCTCTTTACAATAACCTCCACTGTCCTGGGAAGCCATTCCATTAATTTTAAAGGTAAGCACAGTAAAGTGTTCAGGATGAACTGCAATGCCACCTATGCCTCTGTCCTCCTCAATATAGAGATCTTCCACTCCTACCCTGACAAACCATGTCTTCATGGAGCTTGCTTTATGCACAATGTAGTCCTGGAACACATATTTTCCTCTTATCAGGGATTCTTTTTAAAGCTACAGCATGCAAAGACATCACATTTAGATGTGATGGTTCGATGATCACATATGTTTGGTAATATGTTGTTTATGTATGTTTTTACAACAAAGTATGGTTTACAAGAAGATGTAGAACATTTTGGAACATTACTTCATCGTCCTTCATCAAATTGGTAAATGTTCTCGGCCTTGCTTCATCCACAGATCAGAAATGTGGAGACCAACCAGTGTGTGGACAACATGGGAAGGAAAGAGAATGAGAAAGTTGGCTTCTTTAACTGCCATGGGATGGGTGGAAACCAGGTAAAAATGTACAGTACTACCCACTACACATGCATAATGTTTCAAAACCTTTTATTCATCCCGCTTCATTTTACACTAGAAACCTTGTCATGATTTTATTCCTGTGCCGTGTAGGTGTTTTCATACACAGCAGATAAAGAAATCCGCACTGATGATCTGTGTCTGGACGTGTCCCGTCTGAACGGCCCCGTCATCATGCTGAAGTGCCACCACATGAAAGGCAACCAAATGTTTGAGTATGATGCAGAGGTATGTATTAAACAGGTTTGGATGGGTATGATTTAAGCATTTAAGCACTTATGCTTACGACTTATGCTTTTACCAGCAGATGGTGCTACACACCATACATCCTGCTTTGTATTTCCAGCACATTGTTGTTTACTACCAGGATCTACAAGTTACTTAAAAAGCATGTTTATTCATATGTTGTTGATTAGTATGTTGGCAAATGGGAATATGATTTTAAGGTAAGATTTGCTGGCTGTTGTGGTAGTATAATGTGTCTGTGTTGTTGTTTTGTTATGAGCAGATTAGAATGTGTTGTATTTTTGTGAATTTGATTTATTTTGTTCACTGATATAGTAACAGGTAATAGTGTCATCTATGATAACAAACCTAAAGCAAACTTCTACCACACAATTGCTAGTGTACGTTAGTGTACAGGTATTCTCCATGCTAACAAAAAGCATCTTTAACTGCATTCTGGAGATATAAATAATCACTGTGTGTGTGTGTATATATATATATATATATATATATATATATATATATTATATAAAAGCTTATTTATTACTTAAGATGTAAAAAATATGTTTGGACAGGGCATATGAAAGAAGACACCACCGTGAAAGAGTTCAAAGTAAAAGTTATTCACAGACATCACTATCTGTATAGAACTGGGCTATGGTGTTGGCTTATTCATGTGCTCGATTGTGTTTTCACCTCAAAATTATTTAGGCCTTCTCAACAAGTCCACTGAAAGCCCCAGTAGACCAGTTTATTTATATATTGGCCTAGACTGCTGAAAAATATTTTTGATGAGTAATTTATGCGGCATAAAATATTCACTGGTTTGGCTTTTGAGAAATGTCACAGTCTGTCAATGCAGCTCATCTCTAAACTATTTTAAAAGCTGTCGCTAGCACCACAATTCCAGATCATGAAAGTTTTAGTGAACGTTTCACTGTCAATAAACTAGTTTTTCGCATAAACCACTTGATGACAGAGGGAGTGAACAGCAAGTTTAAAAATAGACGTTTCATTATTCGTATATCAAATTAACGTTTTAATTCTATCACCAATATATTAATATTATATTATATTAATTCTGTCAATATAACACTGAATTTATAGAAAATAAGAACAGACATTGCTGCAGTTCTAAATCAGGCCTGCGGCGTGTTCTCTTATATACATACATCATTTCCATCACTCATCATCTGTCAAGCAGCTCATCTTGTTTGCTTTAATATTATCATCACATTTTCATGAAATCTCAGACCCGAAATGTTCTTTTCATCTTGACACATGCACATGCACTTCCCACATGCGTTATGAAATAGTGTTAGAGCAGTGTGGTGGTCTAGACTAGATCCTGGTGTGTCCGTGTTGCACTGTGTATCATTCATGTTGATTCGTGCTGCTTTTTGTGGTGTGAAATGATGACCATCAGAAGGGCACATTCCTGCACATTATCACACAGTCATGCCTCACTATCAGTCGGCTGGAGGATGGGACGTATGGGCCTACGGTGGAGTACTGTGACAATAGTCCGCTTCAGTCTTGGGTCCTCAGGAACTACACCACACTGGAGGTGGTGAAGAAGCTCTACTACAGTGCCACTGATTACTTTCTGTAACTGGCGAGCCCAGGTCACAGCAGGTTAGTGCTGGAGGGTTTAATGGCCCAGTTCCCTATACTCTTTAGCCTTTAGTCAGAGAAAGACTTCTCATGGAATGCTACATTCAGCTTCTTAACATATGAGTTTCATCATAGCTTATTACTGTATGCTACAGATTTCTTTTTCCATTACTAATAAATTATATAAGTTCATATGATCTAGTTGCTCATACTTGCCATGATATGAACTATCTACCTTTACGGCAAACTATTGGATCACTGGATATCAGGGAGTAACCGGAATCACCTCACAGTGCATTATACTGATAAAAATAGGCTCCATAATAAACAACAATATCTAAAAAAGAGGACAGGATCAATGCTGAAGAGAGTGTGGAGTGTTTAATGGACTTAGCTAAATAAATGTGCCTTCCCGCAATGCTCGATAACAGGTTCTCCCCAGAGATAAATAATGTACAGTAATATTAATTACGAATAGAAACAGGACATGTATAGAAAAATAATCACTGAATGGGTGGTGATTTCCAACTCCAAGTTTATTTTTCTAGAACGGCATGTGGTACTGTATTTCTTCTTTTGTTTGTACCCATTCATTTTTGGAATTCACCAACCTCTTCTTATTGTAGCTCTTCTCTTACAGTAGGTAAGAGAAAATTCACGAGTGGTCGAGAGCACTCTTAGATAAGATGAGAAGATAAGAAAAAATCCCTCCCATTTTCGCAGTCCACAAATGGTTTAAACATAGTTAGAGTCAACAAAGAGAAAAAAGTCATATAGTCAAATTTTGATTATTATGTTTTTAGAATTATGATGAATTACAATGAATGGATCATTTAATTTATGGGCTAAAGAGAAACTGTAACTAAATTGATTCCAATTAAGACTATAAAAGCCCTTGGTTGCTTGGATGCATTTCGCTTCTGAATGGCTTACAGATTGCTGTTAGCTGCTTTGGACATCCAGGGCTTACACAGAGAGTGCATTTTTAGAGATTGCACAGACTTGATGAAACAGATGAATGAATGCTGAGCCATATTGGATGCCATGAGTTCTCTGAAACACATAATTATGAAATCTGATATCAAGGTCAACTGTTATATATATATATATATATAATCTTTATAAGGTTTATAAATCTCTAACATAGGTGATGGAGGTTATGCCCTCACTCCATGTGCTATCAAACCACTTTTTTATTCCATTAACTATGCCTCCCTTGGCTGACCCAGCATTCACGGCATCACAGATGTTTTACTATTGATGCATTTTTGATTTACTTGTAACACCACTGCATGGAAGATTACATTCTTTAAGTTGATTACAAAGTACTTGATTTTGCTACTGCTGTAGTTCTTCTAACTACCCTTTTTTTTTTAGCACCAGTCCAACGCCCTCAGATTTGCATGACACAACATGCACCTGCCCTTATGTGATGTTTAGGAGGTGTTAGCTATGCTAATTACATCATAATACTATTCTAATCTTATGCTTTTAATGCAAGATTACAGCGATGCTAAATAAATGTTTTGTTACAAAAAAATTTATTAATGATACCTGCAATGTAATAAGTTTATAAATTGCTGTATAATATATGTTAAAGAAGTGGATTATGTATTTGAGGAATGGGCCTCTTAAGACGTTTAGATATTAAAGTAGAGTAGCTTGATGCTTGATGTATTAGTGAGTATTTGTTTCTGTGTATGACGTTTTGACCTTTTGTCATGTTTTGTCAGTTCCAAAGAACGATGTCTCTCAGGACTTGTATTTAAGACAGATTCCAGGGTGTTTAGGATCTGTTACTGTTGACCTTTTTTGTGGCGTATGAGAGGGCAGAAGCTCACGGAAAGCAATAAGGGAAGAGCTGGATTATGTACACCATCATCACCAGAACCTTTCAGCATCACTGCTCAAATTAAATCTCATTTGACATTTATGTTCCTTACATAAATATTTCATATTTATAGGAAAATTTGGTTCTGCTTCACTTTACATATGGCAGGCCACCCTGAAGGAGAGCATCGATATTCCATAATACAACCTGATTATCTATGCTCAGAGCTCTGAAATAGGTTTGTCTTTGTTTGCGAGTCCTTTTGAAGTGATCGCTCATTGTGAAAGGACTCTTTCATGGCCCTGGCCTCTCAGAGAGCACGGCTGCATCTGAGCACTCGCACACAGCCATGCCACAGCTGTGCTCAGCACAAACAGTATGTGCATGCTATTTATTTATTTATTTATTTATATTAGCAGAACCCTGAATTGTAATGGTCGCTCTGTCCCATTTTATTCTGAAATGTTGCTTTTCAGGCCAGTCATCTTTTTATGTTAATGTTATTATTATTATTATTATTTTTATTTTTTTAACATATTTTTCCTTATCATTCATTTCATTCAAGAACATTTGTACTATATACCTTTATCTAAATATGATTTGTCCATTTCAAGGCACTCATTTTAATAACATCATAAAACATTTTATGTGACCTTGACTGAAACATGATGGGAATATAGATGTGTTCTTATACTGTATATTTCAATAAGTACACACTGATTTATTGGTAGGTAATAATTGGTGGTTAACATTTAAATAATGCCTCATAGACCTCTAATAGTATTCAGCAAATACTTTCCTGACAGTTTATTGATTAATTATTGATATTGATTAGTAGAAACATATAATATATAGAGTAGCTTCCTGTGCCTCCAAGGTTTAGTGGATGAGCATTGATCTTGTCAACCTTGTTGTTGTTCATGTCAGCTTTCATAACCGTTAAAATGTAATGTACGTGTATATGTTTTGGTAATTAATCTGAAAATTAGTTTTTCCAAATTACTTCACAAATATAAATATGGTCTTACAAATTATAACATCTCATTCAATTTACATGAAGCACTTTCTAATAGTGAGGTCCTTATTGGTTATAAAGTTTGTGCAAGGAGTTGCACCATGCCATTTAAAATAGTAGTGAAGCTTACATTAAAAGTTGTGAAAGGATATTTTTTATAGAGTATAACACGACATTACACGACAATACTGTTTAACTTTTCTGACAACAGTTATGGCTATAACATAAATTATTTATCTTTAACGCACTCATTCTAATAAGTTATATTATACTTTCCTTACAAACAGCTTGTTCATGAGCTTGACATCTGTATTGTGAATCCTCAGTGTTTAACAAAGAAATCATTTTTAATTATTGATATATTAAAATTTGCGTTTCAGTAAGTCCCAGACATACTAAGTTCCGTCCTGGGAGCTCGTCCGTAAGTTGGATTTGTTCTTAAGTCTGACAAAGTAAGTTTTATGCACCTTTGACACAAATGTAAAGCATACCTACCAATCCGCTCGACTAAATCTCTGTCCCCTTTCCTCATACTGCTATCGTGTGGTGAAATGTAATGTTGTCCTCGAGCCCTTAAATCGCAAGGGGAATTCCTGTCATGGATGCCATTTTGTCTCAAAACTGTTTTCCACTTTTACTGAACTGTGAACAATGTTTTGTTTAGAATTTTTCAGAAATTAGGATTATTTACCATTGGGACAGCGTTATAGGACAGCCATTTTCTATCATCGTGCTCCCGAACTGATTCTTTAAAACCAATGATTCAGACACATTTCTCCACAAGCGCACACACATACATATATAATGGTACATACATTTCATACATTCACTTCCATTGAAAATAGTGTATTTTATAATATACACTACACAATATTTATAATTGTGGTATCTAGTGCACTGCAGTGTCTATATTTTGTACAATACATGTGAGCTACTGATTTATTTGCATCTTCGAATGTTCATAGATTCATGGTCTATTCGTATCTGTGGAAATTCGTAACTCGAATGTTCTTAAGCCGGGAACTTACTTTATATAATGAATCGTAAGGATTCATTATATATTCACATATATACATAATGAATCCATAAGCTTATATAATGAATCCTTACGCTTATATATAGCTATATATAATATACAGTATATATTACTGTATATAATAAAGCTGGTTAAGGATAAATTTATGTTGCATTTATGAAAGGTGTCAGGGACTGTTATTTATTAAAAGGAAGAGACATGTCCTGAAAAAGAAAGCCTAGAAAAATAAAAGGAAGCAAGATGCTCCATAAAAGTCAAGTGTCTCTTGAGTCCTCTTTTTCTGTGGGTTAAGTTGTGTTTGTTATTTATTTATTTATTTATTTATTTATTTTATTTTTTATTGCTTGTGTGAGAAGGACTGTTTATATCAGATATAATGTAATAACTTGTGGGCATGCCATAACATTAAATGTAACTTTAAATGGTAAAAAAGTGTCAGTCCTTAATCTCTGGCAAATCACTATGGCATAAGAGGAATAACTACTTTTCGAATGTGCATTTACAGGCAAAAATCCACTTAAGGCTGGTATCTGCTGGTCGCTGGGTCAGCATGGGTTATCTTCCTATAATAGCCTTCCTACAGCTTGTAGTTCGTTATGCCATACTTGCTATACTGAAGCTTCATGAGGCATTATTTTATTATTAAGTTTCAAATTATGTTACAAATTTACACAATTTAATAAAATGACATGTAATTATTATGAACTCACAAAGAACATAAGCAGAGTGACAGAAATGTGTAAATATGTAAACATGAAAAGACTTTCCCACTTTTTCTATATGCTGACGAACTTTATAGTCTAAATTGTTTTTTGTCAATTATTTGAAAAGTTTTTGGGGTGTGTAGGCATATGTGTGAATGTTCTTGACTATGTGATGTGTGTAGGAGCGTTGTGACCAAAAACAGTCATTAGAGTAGCAGAACATCGGCATGCTCCCTGTACTCTGCTGCTGCTGCTGTCACACAGAGACATGTGTATGATTGGTATTCCTCAGCAGGGGCACACTCTTACACTCCAGTCACATTTAATTACCTGATCTTCAAGCTTTGTGAGGAGTGACACATTTTCACTCACTTACTACACTGCATTAACCTTTTGTTTCTCTCGTTGTGAATAGAAGATTTTACGGAAACATTTATTGGCATTTAATGGCTTGACTTGAAATGAAGAATTTGGTGGCACAAATGATTACATAAAATAAACAAAAAATATTATATAAAATAAAATGTCAAATGTTTTTGTATAACAAAAAGGTATTTTCTCCTGCCGTTTTTGAAAAAGAAAAAAGAAATGACATCTTTTCCAAAAACAGCAGGAGAAAATACACCTTTTTGTTATACAAAAAAATTTGACATAACATCCACACCATTAATACATTTATTTTCTTTAACCAAATAGAACATGAAAGTAAATTCCCTTTATTTTTCATTACCATGAAAAAAACAAAGGGCAGAGAGGACAGTCCACTTAAATAAACGTAGGAATATAAAATGAGCTTGAAATCTTCTAGGGGGAAGAATAGTACAAGATTCCTATACAAGTGGCTTAAATTTTGTTAGACATGACTGGAGGAGGCTCAGTGCTGCTACTATCTCCATGGGAGGCTTCTGCAGATATTTTATGAGTGATAAAAATGTATTTAAATGTTTTAAAATGAAACCACAGGGTGTCCCCACAATGAGGCTCAAAACAGAAGGGTGTCAATATTTCTGAAGTTGAATATATGTAAAATGTTTGTTTAATGAGCACTGATTTCTCCTTGACCTATTTTTTGTTGAAATCCATCCATATGCCTTGTTTTTAGACATGCCTAAGTGCATCTAAAATCTGTGCTGTATATTTTTGCTCATTTAAATATTACCATGATCAAATCATTTTGTAACAACACCTGAAAATGGTAATTTTTTTCATCACAAACTAAGTTATATAGGCTTAAAAAAAAGAAAACATACTCATTTTGTTATCCTAATCAGTCCATCCATTTGAGGTTTCCATTGCACTTTTTGTAGAACCTAGCATTACAGCTACATAAACACACCTCAGTTTAAACAGCAACGTCACGAGGTTTATTTTTACATGCTCACTTTGTTCAGCTGTTAGCTAGCAGCTGCTTGATAGGACAGTGTTTAATTATAAAGCCCAGAGAGGCTTTTGTGATTAGTGCTGACCCTGAAACCAGAGGCCAGTCACACTCATTAGTTCTCGTGCTGCTACTTGAACAGTGTAAATAGAGTCTAGCGACACGTCTAACACATCCGCATCTACATACAAGGACTATTATTAACGGCACTCAGGTAGGCCAGAGTAGGTGCAGGGTTTTTTTGGAAGCATGCCTTTTCTCAGCAGGGCTATTTTTTCACTGTTAGGAGGCTGCCATGAGTTATAAATGGTCTGAAGCTGCATGAATATAAAAAATATGTCTTTGGCTTTGAAATATAAAGGGTTGTCCAAGTTGAACTTCGTGTAGTTAGTTAGAACTTTGTGATTGGTGATTATCACTACAATATGATAAATTATACCAGACAGACAAGTATAAGGAGAAACCCTACATCAGGGTTATTTCTTTTTTTTTTTTTGTAGTTTAAAAGCATCTGTGTGATGTCTTCAATGCTAACTTGAACCAGATTTAAGATTTTATTTCTTACTGTGTTACTGAAAACTTATCATTTAAGAAGCTTAGGCTGTTTAGCATGTGCATCAATCACACATGGGTGTAGACCAAAACAACCAGTGTGGGACTTTCTGACCAAGGTGGTCTCTAGGGTAGTTTGGTTGCTGCCTAGAAGTGGTTTGATCTTGAATAGCTGGAAGTGAAACAAATATGCAATGTATTTTTTTGGGTGTGAAAAAACATGAGCAATTAAACTGACACAAAGTGTTAAATTGAGTCAAGGAATAGACCTGTAGAGCTCTGAATAATGATATGTTCTGGGTGTTTGAGCCAGTCGACAAAAAGACATTTCATTTATTTATTTAAGTCATTTAAGTAAAATAAAAATATCTAATTATGTACATAGCTCAAAATCTGCGTTTAGGGGATTTTGGTGATTTGCACACAAAAAGGTTCTCTTTTTCTAAATTTTATTGCTGCAGTTTTGGAGTTACTCTGAACCGTTTGTCTAGCCATCACAATCTGGCTCTTGTTAGAGTAGGTTTTTCTTCCTCGCACCACTTTTGTTATGTCCTGACCACTGCAGACCGGGGATATTTCACCAGAGCTGCAGTTTTGGAGTTGCTCTGATCCAGTCATCTAGCAATCACAATTTGGCCCGTTTTTCTGCTTCCCTGGTGAAATATTCCCGGAGAGAAAAACTGGTGAACCAGCAACAGGGTCATGAGCAGCCAAGGCTCGGTGATTCATGTTGGGAGCGAAGGCTGGCCCATATAGACACATCCGATCCAATAGAAGAGGTATTGTTGCTCAAATTGCTGAGAAGGTAAATGTTGGTTTACACAGAAAGGTGTCAGAACACAGTACATCACTGTTGTGGTGGCAGAAATGGGACCTACTCAATATTGGGCAGATAATCGCAGATCATAATGCGATATGGCTGATCAGTGTTTATTTACAATGATTTACAATAATTTTAGGCACAGCTGATAAATGTAATAACCCAGTTATTCTTATATACATTTCTTTACTTTTTTATTGTTGATTGGAGGTTTGCTTTTCCTGTCCATGTACCAATTTTAGTTATATACCAAATTACATTTGTAATGCTGATTCATGTTTCAGTGTTTTATGTTTTTTTATTTTTCTCTCTCTCCAGCGCCTGACCTTGCTACATGTGAACAGTAATCAATGTTTGGACATGCCCTCGGAGGAGGACAAAATGGTTCCCACACTGAGAGACTGCAATGGCAGCCGCTCTCAGCAGTGGCTCCTCAGAAACATGACCTTAAGTGTGTGAAGTAGATGTTATAAAAGAACCAAGATAAAGTCACAGGATCTCACATGGTCATTACTGAAGTGTGAGCTGGCCTTTAACCTGCACTTTGGATCTTTACTTGCCTATTGGATGCTAATGGACTTTCAGCATTGCAGACATGTTGAACTGTTCATATCGCAAATCATTTACCAATTATGATGTGTTGTCTTTTTGATGTAGCTGTGCGCACATGCTATACGATATTTCACCTGGAGAGCTTTCAGTAAAAGTGCCCTCAGAATAGAGATTGAGCAATTTGCTCTAGTTGTTTCAGTACTGTTCTGAAAAAGAAAGAGCTTTTTTAAAATTTAGGGTTATATTGGGGAATTGTTTTGCACTTTACCTCAAATAAGCATTCAAAATGATAATAACAAGTTTGGCTTTGAAACCTTTAGGGTTCTCATCATGCCATGTCACCAAAATATAATATTACAGTACATAGAACTACAAATATCCATGTTGCCAGGTCTTGGGTTCATGCGGTGTAGAAGTGTTAATTTTCTGATTCTCCTTCCATATCTACTGGCACTTTGACATCTTTCGCACACTAATTGGCTGCCGAATTTTTCAGTGTCAATGTTTGGGATGTATGATCAGTCTCAAACTGGGTAGCATGACCGAAGTAAAATGTGGTCATAACAGTCATGGTCCTGTTTGGGATTGTTGGTGGTTGTTGCAGTCCCAAATTCTCATATAGTTTGTAATGAACATTATAAATAGCTCTAAACTAAATAGGCTTGGGTCATAAATCTGTCACAGAATCACCACTTGCACTGAGCACTGCATGCTGTTATATTCATTTTCAGGTGTTTTTGGTTTCCCCTATGATTTTTCCATATACTGTACATATACCCCTCTTGTTTCTTTGTCTGTTTGCAAAGTTTTGCATCTTCTGACCTCTCCTTTCTATTTCGATCCTGTTCTAATTCTCATTGCTGATTTGGGATGTCCTGATCACATGGATTTTTGCCTGATTTTTGATCACGCCCTTTTGATTGCTGTTTGAATTTTTTTGCCTCTGCTTCTCTCATTAAATACCTTTTTACCTGGAGTTGCACCTATCTTCACATTCCATAAATGACCCAGTGTGCAATGTCTGTATCTCTGGTCTTCACTGGAATTCCCGTTGCCATGCAGTTACCCAACTGCTTTCAGCTGAAATGCTGACATACCTCCTGCTTAGGGAACGATTCAGTACAAGGGACAGACCAATGTTTATCCACAAGCCACAAGATAGCACACAATCTGAGGGAGCCAAAGCCATAGTCTAGTAGCATCTGTTCCAGCCACTGTGGCTGTACGCAAATTGGTTTCAAGCTGAAACTTTTCCAGTACTGGTTATCAGCATAGTGATTGGAGGCGCTAATATTTGTTATTTGTCTGTTTTTTTAGTACCAATATACATATATTTTATCTTCCATGACATTTTCCATATGTGATTGTAGTGTGATTAATAAATACTGTTTGCAATTATCATTAGCCACACAACATTGTACACCCATAGCTTTTTTACTGTGGTGTAAAAGGAATAGGTAAAACTGTGGCAGATAAGTGGGCTTATGCGATACAATTTCATTTCAATGCAATTTTTACAATATCACTGCACAATTATACACTGGCACAAAGTCCAGTGAAATTTATTTTAATTATATTATATTACCAGCCCTGACAAACATAGTGCATTTGCCTAAGAACGCTGCAAAATAAAATAAACAATCATGTAGTATACTAGATGTGTCCACGAGAAGTGTGCGAAATGAAGTTTGCATTTATTAAATACATTTCAATTGCACACTCCTAAGTCCGTTTTAAAAAATGTACAGCGCGATCTGTTGAATTTTGAGATGAACTAATGATTTTTTCAAGGTCGATTTTTTTATGATATAAGGATGTTTTCCATTTAAATTTCAAAGTAGCATAGTTTCTCTTACTGTGGTCCAATTGCGATGAAACAAAGCCTACTGTATATTTTTTGCCTCAAGCTCGGTAACGTGATACATGCATAAGCAAACAGACAAACATACAGGCAAAAACTATCTTGATGTGTCCTTTTACTTATCTTATATCCCCCCCAAATTATTTTTTAAGGAGTATATTAGGCGGCACGGTGGTGTAGTGGTTAGCACTGTCGCCTTGCACCTCCAGGGTGCGGGTTCCTCTAGGTACTCCGGTTTCCTCCAACAGTCCAAAGACATGCAGATTAGGCTAATTGACATTCCCAAATTGCCCATAGTGTGTGAGTGAGTGCATGTGTGTGTTCCCTGCAATGGATTGCCACCCTGTTCATGGTGTACCCTGCCTTGTGCCCTAAGTCTCCTGGGATAGGCTCCAGGCCCTTCGTGACCCTATAGACAGGATAAAGCGGTACAGAAGATGAGTGAGTAAGGAGTATATTAATCTGGAATAATATATGCTGGTGTTTTGAGCTCTCCTGTACTAATCAACACTGTGGAAGCCCCTTCCTCATTCCCTTCTCATTTGTTCTTGACTGAATTCATGGGGCATCTGCTCTTTCTGTTAAGGTAAAGGGATCATTTTAAGATCAATACAGTGAAATCATATAGATAAGTAATTGTTTAGTTAGCAAATTACTTCCAGACAGAAGTCTACACACACTCATCATGAACATGAATGTCATGTTTACGCCAAGCACAAACATAGAGGGTACAGTACAGGCCTACCCTGAACAGGAAGCTGCTGTAACACCAGTGGCACCTTTTACATTCAAGCAGGTTTTACATCCTCATGAACTGAAATGCTGAAAGGCTGCCATCCAAGAAAGAATGTAGCCCCTGCTCAACACATTTAATTTCAACTAAAGTTTGTAGCTGACCACATGGACAAATAAAAACTCTTTACCAACTATTAAGCCTGGTGGTGGTGGCATGCTTTGGGTTGTTTTGCTGCAAGTGGAATTGGTCTATTGCACAAAGCGGATTGAATGATAATGAAGGAGGACTTTCTTCTTTATTGAATTCCTCAATGTAACCACAAATCATCAGCTAGACAGCAGAAACTTGGAAAATACTGCTTAAATTTGACAAACACCCCAAGTACCTCAAAGCTGGTTGTGGCATGGATAAAGCATGCTAAATGTAAACTTTTGGAGTCTCAACGTTTTTGAAAATTTGTGGAATTTGCTTAAAAGTTGGGTCTGAGCTGGGGCTGTGACAGACAACCAACACAGTTAATTTAAAACTGAGTGGGCAAATATCTCACCGGAATTCTGCCTGACGCTTGTTGATGACTACCACAGGTGTCTGCTTAAGGTGAAACTTGCTAAGGGACAGTCACCCAAAATTTAGGTTTGTTGTATGTATATTTTGGATCCTGTGTGTATAATTTTGACTTTGTTTTGATTAACCTCAAATAAACAATTTCTCTTTTTTTCCCTATTACATACAGTATGTATGTTGTGCAGCCATTCTGCCACAGGAAAAGACCAGTTCAAAAAATGCAATTGCCATGGCATTCATGTTCATGCTGGGTTTATGTAAATGTCTGTATATTTTTTTCTGTTCAATGTGCATTATAGTAGAATTATATAAAAAATCATCATCCACATTAGTCTTTGCTGTTGCTGCTGCCTGTGAACAGATGCCAAGTGCACGTCTGAAAATACTGTTATGTTTTCCTATATTCTTCTTTAACTTGAACGTGTGGAAATGCTACGCGTTCTGCATTTTCAAGGCTACTGGATCTCAACAATCATTTTTATATTCCATAATCCTAGTTAAAAAAGTCTAAAATGTTGTCTGTTAGGAATTTTTCCCTATGCAAATTATTTGATTTTTGACAAATAATTTATTATTTATAATAATGTTTTCACTCGCACCTGAAGTACCAGGATTCACCATAGTAAGAATAAAAAAGAAGATCGGTTAGACAAAGTGTCTGAAGCAAGCAGGGTTGTCTAGTTTTATTATGGTCCTATGTTGTGGAATAAGGCTTAAAGAGAGATGAACACAAAAATCTCAGCAATGAACATATTAAAAATGAATGCAACAAAAGTGGTGAAATCTGCTAAGTACTATGATAATTAAATAATTGGTGGTGCATAAAAGCATGACTTAACATAATATATATTGCATGAAAATACTGTCTTCACCTTCAGTCTCCAGAAACAGCATTTTTAACTCTTTGAGAAATTCCAATTACTGAAACCAGAATAACCGTACTTGGTTACTTGGATTAATTAAACTTATGTTGCAACTTGCTTAATGTAGCATCTTAATCATTGTTGTAATGTTAGTTTCTCCACTTGGCTATTAATTTTAATATTTGGGTGCTTTTACTGCTGTCTTAACTATTTGTCTACAGCACCATGTTATTGATGCGGAGCAGCTGTCCTGTTGTAAATATTCAGTATTTTCAGCATTGTTGTACATATAAAATCAATTATTTTTTTATGATGACAATTGAAGCCCTATTTACCTCTAAAAACTGTGCATTTATGTGTTTCCTCAATATGATGTATAATAGCCTCTGAGAAACGCAAAGTAGAACGTTTATTAGCTGTTGCCAGTTCCAGGCTCATTATTACTTCATGTCTATCACCAACATTTTTAGATAGTTTCTTACATTTATTCTGTAATTCGGCATATTTTAAATGATTGTATTTGAAATCCAATGTGTTAAATTCAGTGTGTCATCGATTTAAAAGAGATTCAACAATGGATTGTGTGCAGACATCATCTTATAATTCTTCTTGCACATAAAAACATAAAAAGGAAACAAAGTCATTCTGTTCACATAAAAGCTTAAATGGCAATGGGCTTTTATAATATTATAAGTGCATGAAATAAATACAGCATAGATTGCTTTTCAACTTAAACAACTCTGAAATGTGTAACTTTGTTATTGTCTTTAATGATATTCAATGTTTGTTCATTTTTGTAAGTAAGAAATGTTGGAAATATACAGATTTATTATTGATATTTAATAAAGGAATATCAGAGACTGTGAAACATAAACAACTTGTTCTGATTCTAGCTGCTATGTTTGTTTAAGGTATAATGCAATGTTCATGTGTTTGTCAGCTCGATAGGACTATACAATCTTATATAAGAGCATTTAAAATTTACAGTATGAATGAAAATGAGTACAATTCATTCATACTGACCACTGGATGATCAACATGGCACCTCGTAGCAAAGAACTCTCAGAGAATTTGTGAAATAGAATTGTTACTCTCCACAAAGATGGATTAGGCTACAGGAAGATCGGTAACGCCCTAAAACTGAGGTATAGTACAGTGGCCAGGGTCATGTAGAGGTTTTCCAAGACAGGTTCCACACAGAACAGGACTCGCAAGGGTCGATCAAACAAGTTGAGTCCTCGTCCTGTACAGCAGATGCAGAAGCTGGCTTAAAAAAAAAAAAAAAACGACACATGAGTGCTGCCAGCCTTGCGTTAGAGGTTGCAGAAGCGGGAGGTCAGCTTGTCAGTGCTCAGACCATATGCCACACACTGCATGGTCGCATGGTCGCTTTTCATCCCAGCCTCTTCTGAAGCTGGCTCACAAGAAAGCCCGCAAACAGTTTGCTGAAGACAACCTGTCCAAAGACAGGAACCTGTCCAGTAACCTGTCCTGTGATCTGATGAGACGCTAAACTGAAGCTAAACTTGTTTGAGTCAGATGGTGTCCAGTATACGACGTCCTGGCGAGGAGTACGAAGAAAATTGTCTCTTGATTACAGTTAAGCATGGTGGTGGTAGCATCATGGTCTGGGGCTGCATGAGTGTGGCTTGTACTGGGGTGCTGCGGTTCATTGAGGGAAACATGGATTTCAGCATGTACTGTACTGTGACATTCTGAAGCAGAACATCCCTTAAAAAACTGGTCTGGTCACTTAGTCTGTATTAATTTTTCATTATTAATATGCCAGTTATTTAGACAATAAAGTCTGCATGTTGAGTTATTGTTAGAGAATGTAAATCTGTACTGCTATAAGCTGCACATTGACTACTCTAAAATATGTCTAATTTTCAATTGTATATGAATATAGAAACTGAGTCAAATGAACATTGAACATGACCACACATTTTCTTGAGGACAAGTTGAGATCACAACAACAGTAGGTTGTTGTAATCATTTTGGAAAACTATTCTGAACTCGCCACTATTTTGTAGATTATTTACTAATTTTCTTATTTCTCTGCAGGTCCCAGATAGCCTTGATGATATTTTAGCTCAGTTGGCTAATGGTATCGTCTTTAACAGCTTATGAATTCCTTACACTATTATCCCTCCTATCTGGTCCTTGCCATTTCCCACCCACAAGCTAGCGCCCTCAATTACACAGTTTTTAAATAGGGAAGGAGAAGGCAGTGGCGATTCTACAGTCTGGCAGGGTTCTGGGCAAAAATTTATAAAGGGGCCTTTCCAACCAGCATTCATCACCATTATATTGTAAGTAATCTGACACCACCAAAAAATTGTGAAATCTAACCTTTTTTTTTTTTTTTCAGTTTCTGAGTCTGCAGTACTATTTTCAGATATCAAAATATAAATATGAAGAACAATAAAAACATAAATAATTAAATAACTTCAGGTCAAAATACCTAATAATTAAAAAACTTTAAATAAAACCAATATATACCAAGTAGAGCTTCTAGGTGAAGCCTAGCACATGCTTCCTCAGCATCATACCAAATCCAAGGAGCATGGCACTAATTAATTTATTCTGTGCAAACATGATCTCAGTTGATTATGGCCACTCTGATTGGCAAGGAAGACAATAATGCCATCACTTCAACCAATTTATGTGCTCATGGACTCGCAGCAACAGATGGCTATGGTGTCATTAGGATTCCTCCTTATGATCTCCTGACAGTAGGACAAACACCTGAAAGGTGCATCATTTTGGAGCCCAAATATTACTCCATAACATTAAAAAATATATATCCAAAATTGCCTTTTTAAATAAAAAAATTAATGTTTGGCATTGTTTCCACAACAGTAGAAAACTTTTGAGGAAACAAAATGACCAAATACTAGAACTCCAGAAATTGAAATCCATTTTCTAATTTTACTTCTGTAAAGATTCGCTTTGGGCATTATTTAATGATAATGAGACAAATGCTTCTGAAAAGTCCCTTAGGTCTAAACAGAGTGTGTTAGTCACAAAATAATTACTTAATTGCATAAGTAATTGCATAGTTCTTTTTGAACCAAGCCAGCTTTTATTTGTTCACACTTTGTGTTTATTGATTTTAATAAAACTTTTGTCAAAAGTCAAGTTGAAATGAAATTAGGAATTATTCTAAAGCTGCTCTCAGGAATCACTAACTCAGACGCAAAACTTTATCAACAGAAGTAAAATAGTGTGAGGATTTCTAGTGTTTTTATTGACATTTTTCTGTTTAATCACATGATTCACATGATCAGTTTAATCGCTGATCACATGATTTAAGGAAAGATTGTAATTCAGATGCTTACCTTAATCTCTATTTTGTAGCCATTCGAATGGTATTTTAAGCATGTCTTGTCATGGTTGTTGTGATAATATCTGTAGCCATGGTAACCCTTGGCATGTAATTGGTGAGGCCACTATGTGTAACTGTCACTGTGTCTATTTTCAGTGTTAGACTTTTCAGTGTTTAGTTTTTCTGAATGATTTGTAAGCTTTCCATCGTATTTCCTCAAAGTGTGTTTGCTACATGACCTAAACCTAAAGCTTAGTTACATCTACATAGACGCTTCATCTTAGATTATGGGAAAGCAATCAAATGCACACATATACTGCTTATAGAATGTATAGTCATTTTTCTTAGTCACACAATCATGTAAAACATATACCTACCCACATCCCAGTGAGTTTACTCCAGTTCACTTTTTTTCCACTAAAACAATATGGCTTGCTAGGACAATGAAGAGGTGATGGTGTTGTATAGCACCCTAATGGTATGGTTGGTATGGTTATCTGATGCTGTAAGCCGTCTATGTCTTCACCATGGAGATTTGGTGGAGACTAGCAACTAAAAACATGCCTCCTGGAACCTGCCCCAAATCATTTGAGATTATGTTTAGCAAGAATTTGAAATGATTAAAATAAAAAATAAAAATAATTAAATGTATTGCCACTGTGTAAATACATGTGCAAAGCCAATAAAATGCATCAATAAAAAGTACAAAGCAGACAAATCCTTCACCACTTAAACAAAATCGGAATGGGGGTTGTGATTAAAATAAAGCAAAAGGAGGTGCAATGTAGATAATAGCACTCCACTTGTTTGAAGCAATTAATATTGTGCTCCTCATGCTTGGGCTTGATCTGTGTTTATTTGTATATCAGCTTTAAATAACTCCACTAATTATTTTAATCCCTCAGAGACAACAGAATGTGCGAATGCTAAAAGGAAAGAGGAAATTGGAGGAGAGGTTACTCTCCATTATTCTGAAATTTTTCTTATGTATTTGTGTTTCTGTCATGTGTGTTTAAGATTGATTGCACAACTGATTCAAATTTAATTAAAATGAATTAAAATGTGTTAAAAGTAGAGGTTTTCCTGAAATAATTTTATATTTGACTTTTCAGTTGACTGACCCTAACAGTGCCATGGTTTTCAATATAAATCCTGTGTTTATATAAAATCAGAATCGGAACCTGACCTCATTATTGGCACTGGAAGACTAAGCTTTGTAATTATTTTAGATGTTATATGCTGTTAATACGCTAAATAATATTTAGTTTTTATAATGTTATTCTATCATCCTAATGTAATCCTGAACCGGAATTCTTGATGTGTAGCCCTTAAAGATCAGAGCATTTTAGCTTTTTTTTTTTTTTTTTTTTGCTGTTTTTTTAATAAACATATATAGTGTAATATAGAGTGTAATATCCTTTTTTTTCAGCACAAAACAGGCAATATGATGAACTGTATTCTAGTTTATTTTAACCAACTATAAAAACATGACTGAGTAAAAAATTAGAAACTGGGTCAGACAAAGGTTGTTTCTATGACCAAATAATAATAATAATAATAATAATAATAATAATAATAATAATAATATGCTTGTTTCCAGAGTTCTCAATTTTTGCAATGTCATTCCCATATTCTGGTAGAAAATGTAAAACAGTTTAAAATTAATTGTGACATTTATAAAATTAATGATGACTTTTGTCCTACCTGTTATATCCAAAAACCCATGTACAGTTTGAAGTCTGAAGCCTCCCTATTAACACACACTGGCAAGACTTCCATATAAGCACTTTATTTAAGTCATCATTGACCTATGCTGTGTTGCCGGCACGTATCTGTGCCACAGGGGTTTTAAGGGTTTTAAAAGGCAAATTCTTACATGCTTTTACAAGAATTCTGGGCATTTTTAATTAATTTATGCAACCTGAATTTTCATAACCATGTAAATATGAGGTGACAAATTTTTCCCACACTTGAATCCTTTTAGCCTGAGTGGTGCTATGTGCAAAATTATTTGCACATAAGAAACAAAGTCTTCAGAGTCATCATAAATTTAATCTCTGAGGAATCTCATTTATTTATTGGTTTTATAATATCAGTAAATAATTAGAGTTGATGTATAATATGTTATATATAATTTACACACATGCACAAAAATTAAAATTGTAAAAATTAAATGCCTTTAGAGAAGTTGAGGGTGATGTTGGATTAGGGGTTAAACTGTTTTACATGTACAGGTTCTCTCTGGTGTTATTATTATGTCGTGCCATATAGAAGACGGGACTTCTTATAGAAGATTGCCTCTCTTTCTTGCATTCATTGAGTTGGAAGGAATGCAATAATGGAAATAGAGGCACAGATAATTAGGCTTCCCGTGTTCTCTCACTGACTTTCCCTCATTTTCCCCTTCGTCCCCTCTCCCCTCCCCTCCCTCTCTACTTCACTCTTGGAGGAAGTGCTGTTGGTAATTGTAGAGGGAGGTTTGATAGTCACTGAAATGAAAAGCAGCTTTAATTAGTGACCATTACCAGTGTGACTCTCCCTCCGGCCACCTGACTGGCGCATTCTGTGAAGAGGGCTTCCGACTGGAAATTGCATTTCAAATCTAGATCTAAAATTATACAGTGTTCAGGCAGAAATAGGGCTGCACACTCCTGAATCAAAATAGTATCATGTCTGTGTTTGTATTCGGTTGTTTTAAGGAGAGAGAGAGAGAGAGAGACACTCAAATAAAAGCATGCTCCCTGAAATTTATGATTAATATACAGTACAACAAATCTCCATAACCACTCAAAATAAACAACATTTAGACATTACAATAGCTCAGGAATTCTTATAGTCTAATTTCATGTGAATTTGAGCAACATCCACCAGAATTAGCAGGCTGGTGTTTTTATTTCATCCTGTTGGATTTGCAATTTCAAAAAAGACTCTTGCGTTAGATGAAGTGTAATGTGTAATGATTTATGAGGCAGTAGGTACTGTATACAAATGTTCCCACCCCACACTGCAAAAAAACAGTTTACACGCACTCTTTGCAATTATCTTCTTCATCTCTAAACTCATGAAGACAGGTATGTATAAGCCATACTTAAACTGTATTCTACAAAAGGATTAAATTCTTAATAACTGCTTGATGTTTTCTTATTCTGTTTTCTTATTTTGTACAGAAGTATGTATAAATGAGTGAAGAAACATAACGTCTGCAGCTGCCTACAGACCAATGTACAGAACTAAACAATTACCATCCTACTATGCTTTACAGCATGAATGAAATTTTACAGCTCAGCTGACCTTGAATTTAGATCAAGGTGGACTGAGGAAAAGGTCCAATGACTTTTAAACCAGGTTCATTATTGGGTATTGGGTGCAGGAGCATTCCTCACAAACCATGCTCAACTGGCTCTTTGAAAAACTGCTGTTTTCAAAAACAGCACTCTGAATAGCTTCATAAGTGCTTTCACACCTAGAATGGCAGGTTGTGCTTGATGTTGAAAGATCTCAGCTCTTGTGACCTTCTCTGTGAAATAGCAGAGCAGCTTTCCTTGTAACTTACCTCACTGATATTTTGTGGACCTAAAATAAATGGTTGTTAAAAAACCTGTTGTTTTCCTTTGTAAGTTGTAACCCGTGCTATTATTGTAATACAATATTGTACTATTATTATATTATATTATATTATATTATATTATATTATATTATATTATATGGGCATTTTTATGTTGTATTACAACTTTAAACAACCTCATGACACTTTTATAGATAGTAATACATGTTACTGTACTGGACACTTTTGCTGAGTCTCAAAAAAAAATCTTTCTGGGGTATTATATTTGACAAACCCAGTAAACATGTTGCTTGTGCAACTTAAGGAAAATCAGAACCTGCTTTATTTAACATTGCTGTTATATCATTATGCCTAGTCAAATGCCTAAACTACCTGATTATGTGGACTACTGAAAACTTTATTCTAAAATGGTACTTGTAAAGGGAATTGTATTCAAATAAAATGTAAAATGTTATGCCCTCTTTCATTTTTTCAGTAAAAAAGGTACACACTGTAGATATGCTCAACAGATGAAAAGCATACACACCATCAGTTAACAAGCCTGACTAGCTCCATATGCTATAATGTTATCATGCTCACTCAGAAAGGCAAGAAAAACAAGGGAACTGCATGCACAAATCATCAAAATAAAATCATTGTGGATATTGTCAGAATGTATTCTGCCTGTCCAGCTGGCCGTGGGGTGATATTTGATGGATTCACTTGTCAAAGACTGATCATTATCCAGCTCTCACTCCGTTATGTTACTGAACAGATGGGTTTTCTCCTCTGCCTTATTCACAAGGGAAAATCACTCACTGCAGAAAAACAAAACACATTTGAGCAAAATTGACGGGATGAAGGTGTTTTTTGTGTGTTTCACCTCTGAAGATGGAAATCATCAGTATCTCCTACAAGCCTTTATTGGTAATCAATACTCCTGCAGCAAAACAGTGCGTCCTAACATCTCCCCAATAGCCAGTGTGTCAACTAAGAAAATCAGTTTATAGAATCAGTCAAAATGACTGTAATAGACCTTTTTGAAGTTTATTATGAAGGTGTACAAGCTTGTGCAATAACTCTAATGAGAGTCATTAAGGATTGAGGGTTCAATAAGAAAGAAGAGACAATACTCAAAAAGTGATTTGCTTGCTGACCCTTTAGGACATTGCTATAGAACTGCAACTAAATTATTGCATACCCTTTATTCGTTGTCCCACTTATTAAATTAATAAACCACATCAAGTCCCCAAAACAAATGCTATAGGCTATTTTTGTCAAATAGGCTACATGTCATCACCAATGTCTCTGCTATCAGTGCCTAAACAGGACATCATACAGAAAGCATAAGAAATTGGGAACGCTGTAAAAGTGATGGCCGAGAACATCAAATGCTTACCTATTATTTCTTCTTCTACTCCGAGAAATTGATTCCTTTAGGATAAATCCCTGTAGCAATCCTTACTTACAGAATCTTCTTCTGGATTTTTTTTCTGTTCATCATTACTGATATGCAAAATATAATATAGTAAATAAATAGTAAAAAAAAAAAAGGAAATATATCTTTTAAACTCTTAACTCTTCCTACAGGATTCTGCCACAGATACTCAAGTTAGATTCTAAATTTGTTAAGTACTTCACTGAAAAAGGTCATTTTCAGAAAAAAAAAAAATACTGCGGCTGAAGGGTTAGTTATCATACAGCCAAAACATGGTATTGGTGCTAAAGAGTGTCTACACTCAAAGTGTAGTGTCCGTTCAATAATATTAATCGTCATTCAGATGAAACTTGGCCAATTTAGATTTTACATGAAAAGACATGAACTGCAAAATTGTTATGATATTGCAACATGAATTTGACATGGTTACCATGGACACTTCAGATTTTTGGGGGGAAGAAAAATCCTTAATTTAATTTAAGCAAATTTTTTTTACTAAATCATCTTTCCAAAATGGCTGAAGTTGAAATTTTTTAGGGCAGCAAGATTGGTCAGTTCCATTTTTGGATCTTTGGTACACATTTTCTGTACTGTACCAACACCAATGGACCAATACAGAGATCAGAGTTAGAAGCCCTAACCACAACAACAAAACACTTGTAAAATTCTTTCCTGTTAATCACATGCCCTTGTTAAAACATGTACTGTTTCCAGTACTATACATCACTTCTCTCTAAAAACACAAAATGCAATGATCAAGGGTGTCAAATAACTCAAATCTGCATGTAAAGAAATATCCTTTCTGTGGTTCTCAAATATTATAGCAGCCAGGAATCCCTTCAATTGTAAAATAAATTCCATAGGCTCCATCTGCAAGATTTTATTTTATTTTATGTGAACATCATTTACATACAGCTCAGTGTTTAGCATGGTTGCCTTGCACCTTGAAGGTTAAGGGTTTGAATCGCTGGTGGTGTTTCCAAATTACCTGTAGTTTATGAGTACGGACTCAGTCCGAGTAACCATCCAATTAGGCTGCTAACTATAAGAACTAAATGATAAATATGATAGCATTGGCAATAGCGGGAACATGAAGATTTCCACCATTGCATGTGAATAAAAAATCATAGAACACTTTGGCTATGCTTCACAGAACACTGGCGATTCCTGAACCCCACTTTGACAGCCTTTTCCTTAAGATATTTCACTGTCTCGTTATGAACCTAAGTTTATTTACTGTCATTTGGCTGAGTCTGCAGCAAGCAGAATCAAAATGTATTCTTTAGTGCTAGCCATTAGCTGAGGCTCTGAAGCAAACATCAGAGATTTGTGTCTTCGTTAATGAGCATGAGAGCACCAGTAAAAGTGATCTTGTCTCACCCAACACTCATTAATCCAACAATGAGGGTTTCTCAAGACCTGAGCAGCCTACCGGGAAAATGGTATGACTTTAAACAGGAATGAGAAAAATTGTTGAATCTGTAAAGCTCTTAATTGGATGCTTCTGCAAAGGCAATCATTTATTGCATGACCCAGTGTCATGTTTCTGGAACAAGAAGACAGCATTAAGACTGGTTTTCTGAATTCACATTACATCTAATACAGCTCTAAACATAATAAGAGCAAGACTGTATAAGGAAACAATTAGAGACAAAAGCTCCCTTACGAGAGCATGAAGCAAGAAGTGCTGTAAAACAATCAGCAATTAAGAAACTGTTGTGAAACAAAACATTAATCAGTAATGATTAAAATCACAATTGCTAAAGTGCTAATGTTCATACAAAGCATGAGTGTGTTGTATATTTCTGTTAAGTGACTAAAGACAATGATGTTAAGTCAACATTTTTTTTTTTTTACTCTAAATGTATAGTAGACCAAATGCTATTTTGTAGGTTCAGTATTTTGTTGCACTAATGCTGTCTTATTGCCATGGTCTTATACTTTATACCTCTGCACTGATTTCACTGCGCACTGGAGAGCTAGTATGTGGAAAGGAGATGTAGCCTCATAATGACTGAAAAGGACCTCGGGTGGGCCGTGCTCACAGCAGCAGCTGAAATGGAGAGTGATGTAAAGCTGCCTGCTGCCTCTTATTGATCTGCCCAAGGCCAGGCTGAGTAAACATTTGCCAAATTGGGTGGAAAATATCTCTGCCAAGACATATTTTCTTCAGCAAATTAAGATTTGTGTACAGGTTTTATATT
Source organism: Clarias macrocephalus (assembly GCA_011419295.1). Classification (NCBI taxonomy): domain Eukaryota; kingdom Metazoa; phylum Chordata; class Actinopteri; order Siluriformes; family Clariidae; genus Clarias; species Clarias macrocephalus. Next base: position 52,049 of record JAAGKR010000493.1, on the reverse strand, counting down.
AAGAATATTTAATATTCCTGTAGGGAATACCTCTCTTTTTTACTTACTACAGTGTAAACATTGTGCATCTTCATTAATCATGCTGACTTGCTAAATTTTATTTATTAATTAATCAGCGAAACCTTGATTAGAGAATAATGACCCATTATATAGGATTTTTTAAATCATAGACCATAATTGATTCAATATTTTCCATTTAATTAATTAATTTATTTGTAGCTTAATAGTATTCTTAGAGCATGACTTTTTTGAGTAACATGACAAACATGAAGAAATGTTGTAATGGAGCCTACAAAGCACTTCTGTATCTCACACTTGATAAGCCTGCCTGCAGTTGCTGTAATTGTAAATGTATATGCTATAATGCTTGAGAAAATAAGATACTTAAGGAACCCAATATCTTCACAAATGATTAAATGTTATTTGCAGTGCAATATAATATTTTAATACACTTGCTATACAGACATCTGTAGATGTACTTTAAAGGGATGGAGTGTTCTAAGTATGCATGCTCATTTGTATCTCTAGACCAGACTTGTTACCTGTTAAGAGTGTCTAGATAAAACCTGTTACCATGCAAATTAAAACAGCCCTTCTTTATAATGATGGAGATAAAAGCAGTCTTCCTCTAAGACATAGTAACCAGGGGAGATACAAAGAGGGCAGAAATCACTCTGTCTTTCTGAGTCCTTAGACACAAAGACATCTCACTGATTAGCTGTTAAAAGTCTGCGTGAAGAGGCCCCTGTGTGTCATCTCCATGCTCCATTTCTTTTGTAGCTTTTTTTGTGGATTTCAAGATAGGTCTACACTACTGGTTTCCATTATTCTGTTTATATAAGCTGTTTTCTATTTTTTTTTATGATAAACATGCCTTTTACAAGACAGAGAGAGATACATAGAGGACATGCATCAAACATTATTTGATTAATTGACGGTACAAACACACTGTTAGTGGATGCAATACATATAGCTGTGTTTCTGCATTAGAAAGTCAGTCACACACATTAATAATGCCCTTATAATGTCCATCAGTATATTTTATTGCCTATCTGTTTGGCTGAGATAAGAGCCAGAGGGCTTATCTATTTACAGAAAGAGATTCTTCAAAGTGCACCTCTTCTCCCAAGGCCTTTGGTAAATCAGACTGTCAACACAAATCAAATTAGGCAGGTAAGGCAGGTGGCCGGCCATTCTTCTCTTTTGATGAGAAAATTACATTTGACGTTTCCAGCAAAGCTATAAATAGACCATGTATGATGAAAAAGTCCCTTACAGAGTTGTCATGATATCTCAATAAAATGATGTTCTAAGGACTGTAGAAATTGACTTACCTGTGTACGCTATCTACATGTTCAAAAGAGCATTCGTGGATAAATTGGGGGGGGGGGGGGGTGGTTCCGCGTTAATGCACATGGTACAATCAATCTGGCAACCCTGCAGCAGCAGCGTGCGCACAGGGAAACGCACAAACTGCAGAGACAAGGGCGCGGGGAGAGAAATAGGCGGCACTAAGACCGCGAAACTAAACGTTGTGACTTGGGAGCAAAGCAAGAATGGGAGCTTCGCAAACTTCTTATTATTGAGGGCGCAGGCGGCTCGCAGAGAAGATCCACGTGCCCTGCGCCGCACTCGCAGTGACCAAAATGCGCATGAAGAGACAGTCAAGACAAAGCCCAGAGCCGAGTCCCCAAGTGGCGACGCATTAAACCCACAGGGTTCCTGCACAATTCCCCCGGAGTGGAAAGCCTGCCGATGGCGCATCTGTTGAGGGACTGCAACTCCGATCTACAACTTTGAGCCGCCAGGACTGGATTAAAGCGCTTGTGTGATCTGACAGCGCAAATGAGCGACGCGGTGATAGAGAGGGCGAAACTGCGTCCTGCGCCTGGGGACAGCTGCTCATGCATTGTTGTTGTTGTTGTTGTTTTAAATCGGTTATATTTGTAAAACAAAAAGACATGCGCAGTGATCAGGCAGTTTTGAGCGTGTGTTTAGTTACCTGTAAGCGCAGGACTGACTGACGGGCACTAACGACACCTGCGGACGGAGAGGATCCGTATGGTACAATATACGTAAGGATTTATCTTTATTTCCTCAGCAACATTTAACAATCCCTCTCTTTAAAGAACATTTAAATAGAAGAAGGGGGAAAACCGCTATGTTTAAAGTAATCGCATATAAATTCTCCTTTTTCGTTTCATTTCATACTCGACCTTGTGACAGAATGAACTCTAACATTCTTCTTTAAAGCTGTGCTCCTGTAAGTTTAGTAGGTTAATGAAGTCACCCTGCCGTGTAGAAGTAAAACCCTGAATGAAACCTCTTTTCCACAGGCTAGCATGTCCGCACTTCGGAAAAAATTTGGCGACGACTACCAGATAGTAACCACTTCATCCAGCGGCTCGGGCTTCGGCCAGGCCGCTCCGGAGAGGAAGCGGAAGCGGCAGCGCTTCGTGGATAAGAACGGCCGCTGTAACGTCCAGCATGGTAACCTGGGCGGAGAAACCAGCCGCTACCTCTCCGACTTGTTCACAACTCTAGTGGACCTGAAATGGCGCTGGAATCTGTTCATATTCATCCTGACGTACACGGTGGCGTGGCTCTTCATGGCCTCTATGTGGTGGCTGATCGCGTACGCGCGCGGAGACCTGAACCGCGCGCACGACGACAAGTACACGCCGTGCGTGGCCAACGTCTACAACTTCCCCTCAGCCTTCCTCTTCTTCATAGAGACCGAGGCCACGATCGGCTATGGCTACAGGTACATAACGGACAAGTGTCCCGAGGGCATCATTCTGTTCCTCTTCCAGTCCATCCTCGGCTCCATCGTGGACGCGTTTTTAATAGGCTGCATGTTCATTAAGATGTCGCAGCCTAAGAAAAGGGCCGAGACGCTGATGTTCAGCGAGCACGCAGTCATCTCCATGCGGGACGGAAAACTCACGCTCATGTTCAGGGTCGGAAACCTGCGCAACAGCCACATGGTCTCAGCGCAGATCCGCTGCAAACTGCTGAAAGTAAGTGCAAGCCATGAAAGTACAGTACTGAACACTACTCTAAATCTCTTAAATGTCTCAAATAAAACTTTCCTTCTGTTTAGAGCTTCTTGGCATAGTCTTGAAAGCGTTTCCATTGAACCATATATAGCAAATGTTCTTGAAACATGAAGAGCTCACCAACGTTCCCTTTAGGTATACCTAATTTAATGTCCTTTGGGGGCATGGTGGCTCAGTGTTTACAAGTGTTGTATAGACTGATTGGTGCTTCTAAAATACTGATACTGCCTGTGCCCTATAATGGGATGGCACCTCATAATTTTCAAATGACTCCCTTTTTCTCTTAATCTAATCACACAGGCAAATTAGTTTAACGTTATTAAAGGCATATTTTTTCACTGCGGACATTAGAGCACATTAGTAATTGCTCTAGTATTTAGCCTATACACTCGTATAGGCTTGTTTAGCCTGTACGAAATTGTGCTCTGGGTTACTGATCGGAAGGTTTGTTGATCAAGCCCCAGCACAAGCTGTCACTGCCATGCCCTTGGGCAAACCCCTTACCCCCTGTCTGCTCCCGAGGCACTGTATTCCGGCTGACCCAGTGCTCTGAGATATGTGGGGAAGAATCACTGTGCTGTAAGAAATTAGAAAAATCGAATCAAATCTTAATCCTCAATTCTAGAAAAAATATTTATTGTTTACTTCTTTACTGCAAAGTTTCTTCCTTCCTTCCTTCATCTTTAGTAACAGTGTTATCCTGATCAGGGATGAAGTGGGTCAGGAGCATATCATAGGCACAACAGGCAAAAAAAAGGCATATCATGGGCACAACAGGCATTGCAGGACATTAAACATACATACACCCATTGCCCACACCTGGGGCAATTTATTGTTGTCAACCCACTACCAGTATGTGTTCTGTTAGGTGTGAGAAAACTGGAAAATACACATGATACTCATGTGAATACTGGGAGAACATGTACAGCAGAGAAGCACCCAACAGGGGCCCTGGAGCTGTGAGATAACAATGGTCATGCTCTAGTAATTCTACGCACCCTACTACCTTGGCACTCTGGACTATTTTATTTATTTATTTGTTATTGATATGCTCTGATTGATAGATTTGATTGTTACATGAAATGTACAAGATCTGTAAGAACAGCTGATAAATCCACCATAATTTAAAGTATTTTTTTTGTCTCCTCACATCCCTCTCTCTCTCTCTCTCTCTCTCTCTCTCTCTCTCTCTCTCAGTCTCGGCAGACCCCTGAAGGTGAGTTCCTCCCACTAGATCAGTTGGAGCTAGATGTGGGTTTCAGCACTGGGGCAGATCAGCTCTTCTTGGTGTCTCCCCTCACAATCTGTCATGTGATTGACAGTAAAAGCCCCTTCTATGAGCTCTCTCAGCGCTCCATGCAGACAGAGCAGTTTGAAATTGTGGTAATTCTGGAAGGAATTGTGGAAACCACAGGTAAGCAGGTTCTGTTCTTTGGTGTAGCATCTCCTTTTCTTAAAGATTGAAATAATGGCAACTTTAGAATGACTGAAAATTATCCTTAGTCATGTGGGCATAACATACTAAAGATACAATAAGATTATTATTTAGCCTGTTCTAAAATCATTCAAATGTTACCAGTTCATTTTTTTACCCTGTGTATACCACGCTATTGTGCCTTGAAGCATTTTTCCAGACTTGACACATCCATAAAACTGAAAGTCAGTTGTGTCAGCTGTGTCAGCCATTGATGTAGTGGATGTGACCACGTCCTCTGTCTTCTCAAACCTCATCACTACAGGAATGATTGGACTGAATAGTACTCAGTGGTTTCATGCCCCAGATTAAGAGCTGTCAAGATATTTAGTACTGTTGGGATATGCACTTTACTTTTTTGCTCAATAGACATACTAGGGTATATGATGACAGCTTTTCTTCTTGAAACGTACGCTTAAAATAATTAGAAAGAAGGTGTTCCTAAATACAGTCACACATATTGGGTCTATGACCGATCCTGCTAAAAATAAACTTTGAATGGGATATCTTGGATATTAAGGTTATACTCCATTAAGGGTGTACTCTAGCTTCCTGAGATAGGCTTGAGGGTCCCCACAACCCTACACAGGATAACGAGTAAAAGCTACTGGATGAATATTAAGATTATTTGGGTGAAAATGTCCTATTTGAAGCAGAGACATTCTAGTGGATGGCGAAATTGAGAGTTTTAAAAAGAATCTAAATATAGTATGGTATAATTTGAATGAATAAATTAATTAATGCGTTTATAATAAAAAAAATATTGCCTTATGTTGCATCTACTGATGTGTATCCATCGTCTTAACTGAATTCCATGTGACTCTTTCTGGTAAGCTTTTCCTACTATTTGTCTTTGTACTGTATATGTATTTTTTTAGAAGACTTTATTGGTTCAGTCTGAATAATTTATTTGCCTTTGTTTACATCCCTAAGGCTAAAATATTACAATTATAAATAAATTGTTACAAAAGAACTTTTAAAAAATAGCAGTTTGCTAGCTATGTGTATATATGTATATATATATATATATGTATATATATATATATATATATATATATATATAGAGAGAGAGAGAGAGAGAGAGAATGTATGTATTTTATATAACATATATTTTAGATATAACATATATTTGTAATATAATTTTGATGGGTATCAGCATAGCATGACTTCTGTAGTAGAGGGACTGGTTTGGGATGAAAAGGCAGGGCAGAGCTTCTGATTTGCTTATGCATGCACATTTATAGATTTTTGAATTACCTATGACGGTAAAGGTGTAGAAATGCTTTGAGGGTCTTTTTACTGGACTTAATGGATTGTGCTACTGTATATCGATTAAGGGATATAATGCTTGTGTAAACATGCTGTTTAGAACATTTGATCAAAGAGTTGTGTTTATTTGTATTAAATGTAAAGGCTTGGACCTACACTGATATCTGGTTAGCAGTCTAGCATTTATAAACCTTTGTGTAGTGTTTTTTTGTAATATTTTGACCATAGTTAATTTTCTTATTTGTGATAATTAGTGTGAAAGTAATGATGTCATGAAAATAAGCCAACACGGTTGTATGTCGACCAGGATGCCTTATTATTCTTCTCATTAGTGCATACAAAAAAAGAGCTTTATGGCTCATGACAGATGAGTGTGAAAGTAGTGTTTTATACAGTTTCATGCAATGACAGTGTGTCACACGCCTTAAGGGAAGAATAAACATTATTGTTTGTGCGTGAGGTGCTCATACAGTACATCTTTGAGAGCCTGACACTTTGGATGGCCTCCATGTACTAATTAGTTTGCTCTTGCAGATATATTTTGCCTTTGCTTATGAAAAAGTCTAGCTGTGTGAGTGAGTGAGTGAGTGAGTGAGTGAGTGATTAGCATTTGAATCAGATTGACTTTGGCACATTGAATTAACTCTGACATGAGAACCATAGCAGTAACTGTCCACATGCTGACTCAGCAGTTTTGTCTTCTAAAATTCTAAGTTTTATTTTATTCGGTTGGATAAAGGGTATGATTTTATAGTTAGTTTTAAGCATCATCATGTTTTTCTTGTAGCTTTTAATATAAGAAATCAGCTGAAGCATCAATTGAAATGCCTGTCAAAATGACACAAGGAGGTGGATTGTAAAACAGTATTTTATTTATATGATGATCCATATAAAAAATCTATATTTTTGATGGCCTTGCTTAGTTATAATTATGCAGCAGGTACATTCTAGCCTAGCCTTGTGCCAAAATGTCCGGAGAATTGATACAGTATGAAACTAAGTTTAGCATTGTTTCCCTTTATTCACTATTTTTGTAATGTGTCTTTTCCTTTGTTAATTTGTTAATTAAGAAATCGACAAATCTTGACACTGTTTCCATGGCAACCTTCTCCCCCCACCCCGCTGTGCATTCATGAGGGTTTTGCACAGCCAGTGAACTTCGGATTATTTCCAAACCCTGTGTGTGAAGCACTGTTGTACAGGGTGAGAATTAGCTTTTTTTTTATTATTATCAGAATGGCATTGTTAGTGAAGCAAAGAAAAAAAAAGAAAGAAATAAAAGCAGCTACTTCCTTATCTATACATTAAGTTATCCATACTTGATCAGGGATGGCATAGGTTCAGCCATTTTTTACACTAACTTTGTCAGTAAATTTGTGTCCCACCCACAAAGACCAGTCATTAACTACCAATTATGCGACATGTGACATTTATTACCCGTGGACATCAGGGTCAGGTTTGGGAACACGGCTGTACCAAATAACCCTAAATTCAAGCAGGAGTGTGCATGAAGTGCTTTACTAATGTGGCAGCAAGTCTGCTATAGCACAATGCAGTGGCTTTCCCCTCCCCACTATTGAATTATGTATAGGTACATCATATACTTAGATGAAAGTGTCAGCTATAGGAATGAAGATTTCTTTGTGCAGAAATATTTAATGTAGACACATTTGTGTGCTTCTGCTGGGAGCTTATGTGCAGCGTATGGAGGCATATCTCGATGCTTAAGTAGTGCAGGGGCGGAAACCAAATCAGTAAACTGTGATCATTCAGTTGATGAAACACTGTCAGCTGTGAAAACATGTAATGCAAAATTTGTGAGTCACTCTAATGAGGCTGTAATCATTTCTCATTTGGTTGATGTCATTTTGCCCACACTGTAACAGACCTCTGTTGCAGTGGTACTGATGATATTCTGTCTCGGCATTAATGATGCTGATGCATCATATAGTATATCTCTTCCCTCAGTGAGCAGAAGTAATCCACATGCTATAATCCACAAGCAATACAGTCAGCCAGCTGGGATTATGTGTTTTAGACATTTTTGAAACTTGTTAATATACTTTTTTCTAAGCATCTGCAGAGTATTTCTGACTTTTCACTTTTGGTGCATTTTCTGTCAATATGCATTGCTTTCACAGCAAATATATTGTGGTTGAAGAGCTATAACAGCATCAGCAGAAACGCAGGGCAGTTATAGGACAAGCACAGTGATTTAAAAGTTTGCAATGAATGCAATGTACTTTCAGCACTGTCGGAGATATTAACATAAAACCACACCAACATTTTTTTCTTCGCAGTCACGCTGCATAAACTTAGCTAATTCACAGACTTGCATTTTGTGCCACATCCTGTGACTTGGTGTGATAGTTGTTTCTGAGATAGCGAGTGTGCTCTGTGAACCTCTAGATCAGTTTTGATGCAGCTCAGTATCAAGAGTAATGACTTTCAGAGTGGAGGACAAAAATTAACCCATTTTAGTTTCTTTAAATTGGCATTGCCTAGAATTTGGGCTCCAGGGGTTACACAGTGAGCTACACAAAAATACAAACATTTTTTATTGTCCTTGACCCCCAGTTCCCAACACTTTCCATGGAAATCATAACACAATACACTTTCATTGATCATATTGTTGTGACATAAATAAAGCTGTTAAGAATATATATAATATATATCATTTACATTATTGAATTTTTGAATCTTAACTGTTAGACTGTGTTAATATATATATATATAAATTTAAACACAGATTTATTTGACTGCCCAGATTCTCTTAAGTTATTGTTCTTACACCAATCAGGCAAGGCATTAAAAAGCAAAACTGTAAGCCCAATATTTTGTAAGTTCCTCTTGTGCTGGCCCCTCAGGACATGACTCCACAATACTTCTGGGAGTGTCCTTTGGTGTCTGGCTCCAGGATGTTAGTGGAGAATCCTTAGAGTGCTGTGGATTGTGGGGTGGGGTCCAGATGGATCAGACTTGTTGTTCTGAATGAGCATTCTGATTGAAATCTGGGGAATTGGGAGGTCAGATCAACAACCATAAACAGCGAGTCCCATGCACAGCAGGTTGTGATGCACCTGGTGTTCCGATACCTTTCTATCATGGCCAGCATTAACATACTACATTAGCTTTTCTGCGGAATCGGACCAGACAGGCATAGATGAGCCCTGAAATACCTGGTGTTGGTGTTAGTGTTGTGGCTGATCAGTGTATAGTATCAGCTCATTTACTGAGAACTGTATTGCTCTCAGTGTATTGCTTATTACATAATCAAAAGCTCATATTAAAAGGATAAAAAAAATTACATTTTCATTTACTGTAAATGTATAATTGTTGATATGGTGGAGATGTTTATTTTGCATATATGGAAAGTGTCTCTAGTGTCAGTGTTTTTAAACAGTTGTAGGTAAAGCTGTTTCATTTTCTGACACTGGACCCCAGGACTTTTCATTTTGCAGTTTCTTGGTTACATAAGTAACTGCATTTATTATTGTTAACTTCAAAAGAAAGAAAGGAGAGAGCGCTGATGAGGAAATGATGGTGCCGAAGCTGCAACTACAAGAACCAATGAACTATCTAACTAACTAGCTAGCAACTAACTAACTAAAACTGATACTGATACTCATTCAGGTCATGTTGTTCAAGGATTAGAATTAACTTTGAGGTGGTACGAGTAACCCTGTTTTACATCAGTCCACATAACCTCACGCCAGGGGATGCCCTGTGTTTTATTCCTTACATAATGAATACCTAGCAGCACAATAATGTGACATAACATGATCACATACTTTTTTTTTTGTTACCTCTCTCTGATCCTTTCTCCTGATTCACTTGCCATGTCAAAAAAAAAAATCACCTTACCTTTTTGTGTGCAGCTTGTCTGTGTGTTTGCCTGCTGAGAGGTATGTGGGTGGTGAAAAGTTATATATGGCTCACTGATGCTATAAGAGATATCTGTGTGTGTGTTTGTTTATTGAACCATTTGCTTTAATTGGAAGGTGTTGAGTGATGCCTCAATAGTATTTTTCCAGACTGAGTATGCGTACATGTTTTGTTGTTGTTTTTTTACTTGACTATACAAGGTACTTACTGTACAGGCAAAGGTTTCTGTCCACTTATTAGCAATATTTAACCAGAATGTTTTAGTCAACAGTAGTGATCATTATAAGTCTAGTTGATAGAATGAATAAAGCAAAGTGCATATAAACAATAAACATGACACATTAAATTATTCAACGTTTTATGTCGAATAACATTTGGATGCACAGTGGCTTCATCGTTAGCATTGTCGTCTTGCATCCCCTGGGTCCAGGTTCATTTCCTGCCTTGGGCTCTGTGTGCTTGGAGTTTGTATGTTCTCCCTGTGCTTGGTGGGTTTCCTCTGCGTGCTCAGGTTTCCTCCCACAGTCCAAAGATATGCAGATAAAGCTAACTGGCGGTCCAGGAGTGTGTGAATACGCATGTGAATGTTGACCGGAGGTCCTACTGCGGTCATAAAAACAGGAATAAATACAATGGTCACCATTGATCTCCATGGCCCCTAGTTGGACTACAGAGGTCCTAGATGGTCGAATTAGTTAGCTTGGCTTGAGTGAAAAGAGGGAGTATATAGCTGTAAGTAACAGTAAAGTATGTTTCTTTGTTTTGATTTCTTTCCCTGTGGCGCAGCGACATCAGGAAACATAACCAAATCTAATAGCCCACTGGTGTCAGCTCTTCATTGGGCCCCAGAATTGCCACTGCATTCTCCATTAGAGTCTACTAATTAACTCAGAGGCTGTCAGGAACCTAGTGTTAGGAGCCAAATATTCTGATAGCCTGTTTCTGTTGAAAGAGGATCTGCAGCACGCAGCATGTGCTCTTCCACTGCATTTTATGTCTTGTTGGAGTAGATAGCATTTGATGCAGCTTTGGTTGCCGCTGTGTCCTTTCCTTTTTTAACAGAGCACAGCGTGTGATATACTTCTAGACTGAAATATCACAGTCCTGCAACAAACACATGGCTTATACTATGTATTTTAGAGTGTTTTCACGCCGAGTTCCTTTCAGCCCTCAAAATAAACAGAAAGTGATTACTCAGTGTTTTTGTGCATATGTGAACACTCCAAATGAACCAATATATTATTTGGTGTCAGTTCAGTTTGGTTTGACTAAGTCCATGAGACGTTTCGCTCAACCTGTACAATATGAGCGTAAAGCGTTCCAGGATTGCATCACCTTTTCTGCCAGCATTTTAGCCCTCTAGGCTTGCCATAGGCAGATCAGGTGCATTTCAAATCAATAGGGTGTAGTATGATGCTCAATATTATATCAGCGCATTTGCTATATTGATGATGTCAAGCCTGTCCTGTAAACAAATATGTGTAAATGGTGGAGCTACTGTACATTTTAAAAAGCAAACAAATTTGACATTTCTGAAATCCATTTAAACCAGGTGTTTTTATATATATTATGAGCTATTTGTAGTGCAAAAATGTTTTCTATTACTTACTTTTTGAATAGCTAGTCGGTTATTGTGTATCCATGTTAGGCTTACATTAATGGAATTTCTTATGTGGTGGAAAATAATTTATTGTCATAGAAATTGCAGAAACTCACACCAAGCATAGATTTGGGTTATTTTCCTGGCATTACACTTTATACTGGTGGAGGCATCACTATATAAGGTCATATATACTGTACTGTACAGTAGACTGAGACTGTGCAGAATCTTTTTACATTGTGACTATTCCTTTTTCTCTCTATGGCCCCATCACTGTAGCTTTTTATATGCTTTCGGGCAATGCTCAGCGCTTTTTCGTTTTTGAAAAGAAAAAAATTGAAATGGTGCATCTTTAAGTAATAATTAACCACCACTGAGATAACAAATGCACACTGGCAGTCAGTATGCTATCTATATTTATAAATATGTATTAAAATAAGAGTAATATACCATGATATACAGTACATGAAATTTAGTAATACAATAATATACAGTATAATACAACAGAATAAATGTATAATTAAAAGCTTATAAATTCAATAGGGTGTAGAATTAGTATATTATAATATTATATCAAAATCTTAAGTCATTGCAGATTAAACTTTTTAATACTACAAATAGATCATAAATCCCTGAACATAAAATGCCTTACTGAAATTAGGCAAGAAATGTAAACCTTTTTCTGTTGGTCCACTTTAAAAACATTGAGTTTGGTTAATTTAAAAAGGATTATACATAAACAGTTTCTTACTATCACATGGAAGCAGATGTTGGTATGCCTTTTAAAGTAGATGTGTGAGTAAATGAACATGATATTGGTGGGCAAATCATACCAGTATCCACATCAGTGCATCCCTACTTGTGTAAGATTTGCATCCTGTTACCGTTGCAAACAAACCAGTGTTTCTGTTTGCATCTAAAATGAGCACCATCATTTTTTACTTGATAATTGTAATTATAATTAATATTTTATTCATTATCAGTAGTATACAGGACTAAAATATTCAGTTCTTTGTAGAATGGTACAGTGTACTGTATGTGGCATATACTTGTTCTCACAATTAAAACAAGTGATGATTGTTTTTCCCCCAATAACACCATCTCCCTTAGTGTTTATAACAGCTATAAACAGTAATTTCCTCACAGCCGCTATTTTTTCTCTTTCTTGGAGTTAATCATTTAAACTTGTAATTTAACAGATAATATGCAAAGCACTATTAACATGCAAAGTTAATAGTTCTGACTGGTGCAAATCTTAAAAAAAAATGTTGCCATCCATCACACAAATTCCTATTTAAGTTGTTACTATACTGTACAAATAACTTTAAAATGAGCACATTGATACAATTTCCCTCTTACAAAAAGTAAGAGGGAAATAGAGAGAGGGGGAGGTACAAGAGAGAGAGAGAGAGAGAGAGAGAGAGAGATGAATTTCAAATTGGTATGCATAAGTGGGCTGGCGCATGTGTCTGAGCAGCACTCATATGAGTGTGAGTTTAATTAGGGTTTCAGGTAGGCACATGCTGAAGTGTAACAACAGTAGAGGGAGCAGCTCCAGGGACAAGCATTTAGGAAAGATAGAATAAAATGTTCAGGTTTAACTTTTAACTTTACAGTTTAGATGATTACTAGTGGTCATAATGCAGAGCAGAAAAAATATTGAGTCATTTTTGTTAGAACATTGATCACATAATTCCCCCAGGTCATAGTTTCAGCCTTGGTAGAGTTTTCGGTTTCCAGCAGAGTTTCCTTTTCCTCAGTCAGCACTACAAAGACATTTTCCGTTGCACTGCTTGCATGCACCTTTTTTGATACACCTTGATTATATAGCATCAGCAGCAACAAATGCTCAGCAATTAAGGTTCTGCTTTAGTGCTTAGAATATAAGAAAAATCGAAGATGTTTGTAGGTGCTAATAAAAAACAGTATTGTTAAGCACAGAATTGTTAATGCTCTAACACGGGTTGTTAGAGCAAACATATCTGCAGCACTCTGAGGTGAGGGCTTGTAAATACTATACCTGAACTAGGGGGACCTTATCAGTGTTGTCAACATGGATTGCCCCCCTACTGTACATAATCAGTATAAAAGATATATTAAAAACATTGTTTTATAATGCAAAATGGCTGGGCAAAGTTTAACGAAACTTTTGCAGTACTTGCTACTGTACTAGTATCTGCCAGGGCCCGTATTCACAAAGCTTCTTAAGTCTAAAAGTTGCTCCTAGTGATGAAATTCTAAGAAAATTTTAGAATTAGGGCAATTAGGATTAAATCTTAGTAAATATAAAAATGATTCACAAAACATCTTAGCCCTAAAAACAGCTCCTAAGGTAAAAATTGTTATGAGTAGAGAGGAGGACTTTAAAGAGGCTTAAGTTTCTCTAGCAGAGGACAAAATGGCGGAAGGAAGAAATATTCTCCAAACACTGACCGTAAAGCTAAAAGTAAACGCTGCTTTTCTGTCGAAATTGGTTTTCTTGTTGTTTTACTTCCTTCCATCTCTCTTGGATTGTTGGATACATACCATCCCAAAGTGCAAATTAAATAGACTGTCCCGCAATCATGTAAATTTAGACATTTTGCTCCCATCAATCTAAAATGGATTACAAGTAATAAAATGAGTACGGTAAATAAATGTGAGAACTTAAATATAGTAACTACTGTGTGGAAATTGGTTCTTCAAAAGTCGACACATTTTCAACATTTAGCTGTTTAATTATCTTTAAGACATTTAGCCTAGAAACTTTGCATAAAGTAGCCTGTACTCATGATTATACAATTTCTTCATATACAAAAATTATGATTTCACTGTTTCACTATTATAATGTTTATATGTTTTCACAAAGAGCACATTTCAAAACCTTTGCAGAGGACAGAGTTTATTTTTATTAACCAATCACAGTCCTTGAATTGCTGCATCATCCCTAGCAACAGGGTCAACCACTCCTCCTCACTAAGATAAAAGTTTTTCTACTTTCCTTACTCAGAGTTGCTCTAAAAAGTTTCCTAAATCACCATTAGTCTAGGACTCCCAGCTAGGACTTTTTAAGCTAAGATAGGAGCTCTTTGAGAGAATTCTAAGAAGCTTTGTGAATACGGGCCCTGAAGTTTAACCTTCACCATAAGTGAAATCAAAATGTTGAGTAAAGCCGATGTTATGAGCTACTAATAAGCTACTTGTTCAATGTAAACAAATGTAATTTTTTTCACCTTTTTTAAATATATATATATGTATTTTTATTTCTCATCTCTAGATTCAGTCTCCAATTACCAAACAGAGAGTGTATTTGGCTGACGACAAAAGAAGTACAAATTAGCGGAAAAAAGGCACCCAACCTTACAAAGGTTGAAAACATTTTTCATCACTCATTACATTAAAGCTGATCAGCTTATTTCTAGTTTTAACCTTTTAACTATTTCTAAAAACTCTGTTCCCGTCAACGATGGGTCACACTAGTCTCCTTGCACAAAGCGTCCAAGCTTAACTCTTTGTAAACAGCTTTGGGATGAACTCTTCTGCCAGTGAACGTCAATGTGTCAGTTTGCATTTGTTATAAATATGTTGTAATTTTAGTTTGTGGACTGTTCATAATGGACTTTTGGTATATGAAATGTCAGCTTTATGCCCTGGTTACTAATTGATATGAGCAGCAGAGTAGGAAATATTAGAACAAGCAAAGCACTCTGTGGTCAGTGTTTGATTATTTGATTGCTGAACAGCAATGGTAAGCAGCTTTTGAGTCAGTCGAATAAAGTGAATCAAAAGACGTTGTTTATATAAGAAACAATAAATAAAATAAGGGCAGTCTTAGTATCAGACAGTATGCCTGCAGGTCATGAAGTGTCTGATGAGACGGTTCCGGCCTCAGACGCATAAAACACACAAAAGTTCGTAGGAATCTAATGTACTAATGACACTTGTATGCCATATTCTATTTCAAAGTCAGAGCATTAATATTGAGTTAGTCCTTTTGCTGCTGTAATATCCTCTGCTCTTGTGGGAAGTCTTTCCACTAGCTTTTAGAATGTTGCTTGGGGATTTGTGCTCGTTCTTCTGTAAGAGTTATAGCTGGTCAGGCACAAGTGTATTGGACACGGGCGTTGATCTTGAATGTAGTTGATCCCAAGGGCGTTCACTGCTGTTGAGGTCAGGGCTCTGTGAAGTCCACTCGAGTGCTTCCAAACTATGTCTTACTTTGTGCACAGGGGCATTGAGACTAGTTGAGTCCCCTTAATTCTAGTTAAGGTAAATGGTAATGCTACTGCACACCATTGCATTTTAGACAAAGGTTTGTGCCACAAACGGGGTTGTAATTTATTGTTACATATTTTTTATTTGTCTTCTATGTTTCTTATGTGATCTACAATTTATTGATGTATCAAGTTATGGATATTAGCATACATATATTATCTCAAGTGCGTATGGATAAACATTTCATGATGGTAATGTTTTCTTATCAGAGGTTGCTTCTTCAATGCCAAACAGGTTAGCTAGAAGGACAAATATATTTGTATAACACGATTATTTATTATTTTAAATTTAAATTTAATGCACATGACGTAGTGGTTAGCACTTGCACCTCCAGGGTCTTGGTTCGATTCGTGCCTCAGGTCTGTGTGCATGGAGTTTGCTTGTTCTCCCTGTGCTTGGTGGGTTCCCTCTGGGTACTCAGGTTTCCTCCCACAGTCTAAAGACATTCAGATAAGGCTAATTGGCGTTCCCAAATTTTCCTGTGTGTATATGTTATGTGTGTGTGCCCTGCAATGAATCGACACCCCATCCAGGATGTATCCCTAAGTCTCCTGGGATAGAATCCAGGCACCTGCGACCCTGTATAATGTGACCCTCGATAAGACGATATGAGATATTAATGTCATTGCAGTTGTTATGTCCGCTTATCATAATACACACAAATGTCCTTCATAGTTTGTTCGCTTATGTTTGCTAATATTAGCTTATTTGATTGTCTGAAAACACACAAGGAACATAAAATTCATTTAAAAAAATTTATAAGACAGATTCTTATTAGGGTTTTTATTATTATTATTATTATTATTATTATTATTATTATTTTGTTAGCGAAAGGTGACTGATATTAAATGGAAGCTAGCTAGCTATAAAATCCATCTTCGTATTTTTTACCTGGACTGCCCCAGGCAAATTAAAATGTAGTTGCATCTTGGTGCAAAAAATAGTGGGATTAATTCCTGTTATTATCTTTTTTTAATCTGAATTTAAAAAATAAGTTTAAATATTTAAATATTTTTATGTGATTATCAGAATCAGCAATAGATAATCTGCCACAAGACTATGATCGATAGAGGTCTGGCTTCAAAGACTAGAAAGGATTTTGACATTTAGTCCTTGAGAGCAATTAGAATGTGTTTCCGCCATTGTGCTGCATGCCACATCGGTTTATAATCCACAGGGTTAAAATGAGCTCCTAACTGTGAGAAGCTTCCACTGAACAGGTGACAGCAGGAATGGCAATTAAGTCTGATGCGCTATGGGTCAGAGCGCAGCAAAACCTGCAGTAACCCAGCAAACCCAGCCAAGATCCCCAGGCTATAGGGGCTCTCAGTCTGCATATGCACCAGATTACAATTAGTGGCTCTTGTCGTTCACATTCTTTTGCCAATATAGCAAGAATAAAAATGCAATCATGATCTGAAACAATTAAATGAACAACATGCATCATAATATTCCAAACTTCATGCACAAACTCAGGTGATAGCGGGGGACATAAAGTCAAGTAATTGGAAATGTAATATACTTCATTGTATCATCCAAAACCAAGTCATACCTCATATCTCTATGAATAAATGTCATACATGGATAACAATAATAGACATTTATTTATTAATACCTTATATAGTTGTAAGGTATTGCAGCGAAGTTATCCAACATCCTAAACAGTATCTAACTATTAAAAAGTTGTAAAGCTTTCAATGATGTCACAATTTCACTGTGTTTAACTGTAACATGTAAGAGCTATTTGTACTGTATGTATGCAGCCACAACAGCAAAAATAAAATCCTTATTTTTTCCTCCCAAGGGGCAAATTAGCTAAGGGCAAATGGTTAGTTGCTTGGGCAACTATTGCCCTGCCCTCTGCACATGCAAGTGGTCACTCACTCGTAGAACCATCCTATAATACATAAACCACTATTCTGCTTCATTTTGTTCCAGATCACCAAGATGGATTCCTTCAGAACTGGAGCCCGTATATAAAATCAAGGGTTCCATACATGTCCTGATGTAAGACACACACTTGCAGTTAAGAGATAGCACTCCTAAATAGTGTAAACCCTGCTTGTTGGGAATGTTAATCACTCCAAGTGTTTATATTGCTTCCTCCTCAGACTGTAAATGACTTAAAGTGTTAATACTGCTTCCTACTGAGATTGAGAAATCACTCAAGTTGTTGATGCTGTCCTTTAGGCTATAGAGGATGAAAATTACTCAAGGTGCTTAAACTGACTTCAATCTTTTGAATGTAGGAATTCAATCAGTCAAAGAATCAGGGACATGTACGGTACATAGCCAACTGTTTAATACTGCTTAAAATTCCGCTAGTCATCCACTAGTCATCAACATGGGAGAGACTATAAATACACACGTACAATAGAGTTAAATATTACAAAAATGTCGTAGGTGTTGTAAACAACCTGGCCTATATGGAGGAAGGTACATGTGTTTTACCTCCATGCACATGGACAGCTGTGGGGAAAAAATCTTCAATGATCGCAGTTAAGTGCTGATAACTGAGTTTTCTTAATTTGCTTAGAAAGAACATGATTCAGGTGATGTTTAGATGATTAGATTTTTTCCCATATTTTCAGTGTGAGATTAAGCTAATTAACCACAAGAACATTTTTATAAACCTTCATTTTTACTCATCTCATACCCATCATACCAAGGGTGCCGGTAATTTCACTGTATGTCCGAGTATCAATTTCATTCCGTGTTTATGTGTAGGAACAGGTTTTATTGTTGACATTTGCCTGTACTTTAAGAATCCATATATCCATGAGCAGGAATTTTCCTCCACTTATTGTGTGCTGTGCATCAGTGCTGTGTGTTCTGCAAGGATGCAGTTCACTGCAAAATCCCATTACAGAGAAAGATAAAAATCCTCACAAAGGCAAAGTTCGAATGCAAAGTTCGCTGCTCTAAGATCAGACTGGTGAAGACGGATTTTAAGCATAGCTCTACTGTGCTGTTATTCAGTCAGCTTGATAAAGATGTTCATAATGAATACTCCAGCTTAGGGGCTTTATAGTGTTCATGTGCGCATTGCAATATTTATAATATAAACAACTCAACTCTTATGGAACTGTGAACTCTGACCTTATAGTCTAGAAGTAACAAATAATGTTATTCTGCTTCACATGATCAATAGTGACTTGATCCCTGGGAGGATATATTATATATGTGAACATACATATACATGTGCTGTATATACAGCTAAGCTGATGTAAAGCTATGGAGTATCATTAGGCTAATTTACAACATTTATTGTATTAGAGATCAGCTGTACTGCTGTGCCAATTATTTCCCTCTCTCACTGGCTCTCAAACTTTATTACATTCTGATTGTGCATTTGAGGAATGAGCTCCTTGTTAAAGAAGAAGAAAAAAAAAACAGATGAGACTTTCGCATGGTGGCAGGAGCTGTGTGCCTGAACAGAGAGAAGTGGCTAATTGTATCTTTAGGGATTTGTCAGAAAAGTGGTGAATGGTGATAAATCAGCAGGTAGAAGTGAGACATGGGACCTTACATGAACCCGGCTTCATAAGGAAGGTTTATCATTTCTGGAAATTGCCGTAACACAGCAATTGACAGGAGAGAGAGAGAGAGAGAGAGAGAGAGAGAGAGAGATTACATACTTCCTGACATCAAGCCGAGTCCCCTTTTTATTTTCTAATAAGGAATTCTTTCTTCAGATGTATAATAACAATGTAATTGGGAGAGAGAGCGAGGGACAGAGAGAGAGAGAGAGACTAAAAATGGAAATAATTGGCACAGCAGTGCAGCTGATCTCAAAGTCTATGAATGTTGTGAATTAGCCTGCTCTAATGCGCTGCCGTCTCTCTCTCTCTCTCTCTCTCTCGGATCAATTCCTCATTTTACATGTTAAGTGGCAAAACATTATTTACTCTAACGTGTGCATTACCACATGTGTTAAATTTCTTATTTAGTTCAGTTCTACTAAAGAGATTAAATATTATTTACTGAACCTTGCTGTACCTTATTGTAGGATCATTTATTAGGTTTTTATTAGGTTAATATGTCATAAAGACATAGACATATTAGAAGTAAAAAAATTTCCATACATTTACACTTGTACATAGAAGCGTTGATCCAAAGTGCTTATTCTTGTACCTACTGTAAGCAGGTGAGGATTTAACTCAAGGGTCATACACAAGGCATTGTGGATGTCTTGGGATTTAAACTCATGACCTTCATGGTTCTGGTATACAGAACCACGAGTACTACTGTCCCACTGTTTCTCCTTTTAGATTAGGAATATTGATGCTATTTATAGGTAATTTCTGAGCGTCGCTGTAGACCACATTAAACGATCTGGATAAACACATGGATTTTGTGTTTGCAGAAGTGGGGCTTCATAGGGAGGCTTTCCTTCTCTAGATGAGCTGCTATTTTTGTCCCACGGTTAATTCTATACCTGTTAAATCTTTAGAATAGCTTTTGTTTCTATTGTTCTTTCTTTCCTTCCTTTTCCTTTCCATTCTGTACTGATCTGAATCTGTACACAAGTCTAGTCACTTTTGTAATTTTTAAATACAGAACAGTTCTGTGGTTTTGTCTTGTCTTCTTTTTTGTCTTTCATGTATATGCATTTTCAAATAAATGTGAAGTTCTTCATTGTAGGAAAACTATCAAGATCTATCTAAGCTATAGTTATTCATGTATCTATTTAAAGAATAGTTATCGAACTATGCAAAGTCCTTTTTTGAAACCCAGATTTAAACGATATAAAACAACAAAGATGAAGAATTAAGTATGTATTATTAAAACTAGTGTTACCTACCTTGCACGGTAAGACTTTTTGTAATTACATTGTAAAAGCTTACATGATAAATAACATATTTGACCTTTTTTAACATTATGCAATTTCTGCATAGTGCTTTGTTCTGGGGTTTTATAGTATTGATTGCCTTCTCCACTTGTAATGCCATCTTTTCTCTCAACACTTTGTCTTATAGCAGGCAATGTGCATACAGTACGTGTTTACTCACTCGGCTTCATCTTATCCAGATATTGAATGTATGTAATTTTGTTAGACCACATCCCTTTTCTACAAGTGACCTTAGCGGGACCAGGGACGGTATAAAATTCAATTTGTACCACCCACTTAAAAATTATTTACTGTACCATTGGTGGTATATATTTTTTTAAATAATCACATTATGAGGGTTTGTGGAACAACATCAATTTGCTGTACAGAAATAAAGTAGATGGCTGTGGCTAAAAATTGCTTTATGGCTGAAGTGTTGGGTAAATTGTACAGCTGAATCTGGCTGCTGATTAAAATGTGACCCTCAGTTCTGTATGCTTATGTTGTGTCCTTTGGGGGAGAAAAGGCTATGCCAGCAACATACGGTTGCCAAGGTAGTCCTTAGTATGTGTGTCATTTCAATCCCAGCACTCCTTCCTTTTGGTCACAGTGGTGTCCAGTTTCCCCTCTGCCTGTGTGTGAAGAGTCTGCTGATGACCTTGCACTTATTATTTCAAACCCTTATGAGATCAACTCAGTGAAGGACATCAGTCAGCCATAACATTAAAACCACCTTGGCTTTAGGTTCCCCTTGTACCATTTAAACAGCTCTGATCTCTTGAGGCATCACTCCATAACTCTGTGTCCTGTGGTGTCTGGCACCAGGACATTGGTAGCAGATACTATAAGTGCTGTAAGTTGCAAGGTGGAGTCACCATGGATTAGACGTGCTTGTGCGGCCCATCCCATGGATGCTCAATCGAATCGAGATCTGGGGAATTTGGAGGCCGGATCAACAACCTTGATTCGAATCTATACTTGCTAATACACATACACAACATGTCGTGTTCTGATATAATTTTATCATAGCCAACATTAACTCTTTTCACTAATTTGTCCTGCATTGGCTTTTCTGTGGGATTAGATCGGACAGGCTGGCCTTTGGTCCCCACGGACATAGATGAGCTTTTTTGTGCCCATGACCCTGCCACCAGTTTACTGGTATATAATTGATAATCAGTGTCATTCAGTTCACCTGCTGGCAGTGTTAGTGTTATGACTGATCTGTGTACTCGGATGATTTTAATGTGGATGTTTTAAATATGGCAAAAAAAAAAAAAAAAAAAAAAACTGAGTGCAGTTTTACAGATTGCAAAAAAAAAAAAAGACTTAAAATATTCAGGTCAGAAAATGCTTTTCAGTATTTAAATGGCTACAAAAGCCATTAGATTTAAAAGGGCAAATTGAAAGTGTGTGAATGGTTACATTTATACATGTCACATTCACTTGAATTACTTCCCTTTGTAATGAGCCATTTTCTCTCCATTTTTTATGGTACATTTAATAATATGTTTGTGCCCAGTGATTGCCTCAGTCTAGTGATATATAGCTGTAACCTGGGGCACGGCAACAGCGTAGATTTGCGTTGATGCAAGTTTCTCAAAAAATAACTGTAGACAGAGATATTTATTAGTTATACATCTAAGATGATTTATCACACAGATCAGACGTCAAGCAATGCTCTAATAAATTTACATACCATGCTTTCTGATCCGTACTGTGTTCTGATATTAAAAAAACAAACATTCTTATACCAGACAATGTACTAATTAGCAGTAAACATTCTAATTAAATTCTATCATTAGATTGCACACATACTGTTTTTTTTTTTTTTACATATTTAATGTCCTGGGGGTTTGCTCACAAAAGAAGGCCATTTAGTGCTGAATTTCACATCCGCAGTGCTGTCTCTTCGATTGTACAATGCCTAGAGACTTCTGTCTGCTTAAGTGATGTGGAAATAAAATCAGGTTCTCTGAAATTGTAATAATAAGTGTAAAGGGTGAAGCTCCAGCTCCGGGGACAATCTTACTTGATTAATTTTCTCTCTGCTGTCATTTCAAGCTTTCTCTCAGCCACTTTACCCCAGGAGTTTGAGACAATGATCTGAGAGCGTAGCAGAAGAGGAAGAAAGACAATGATAGTGAATGGAGTTAGGGTAAGAAGTATGAGGGGATTGTTGAGTCATTAAGTTTAATGTCATACACTTTGAGTGAATTATTGATTCTTAAATTTCTGCAGTTTTGAATAACAACAACCAAAAACACATTGCGTTGTGGCTCTTGTTGTGTGAGGAGGCATAATGATTCATGGACATGCAGCAAACTGAATTAGTAACAGATCTTCTTCTTTTTATTGTTGTTGGTGAAATCCAAAAACGTAAAAACAATATAGTGCTACAATTCCTTTGCTGATTTGTAAAAGTGCACTGGAATCAACTATGCCCTGGTTTGGGGATACAACCGACGTCCACCAGCATCGTCCACTGTGCGAACGAGCATCTTGACTCTTTCTCTTGCTTATTTTCTTTTTGGATTAACTTCAGGCTTGTACTGCATATACTGCTAATGTGTCCACCATGCTGCCAGTGTTCCTTGCCACAATGATGTACACATCCTTAGAGCGTTGGTCTTAGGGCGTCACTACAAACAGTATGCTTGTTTTTTCATCAGGTCCTTTAACCAGTGAGCTCAGGAATTACAGGCTCTTAAATAAAACTGATCCGTTGAATTGCTGACCCAGGAAATGGGTTAGGCTTTTGATGAGGATTGTTATGTGAAAGGTTTCGTTTTATTTGCAGCCCTGCTGCAGCTAAGACACACTCCTCCAAACCATGCTCTGTTGGTTTGCTCAGGGGCCGTGCATTCCAAGCCTTCTGTTGCGCCAGTGCCAGCAAGGAGCTAACCGTTCTCTACCTAGACGGCTCTGTAGCCTAGGTAGTCTACTCTTTGCATTACTCCCTGCTGTGACAGACAGCATCAGAGAAAGACTACTGAATAATCAGCAGTATTCCCATTGCACGCAAGCTTCAGGCCTCGTTATCGGCAGTATGCTGCAGTTAGGGTAAGGTTCTTTAAGTACCTGTCACAAATGCTCTTGGTCTAAAACAGTTTGAACATTAATCATCGCCCATAATTCAACTTGATTGGTGCCTAGCTGAACTAAGAGCTGAAAGTTCTGCTTTAAATTACAGGAAGAAGAGAAATTTTAAC
This sequence comes from Clarias macrocephalus, assembly GCA_011419295.1. Taxonomy (NCBI): domain Eukaryota; kingdom Metazoa; phylum Chordata; class Actinopteri; order Siluriformes; family Clariidae; genus Clarias; species Clarias macrocephalus. The sequence goes on along the minus strand of JAAGKR010000493.1, from coordinate 28,465 downwards.
ATTTTATAGGAAGTTACTTTAAAAAAAAAAAAAAGAAAACTAACTATACCCCAGTATAAAACAATCCATAGGCCACATGTATGTTGTATGGACAGCCATAGAGTTCTTCATGTCATCATTGTTCGTCTGTTTTTTTGCAGGGGTTTTGCGACTCTTCACAGTCCAAAGACATGACTGTAGGCTGATTGCTTTTTTCAAAATACCTTTGTGAGTCCACGGCTTCCCCTGCCATGTGCCCTGAGTGCCCCCGGCACGATGACCCTACACAGAGTACATGGTATAGACAATGGATGGATGGAGGGAGAGATTACTATTCATAATTTAATTGTAAAAAAAAAATTGTCACTTTTGTATGTGGTCCTATTCTGTGTATGTGTTAAATGCTCGCTGACATTAGTCACGACCTGCCTCATAGGAATTTCATAGCAGTGCTAGCAATAGCAGCTAAAGCGAGGCATCAGGCTATCTTCCTTCTTATGAAACTCAACAAATACGGTCAACTAAGTGCTTGCCATACTCCAGAGCAAAATATCCCTCCAAAGCATTTTATTCTAAAATGGCATCCATTGTTTGAAATTTAATGAGTTGTCCTAAAAATATGATGCATTTTAACCTAAATAACATGAGCAAAGACGTATCGATGTGCGCATATGTGCCATTTCAGAGGATAGATGCATCTACATTAGAGTCAGGTAAGTGTCACTTATAATTATAAATGAACTGATCAGAATTGAGCAACAACAACAAAAAAATCTGAATTGAGCAGTGTGGATTGTGATGTGAACCTAGCCTTTGTTACATCCACTTTATTTTCATTAAGTTTTTGCTACTTTCACCTGACGCTGACTGTTTTAGCATTGAGAGCTAGCGTCGTAGCAGCTGCTTCAATTTATTGACATGATTTAAAATCAACGTGCATGCTTAACAACAGTGAAAGCGGAGGTTATATTTAATGCATGTTATTATGTAATGTTTTCTAACTTGGTTTACACCATTGGTTTTTGGGTTATATATCAAGTTCTGGCAAATATCTGCTCTTTTGTATGTTGCCAGTTTTATATTTCAATGATGGCACCCTGGCAGCCCATATGCTGGCAGTGTTTCATCTCAGATGTCCAAAATTTTCTCTTTTTAATGTGATGCACTGAACAAATGTTTTGATCAAATATTTAGACTTAAATATACAGTGAAGTAGATTTTCATCTATACAGATACACAGATGCTTCTGTCAGCTGCATCAAATCACAGAATATCTTATATTGTAATAGCATTCATAAATAAGGAATATATACTGTATACTGTGGTATTATTATATTACTGTCCCTGACTAATGTCAAGCATTTAGTCAAAAGTTTTCTCATGAGGACATATTCTAGTCCTCTATGTATGCATTTTTGTTAAAAGCTACCTTTAAATATGAGAACCAAACATCCCTGATCGTAGCAGCTTTACATGTGCATGATGGTAGGATTAGGTTTCCATAGAAACACACAGTTGTAGTCTTGATTACATAAGTTCTTTTCCCCTGGGTGAAATAAATTGATGGGGTTTTTAACTCTCCTCCACCACCTTTTATCACAGGCATGTTAGAGACTGGATTGATCGATTGAATGAGGCAAAATGAATTTTGCATTATTGCATTTTAATTATAAGCTTGAAGGGTGAAAGTGGGAGAAAGACCATTTGTTTTTGGATTTGTTTGAATTCAGTGCCGTTTTCGCTTCGTTCAAGTTCATGATGCATCATGAATAATAAATATAATCAAGCTGTTCTCAGTGTTGTGGCAGAAAATGCATCCAGTTATGTATGTTGGGTATTAAAGTGATATAGCAGTCCTCCTAATTTGTTGTATTGATGCTTGATATTGACTGTGCCCTTTCATGTACCTTTTCCTTGTTTTAGTCTTTGTTGTTTTCCTTGTCTCGTCCTCTCCCGCTGCTGAGCTGAGTAATGCTGCTTTTTCTAGATGACAGGTGTTGCATATCAGAGGCAAAAGACAAATTGCCTCTGATGCGTCATATTCGCAGGCATTGCCAGAAAGTATAATCCCTAATAATCCTTGCCTCCTCTGATAACAGGCAACCAAACAGCACAAATCTAATGGGGCTCTACATCGTGTTTATCCTCATTTGGTCACTTGCAGCTCCAATCAACGTGCTGTCTTAGTGATCCAGGAATATTTCGGTGTGCCTTGCTATCAACTCTTGAGAAATGAGGCAGAAACAATGTACACATCCTCACGGAGCTGTGTGTTCACCCTTATACATCTGTGGACTTGTGTAAACAGTCTTGGCCATACACTCAACCTCAAAAACACAGCCATAATTTTATAGGGGAGCTGTGGTGATATTAGTTTATTATACAGTAAATGGTTACCCATCACTTATTCCAAGGGCACTTTCAGCAGCAGGGACTTTTATAAGAATAATTGTTATTTGCATTCATTCAGTATTTACCACAGAATAGAACAGGAAAAAAGCCTACAACTCTACAACTATGAATGGCTTCAGAATATAAGATATTATACACACAATAAGTAAAGTATAATAAATCTGATGGCTGTGAGAAGTGGCACTGTGAATAAAATGCTGTTGTGTTTCTTAGCACTTCCGTTAGCATCATGTAGTGGCTTATAGTCCAATTTATTTAAATGAACAAATGAATGGTCTAAACAAAATATCTTGTGTGCGCCCTCTCTCTCTCTCTCTCTCTCTCCCTTACTGTGAAATATTTCACAGTGCATAGAAGGAGAGGGAAGAGGCATGATAGCAAAATGGATTTTTGATGAGGATAGGTCTGCCCTCTTGGAAAGTAATTTTATACTTTATGAAAGTGGCAGCGTTATAACACCATACCCGTAAAAAGTCTCTAGGAATAAAGGAGCCTGTACTGTGCTGATAGCACATGGCCTTTGCAAGTCTTCATGGGAGGAAATGATTTATGTGATCCCTTCATATTACTTTCTCTATTTATAGCCTTTTCCCGTCTTTCTAGCTTTCAGTGTTGTTGTGTCGAGGTTGGAGCAAAGCAAGTGAAACCTTGATATAGGTTTGTGAATGTAAAAAAAAACAAAAAAAACATTTATCTTGTAAAATTTCATGTAGGCACATGAAAGCTTTTCATTGTTTCAACTGTGAGTACCGTACAGTCAGGCTGACTCTGGAATGCGATCGATGATGTGCTACTTTGATTGACCTAATCTCACAGGTTCCCCAAGTCCTGACCCCTCACCAGGTCTGTTTGTCTGGTGTAAATCCACAGCAGTAATTTGATTATCTGAACCTCCCATTTGTTTTCACCTGACAATGCCACAATGGAAGATTAAGAAGCAAAGATTAAGATTAAGCCAAGTAATGCCCCTGGCTCCATTTGCATTCATTGGCTGTTGTGACCTGAGCAATTATTAGCGAGAGGATCGAGTAATTGAATTTGTTATTTGGTGAGAGAATGTTTGCAGAGATAGTAATTAGAGACAGTACAGTTTTGCCCCAAAAAAGAAAGATTTATTTTTTTTCTTATCCAGCCCTTATCTGAATGTGAGTGAAGCAGAAAAGCACTATGAGAAAAGTATACTGTATAGTCTACTACAAATTTTTACTCATTTTCTGCGATAAACCCAAGTTACCCATTACAAATTTTAGCACCTCATACTTTCCCCATGAATGGATAATGCATGTATCTAATAGTATTAATATACTGTTTTTGTGTTAAGGGAGTGTTAAAAGTTACATTGAGTGATGTCTTCGTGGGCTAGATATTATATTATTAGATCATCTAACACTTTAGCTCTTTTAAGATGTGCCTAATATAAAGGGGGGGGGGTTATGTTACAGCAGCAGGGATGCAATATGACCAGCATCCAGTTGCTTTGCCTGTTGTTCTGCCTGTCATACCCTGTAACTTATTTCTTTATTGTAATTGTATTGCATTGCATTGTAAAATATAGTGTATGAATAAATCTATTTGAACATGTTCCTGTCCCAGTGCTTAAAGAATATATCCCACTGCAAGACCTTTGCGCTGTTGAATTGGAGCTAAAGTTGATTTTGAGTTATATATATATATGCCTTCTACCACAGTGTGAGTATTTCATTTTAAGATAAAGAGAATTTAAGTTATGTAAATTATGGGAAAATAGTAGTACTGACTCTCTATATTGCATTATTTATGCTTAATAATTTTATGCCCTTGGTGCTATAGTGTGCAGTGACACTTTTAAAAATGTAAACTAATCCTGAGAGTGCTTTGAGGTAAACACTATTCTGTACCATGGTTGTTGGTTTGATGGCATGAGTCATGTGGCAGGCTGCCAAATGAGTAATTGGAAATGTCTTTTGGCGAAATTGACTAATTCCTAAACAGTCATATTATTGCTATTATTCTAAATGATTTTGTCTACCATTGAGTTTCATGTCATGTCATGTCATAGATCTGTAGCTTTGAAGCAATATGAATGTATGCATAGTACATATCTTTTTTTTTTTTTTTTTGCAGTAATTGATTACTTGGATGAGTGAGCACATGCACATGTAATGCATCCATATTCATTGACTTCACAAAGGCACTGCCGTTTCATTGTGAATGTTTTTCATTACACTCTAAAAATGGTTTCCATGCCTGCTTGATAAATTGGGGTAGTTATTGGTTGTGCGATGGCGGCTTCCAGTAGGCTTTTGAATAATACTATTCTGCTAGGCTTTGATGATGCATTGGTTTTATTTCTGCTTGATTATTCCCTGTGATGTGTAAATTTCATTATCCTTTCATATCTTGTCTTGCAGGCATGACTTGCCAAGCAAGAACGTCGTACACGGAGGATGAGGTGCTGTGGGGCCATCGGTTCTTCCCTGTCATCTCTCTGGAGGAGGGATTCTTTAAGGTGGACTACTCCCAGTTCCACGCCACGTTTGAGGTCCCCACGCCACCGTACAGTGTTAAAGAGCAGGACGAGGCCCTGCTCATGTCCTCGCCGCTTACAGCTCCTTCGTTGTGTAACAGTGGTGAGAAGAACAACTCTTTGGACTGTCTGGAGCTTTTGGAGGATGTGGAGACAACCACCAAGCTCCCAGCTAAGCTGCAGAAGATGACTGGACGTGACGGGCTGCCAAGGAAGCTGCTTCGAATGAGCTCAACTACGTCAGAGATGGCCTACAGTCTGGGAGACCTGTCCACAAAGCTGCAGCGCATCAGCTCTGTGCCAGGTGTCTCTGAAGAAAAGAATATATCCAAGAGCTCCAAAATAAATGCTGAGCCCATCAGCCAATCAGTGGCCGATTTGCCTCCCAAGCTTCAGCGAATGGCAGGGGGTGGAGGGCGCATGGACGGACATTTACCACCGAAATTACGAAAGATGAACTCGGACAGATTCACGTAGATAATGCTAGAAACCACACATACTGTATGTATTGTACTACTCCCTTAGGCATGCTAGCATGGACAGAATCTTATGCCTAGCATACCTATGAATGAGGACAACTTTAATAAAGCACATTTGTGGAGATTTGTGGTGGACAGACATGCAGCAAGCACATTTTTTTCAGGTTGTGATTTTAAGCACATTCTGGCATGTATGAAACATTTAAGTGCATGGTAATGCAGTCTTTTGCTGTCAGGCATGGATTATTTAGGCACGTTTATTTAAAGAATGAATAAAATTTGCTGAGACAGGCTGGTCATATGAACATCAAGCCATATGATTGGACAAGTAATTTATTTGGTTTTTTTTTGTTGTCTAGTGTAAAAGTGTTTCTTAGATTCTGTTAAAACGCATGTTTACTTGAAGAGGTAATCTACGCTAATGTTAGCCTTGACTATATTACCTTCTTTCACTTGTCTCAGCTTATTAATAGTTGTTTTTAAGATTTTAAGAGACAGGGTAAGCTCCACTCTACAACAAAATCGGTTCAATTCATCAAAACAGTTTTATAAAAGGAAAGTTGCACAAGCTAAGTGGATCTTAATGGTTTTTAGAACTATCAGCTCTGTATTGAAGGGAGAGAAGAAAAAAAAACCTGAAATTTGCAAGATCATTATATATCCCTGATCTAGATGAAAATCACTGCACTAGAGTCAATGCATTATCCCCTCTGCCTAAATTAAGCAATAACTAAATGCTGTAAAAACACTGACCTCTGTGTAACTACTTTGACTAATTTGTCAGTTGTACTGAGACACACAAACATGTATTTTGAACTCCTGTATATTCCAGGACATGCCTTTTGTGGTTGACTGTTTAACAAGAACTATTATTAGTTTTTCCAGTTTTACTAATGCTTGAAATTAATTTTGATAGTTTACATATATTGTAGTCTAAATATACTAAGACTGTTGTATAATTATAAACTAACTACCATAAAAAATGAAAAAAAAAATGGTTCAATGTTTAACCTTTGAAATAAGCATAAACTCATTTATTACCTACACACACTTAATTCTCTCCCTCACTGCTTGATTGAATGTCAAGGTAGATTCATGCATGCAAGTGCCTGATCCGCTGAAGTGGTGTCTAAATCTTGTTAATGCACCCTGACTGAGCAGCACTCTCTCCCCTGAGCCTCTGTCTTTATCACCATGGAGATCTTGGCACCTACTGCCATTTACTGTCCCACTATTAGCCTCACGGTGAGGAAATGATAGCGGAGATGGCCTTGTGTTGTAGAATAGAAGCTTTTGCTCTGCATCTAACAGAACACAGTGGCAATATCATCATGCACAACCTGTAAAAGGAAAGCTGCACTAGATGGTGAAAATCCCACTGCACAACACACTGGACTGCACCCTTTATTAGTATAAAGCACCAAGGTCTGGCTTTATAACTTTTATAAGATTTTTCTGTCATTCTTTTTGTGTTTAGTAAGCCAAAATAATAGGTAATAAAAGATAATGCGCAATGTTTTTTTTTTTATTTTTTTTACCTGTTTAATCAAACAGTGCAATTAAACATGTAACCAAGACAATGGAACTAATGCCATGCCAACATCTTGGGTATTTCCTTTGATTTTAAGATTATCTGATTATCAAGAATAGAAGTACAGAAAATGCCTGTTATTTATTGAGGAAGTCAATGTCATGGTTTTCTACAGTAGATTACCTCATTTATCATTTACATAAAAGTTTCCCTTTATTTATGTCAATTCTTAAATATACTGTAAGACCCAATAAACATTTTTATATATTTTGTTAGTAAAGTAAGGTTTCATGTGTTTTTTCATATATTATTATATGGATAAGCATAAAACCATTTGCCAACTTAAAAGATTTGCAAACTTACGACATAGTGGACTTTACATACCTAACTCTGGTAGACTGTAAAATACTTCTTAAAGCACACAATTAAGGCATATTTTATATATACAGTGTATATATATATATATATATATATACAGTGTATATATACACAGTATATAAAATACATTCAAGGTCAACTGCTATCAGTATAGCAAAAAGAAATTCTAAACTGTAATGACAATACCATAAATAAAACAATTTATTCTGTGTGTTTGTGTGTGACAACTGTAAATTTCTTTCATGATATTATGATAGTATCCAAATGTTATTAATATAAGTAATATTAAGTAAGCATTATAACACTTAGGCGTCTTAAATCAATTCACTTTTCTCAAAAGCTTGGAAGCTGCACGAAAACAATGTGAGCACACTTGTAAAGATGCGTACATGTACAGTACATGTAGTTGTTTGTTCGTTGGTTCATTTAGAAACATATCCTCCAAGGGTTACTCAAATATTCTTTGGACAGATGAATTTTGAAGCATTTAAAAGGGGTTTTACTTGGAACTGTCTGAAAAGCAAAAAATTATAGGCTTTTACATAAAAACCATTAAAAGTGGTCCCCAGTGGAGAAACGAAGAGGATGGTTGTACAGCTAAACTTTAGGAAATTATTACTTTTAAGGTTTTATTTGATGAAGCGATAGAGATACCAAACAAACATGTCATGCTAACATTCAGTACTGTAATTTCAGCTTTGTTTTCAGCCATTTGCTTCTTGCGTTGTTTTTGTTGTTTGCATAATTAATTTAGTCTGATGTTAAAGTATCGCTGCAGTACTGAATGACTCCTTCACTCTGATAGGAAATTGCTATCATTATCCCCTGATTACCCAATAAATTAAAATTTTATCCACCATATAATGTGGTTAAATCACCTGAGACACAATTATTGTAAATGGCTCCTGTGTTATCACCAATCAGCACACCCATACGCCATTAAAACAGTCTCATTTAAATAGGCTTACTGATGGTTTGCTGATATAAAGTATGTATACAGTATATATACCGTACATATACAGTATAAATGTACTCGGTTGTACTTTGTAGTTATGGAAGCTTAGTTGTTCATATCACAAAATGACAAAATAAATAAATAAATAAATAAATAAAGCTGGACACAGTACTTAGGCTATCTGCTCTTCAGAGCTGCAGTGTTTTCCTACCCGCTCTACTGCTGACTGATGCTCCTGGAATAAATGCTGAAAGCATGCCTCTCCAGTGGTTCAGATAAACAGAAAATACTAAATATAACCACTTTTGCAGGTTCTTTTACCTGTTCTATGTGTTTACCCATTCTGCACTATTTTTATCAGACAAAGAATAGACAGCAAGTGGAGCTATACAATCTGATGCATATATACTGTACAACACTTCAAGATCAATTATAAGCCAAATACAGAAAAGGGTATGGAAGAGCGTGACTGTGAGAATTTTGGGCACTGATGTCAGCAAGACAGCTTGGTGCACATTTGGCATTCAAAGTTCACCCCGAAGGCGTTTCATGGGGTTGAGGTCAGAGCTCATTCAGACAACATGAGTTCTTCCACTCCAGCCTTGGCAACACAATTCTTCATGGACCTTCATGTGTAGTTTAGGTTAGGCCACTAGTTCCAATGGATTTGCCTAGTTCCTTAACACCTCTTACATTAACAATTCCACACACAAAGACACCTTACATGATTGTGTGCTTTCAACTTCGCGGAAAGAACGATATATGGTCTGAAGACGGTCTGGTGTCCAAATACTTTTGGCCACATAGTGTATCTAATGGATCTTTTCCCTAAGTATACAGAAATGTTAAATTTATCATTTAACAAAACCTGTTTAGTAGTGGCAAAGTTAAATATCTGGATGTGTAGAGGATGTTGGCTGACTGTGTACTGATGAAGAGGATGCAGATGTCAGAGTGTTTGCTCTGCTGGTGTCCTTGTCAGCAATTGTGGAGCTTTTAATCTCATCAAATGCGTTGTTGGCCTACAATAATCCCTGAAAATGCTGGAGTATTTTGCTTTGGTTAGTATATTAGTCGTAACACAGTTATAAGAATTATAAAGACAGTCTCAGATGAATAGTTTCGGTTGGCAAATAGAGGGATGGGAATTATAGTATACACATACAATAGTATACAGTATTGCAACACAGTGGGAATTACAGTAAAGTATAAATAACAGTCATAATTGGCCAATTGCTGTATAAATAAAGGCCAAATTTTTGGATGATGTTTTATAGTACAGGTACAAATTCTGTTCTTGAAAAAGGATAATACTCAAGACTCAGTTTCTGTATTGATTGAAATAAAGGCACAGAACAGATCAACAGTCTCTCATTAACAAGCTGAATAAGGCTTCAGGACTTTGTATTGATTCATTTACTAGGCAATCCAAATGTTGGCAAGCTAAAATAGGAAACAAACTTCTCACCCTTTTCTCTTGCCTTTTCACTTCTAAGTTTCTATCACTTATGTTATTCCTGTCAACCCATCTGTGCTGTGTTCACTCTGTGCTTCTGTCACTCTATTCCTTGCAGAGCAAGAGAGCACCTAATCATCAGTGCAGTGATGTTGATGGTATTAATGGAGGTTTGCTCTCCATGCCAGACACATGGGGGAATATCTCATCCACAACAGCTGCCTCTGCTTCTGAGGGGAGCGCAGATGGGGGTGCACCTGCGGACCAATACCACACACACAGGCACACATGCACACACGTGCACACACACACACACATATAGATGCACTTATAGTGTATGAACCACATTAGTCATTTGTGTGAATTGGTTGACATTTTTATTTCTAGTTTATCAACAGTCTATTCCATGATTTGTATTTGTTATATTCAGTCAATATTGTCTAAAAGCTCTTTAAAATTTGTTTCCCGGTCATGATTAAGAAATATTTATTTACAGCATGCATTTATACACTGGAAGAACTTTTTAATTTTCATTTCTTAGAATCATTTTTATTTGTATTTAGTTTCAGGTGTCACTTTATTCAGAATGCGTATCATATAAACTTTAGTGTAAAAGGTGATAATGATTATAAAGGTAATATGATTTATTAAGATGAAGAACAGTTTCCACAGACCTGATCATATTTATTATACTAATCAGTGTAAGATCCTTGCACCATTATTTCTTTCAAACTATGTTTTAGAATATATTCAGTATATAACTAACATATTACATACATACTGTATCTGACGTTTATCTCTCAGTAATGGTATAGAAACACGTTGTGTGGATTTTTATGCCATTGTCTTTTTTGTACTATTTATATGAGCACGGCATCAGGTTGTATCCTCTTCTTATTTCCTACAGCATACAAACTGAGGAGGAATTCATCATAAACTCAGCCTTGAGTAATATTTCTGCATTCCAGCCCCAAAAACATGACATCATATTTGCTCCCCCATCTGTTGGCTGTGTTTAGAAAGTAGTCTCAGGAGAAGAGTGGAAAAAAGAGAGAAAGAGGAAAAGGGAGAGAACGAGCAAGACAGCATAAACAAGACAAAAAAAACATTTTGTAGCAGCATTGTTTTCAGACTGGCAACGGTAATGGGAAAGACAAAGCTCTTCTCCACAAGTAATTCACACTTTCTAATATTACATGTCTTCTTAACACACGCTTTACAACATTTTCAGTACAAGCCAGTGTCACATATAAACATAAAATATTCGATCACACACGGAACAGACTACTGTATATTCATGCATGCGACTTATTACATTGTTATTACATTGTATTTCAATGTTTAAAAAAAATGAATACATAAATAAATCAGGGTTAGAACTGACTCCACTGAATTAGTATTTAATGAAGGCTTTGAGTTAAAGCCATAATATATAAGGTCAGTTAAAGTCATTTACACTGATTATCAATTATATATAATTATATATTAGCATTATATGGCAACAGGATCATGGGCACCCATGCCTTTGTCAACCAAACCCTAGTCTGTCCAGTCTAGTCCCCCAGAAGAGCCAATGCAGCACAAATTGCTGAACAAACTCAACATTGTCTACAATAGAAAGGTATTAGAACAACCAGTGCATCACAACCTGCTACATATGGGACCGAACAGGCAAAGAGCCCAAGGTTGTTCATCTGGCGTCCGATTTTCCCAGATCTCAATCCAACCAAGTATCCATGGAATGTGCAAGAAAAACAAATTCAATCAATGGACGCTCCATCCCGCAACCCACAGCACCCAAAGGATCCGCGGCTAACGTCCCAGTGCCAGACACCACTGTACTCCTGTAGTGTTGTGTATTAAATATACACATACTGTGTGGAAAGTGTCTGCATATACTACTGGTGCTCTGCATGAACCTCATGTGTGTTATTTATTTGAGTCGAAATTGGTGCTTAATGATCTGCTCTAAATACTTCAAGAGCAGGGGTTTCTGCAGTAGTTACCTAGCAACTGCAAGCTGTCAGTCTACTCTAACGCTCCAGAGTTTTAGATCCCAGTTTGGAAAGCACACACACACGCACGCACACTTTTCATCTTTTTATTTGTAGTGCAGATTAAAATAAAATAAAAAAATGTGTGTGGATATATGACTTTCATTTACATTTAAACATTAAACAATGTCAGTTAGACCATAGAAAATCAATAAATGATGTACATTAATTAGTGACAATAGACTATGCAATCTACTCAAAAACAAACAATATGTAATAAACTGGTAGTGTCATGTTTGCATAGTGGTTAGCCACTGCTATGATCTTGCACCACCAGGGTTGAGCTTTTGTGAGTGTGGAATTTGCATGTTCTCCCCGTGCTCACTGGGTCTCCTCCCACAGTCCAAAGACATGCAGATTAAGTTTATTGGCATTTTCAAATTGGCCAAACCTGAGGGTGGGCATGCTTGTGTATTGTGATGGCTGAGCACCCCATCTTGCATGTACCCTACATAGTGCCCCGAGTCCCCTTCAGGCTTCCCATGACCCTGCGGAATAAAAAAAATCAAGGAAAGAATAATTATAAACTGCACAATATTGTAGAGGAGTATTATTTGTCATATAGCATTTCAATTGACTTGTGTCATGAACTGTCTATTGTAAAGTGACTGAATCTACCAGTGTAGTAGGTAGGGAACAGAGTGAAATAATGGTAATGAAATGAGGTGAGGTGGCCATCAGGAGGATCTATTTAAGTCTAATGACCTGCAGGAAGTAACATTTCATGAATGTTTGATAGACTTGGCTCAGGTGCTCTTCAGATTTCTTCTTTTTCCAAGATAGTAGTTCTGAACCCCCCCTGCTCTGCACGTTTTAGTGTTTCATCACGTCCCTGCATACCAATTTAACTAATCAGCTAATTAACAGGCTTTTCTGAATCAAAATGAGTGCGGTAGAGCAGAGAAAACATTAAAAAGTGCAGGACAAGGGTTTCTCCAGGATCGGCATTGAGAACCACTGATCTAGGGTGAAAAAAAAATGCTTCTCACTTCTTCTCACCCCATCTGGTATTGCTACATGATGCACATAAGCTTCATTCAGGATTAAGGGTTGTGTGTAAAATGTAAAATATATTTTGATAGAACAGTTATAAATAATTATAATGATACAGCTGCTACAACAGGCGTACTAGTGCACTTTGAAAAAACATATGAGCAAAACATATGAGGAAATGCCTTTTAAACCTTGGTTTGTTCAACGACTAATAGTAATGACAGCTTCTAATTGCTTCCATAGCCAAATATTTTAGTGCTAGATTGTCAATCAATTGTATTAATACTATACTTAATAATCCTTTATAATCCTTAACAGTTCCAATAAATTTGGATTTATTAATTTTTGAAGCAAATCAGTGTGATATTTGCAATATGTGCAATTATCATATCATGGATTTCTGATGTATTGTATAGACAATAGTAAACATACCCATTTCCTTGTTAAGCAAGTGCTCTAGCTGTTTGTTCTGTTGTGTTACCCCCTGAAGCCTATCTGACATGATTGTCCTCCCTCGCACATTGCTCACAAACATAGCTGTACGAAACATTATGTAGTGAGTCTGTCTTTCGGTCTGTCTGTCTTTTTTTCAATTCAAGAGCTGCAGACTGTAAAGGGCTACTGTAAGAGAAGGGGGGGGGGGGAACATTGCTCTTATTGCTCATCTGTTGCCTCAGCACAAAAACTGTATGTGAAACAGGTCTTCAATATCACAAAAATCACCTGAGACTGCAAGCTAATGTACAGTACAGACCAAAAGTTTGGACACACCTTCTGATTCAAAGGGTTTTTATTGTGTTCTTTATTGTGTTCTTTAGCCCAAACAAGTCTCTTCTGCTTGTTGCCTGTCCTTAGCAGTGGTTTCCTAGCAGATATTCTACCATGAAGGCCTGATTCACACAGTCTCCTCTTAACAGTTAACCTGCGATTTCTAAGGCTGGTGACTCGGATGAACTTATCCTCTGCAGAAGAGGTGACTCTTGGTCTTCCTTTCCTGGGGCGGTCCGCATGTGAGCCAGTTTCTTTGTAGCGCTTGATGGTTTTTTCTTTGTAGCGCTTGACTGCACTTGGGGACACTTTCAAAGTTTTCCCAATTTTTCGGACTGACTGACCTTCATTTCTTAAAGTAATGATGGCCACTCGTTTTTTTCTTCACTTAGCTGCTTTTTTCTTGCCATAATACAAATTCAACTCATTGAATGAGAAGGTGTGTCCAAACTTTTGGTCTGTACTGTACACATCCAGTATCTGGTTATGGTACTTGAACAATTTATAGTAACTGTTGACTGAAACTCCAACTCATTTCATTTTACAAGCTTATGTTCTCCTATATGTTTTTTTTTGTTTGTTTGTTTGTTTTTTATCTTTAGACAGTAGAGTTGAGGTGCACATTGCAACTGGATGCAAGTCGGGCTGGTATACCAGTCTACTGCAGAGCATCACACCCACTTTTTGTGAAAAAACCTAGCGGAAAGCCACACAGACAAGACATGAAACATGAGACATGACAAGCCTGCTCAGGACTGAACCTGTGAACCCATGAACTATGAGGTGACAACACTACCAGCTGCACCACTGTGCCACCCACCTGCCTAAAACTAAAATAGTATTTTGCAATCATCTGTCCATGGAAGTGTTTTGTTCCACTATTTATTTTGCTGAGTTCAGTTACAGATGATTATGTCATTTGCCAATTTTCTAGATGATGAGGATCTGATTATTCAGTGAAGTCCTTCAGCAAATCTTTTCATCTTAAAGCTGAAATGCAGTGCAATGTGTTTTGTTAGCTTTATATTAGAACAGGTGTCTTGCTGCTGATTATTTGTCTACTTACTCTGAGAAATTGTAGAGCCTCTGTGTATAAATAATGCAGATCTGTCTGTGTAATGAGGTTAAGGAAACTGACCTTTTAATCTACTACCATTAAATCAGCTCAGGAAAACTGGGATGAGCTTGTAGTCCCTTCTGCTTCTGAACTCCCAATTAAAACACTACTCCAGTTTAACAACATTGAGGTCAGGTTACATTTGTGTTGAATTTTTTGTCTCTGAAATAACACTGCCTTGTAAGTGTGACAGCTCACGAGGCATCCCATATTTTGGTCAGTTCTATTTATATTTAGAAGGATATTTTTACTACTGCTAGACTATTGCAAAAGCAGGACAGTGTTGATATTAACTAGGAAATTTGCTGGGCCGACTAACTGAACCGTCAACTAAATTTTGCTATTGACTTGACTGCTCATCTTGATATTAACCTGTATCAAAAAATATAGTTATTTTAGATTACATTGTGGTAGGTTTTAATAATAATATTCCCTATCATTAGTCTAATCACCAAAAATGTATGTAGGTCAATACAATTTTCCTACACGTTATTTTTTTTAATGAAATATACTACATATATGTTGCTTATTTTTATGCTATATCTTATGGTTTCTATTGTAAAATTCAGCAATTTGACAATCACAATTTTGTGCTTAACATAATACCTCAGTTTCGTGGTTATTTTCCACCCCAGTCACCTCCCTTTGCTATGCTCTAAATCCAGGTTCCTCTGTTCCTGAGTGTGTGGTTCACTCCAGGATGCAGAAAAACGAGCTACGTTTTAATGGTGTTTCATTAGACAGGTACAACACAAGTGATAATCTTACTCAGGCAGTGCTGTGCAGCAGCAAATTAAAGCACCCGCAGGTTGCCTCCCACAGGTAATCATTCATATCAGCTGGAGTAAAGGAGCTAATTGATCTCTGGGTTTTCGTCAATGCCCTGTCTTACACCTGCAGCCCTCACGACTGGAGATAGTTAAATTAGAGTGTGCAAGTGCAATTATGCCTGTGTGTATGAGAACACAGGGAACAGGTGTAGATTTGTTGCGGAATATGGTCTGTGGAATGTTCAAGTTTGTGAATACAAAGTGTCTTATAGTATACTATATTGGCATTTAATTAAGAAAAAAAACAGACTAATAATGTATTTGTACAGTTTTATGACTGTAATTCCTTTGTTCATCTTCAGTTAATGCTTTGTCCTGTTCAAGGTCATAGTAAATCTGGAACTATTCTAGGAACGGGGATTGTACAAGGTTGGAATAGACTATTGCAGAAAATAGTCTATAGAAAAACTATTGAATACACAGCGATAACAGAGCCAAATCACTAAAAATCACTGTTGGCCAACCATGTTTATGTGCTGATCTTTAGCTTTTTTAAATAGGTTATGTGAAGGAATTTAAAACGAATTATTTAGCAAATAAGTATTCAATTTGTCAAATTTCAATTCTGGCAAATTGGAAATGAGCCAAGGAAGGATCGCATTCATGTTCTCCTTTGTCAATCACAGACACATTGGCTATGGGTGTCCATGAGCACATGGATGCGGAAGTGGATAGAAGGTGCTTGCCTTAAAATGCGCTACCTTGTGATAACTATATGAATGCTATACTGTGATGCAGCATGAACAGCAGCTTGAGAATATATGTCTCAGGGAAACCATATGTACATTTACTCTCCCTGTTTAATAGCTGTGGTATAAACGCAAGAGATGGCCAGTTACCAAATTGAGAAGCAAAGTGGATAATAGGGAGTAAATTGATGTGTTCTTGACAGTGTACTTTCCCTGGCAATAATAATAATAATAATAATAATAATAATAATAATAATAATAATAATAATAATAATAATAATAATACTTAATTGGCAGGAATGAAATATTTAGCTATATTATTTAAGCTGTAATCTCAGACCTACTTGGTTCAGTATTTTGATCATCTGTTCTCTCAAACAATGTTGTGCAAACATTGCTGATTATCACCACATCAGTCATTATAATAAAATAGGTCAGATGAGGTACATAAGATTTTAACTGTTGCCAGGTCATATTTTACCACCATGCAGAGTACATGTATAAAGCGACCTTTTGTAAGTAATATATTACAGAAAAATTATAGTCATTGGAAGCCAGGTAAAATCACACCCTATCTGGTGTAAAATTGAATTATTTCATCATCTTTCGTTCAGTGTCTGTTCATAAAGTGTGCTACTACTCAGAAACACATATTGCCTCTGTACTTTGACTGAGAGCTTGCGCAGTATACCTGCATCATATTCTGCTGGGTGAGATTGAGAGCTGCCATATTGAAAAAGGCATTCAGATCTTTCTCATCCATCTATCATGATCACTGGCCATGATGATTACAAGAAAGCAGAGCTGCTCTTTCTTCATTGCTGGACATGAAATGAAGCAATTCTCTTTTTCTGGAGTGTAATATATTGTTGAAACATTGTAACATTATTCCACTTTACACACACACACACACACACACACACACACACACACACACACACACACACACACACACACAGGTGAAACTTAAAAAAATAGAATATCGTGCAAACGTTCATTTATTTCAGTTATGCAACTTCAAAGGTGAAACTAACATATGAGATAGACTCATTACATGCAAAGCAAGATAGTTCAAGCCGTGATTTGTCATAAGTGAGATGATTTATGGCTTACAGCTCATGAAAACCCCAAATCCACAATCTCAGAAAATTCGAATATTTTGAAAAGGTTTAATATTCTGGGCTCAAAGTGTCCCATTCTACCCAGCTAATTAAGCCATAACACCTGCAAAGGGTTCCTGAACCTTTAAATAGTCTCTCAGTCTGGTTCAGTAGGAAGCACAATTATGGGAAAGACTGCTGATCTGACAATTGTGCAGATAACCATCATTGACATCCTCCATAAGGAGGGGAAGCCTCAAAAGGTAATTGCAATATGTTGGATGAGTTGGATGTTTCCAAAGTGCTGTATCAAAGCACATTAATAGAAAGTTATGTGGAAGGGAAAAGTGTGGAAGAAAAAGGTGCAGAAGCAACTGGGATGACCGCAGCCTGGAGAGGATTGCCAGAAAAAGGCCATTCAAAAGTGTTGGAGACTTTTACAAGGAGTGGACTGAGGCTGGAGTCAGTTCATCAAGAGCCACCACACACAGACGGATCCTGGACATGGGCTTCAAATGTCGTATTCCTCTTGTCAAGCCACTCCTGAACAAAAAACAACCTCAGAAGCGTCTTACCTAGGCTAAAGAAAAAAAACAACTGGTCTGTTGCTCAGTGGTCCAAAGTCCTCTTTTCTGATGAGAGCAACTTTTGCGTCTCGTTTGGAAACCAAGGACCCAGAGTCTGGAGGAAGAATGGAGAGGCACACACTGCAAGATGCTTGAAGTCCCATGTGAAGTTTCCACAGTCTGTGTTGATTTGGGGAACCATGTCATCTGCTGGTGTTGGTCCACTCTGCTTCATAAAGTCCAGGGTCCAAGTGGGGATGCTGACTTTATGGGAATTTATGGGGATGCTGACTTCATTTTACTGCAGGACTTGGCACCTGCCCACACTGCCAAAAGCACCAAAATCTGGTTCAGTGACCATGGGATTACTGTGCTTGATTGGCCAGCAAACTCGCCTGACCTGAACCCCACAGAGAATCTATGGGGCATTGCCAAGAGAAAGATGAGAGACATGAGACTGAACAATGCAGAAGAATTGAAGGCCGCTATAGAAGCATCCTGGTCTTCCATAACACCTCAGCAGTGCCACAGGATAGCTTCCATGCCACACCGCAATGAGGCAGTAATTGCTGCAAAAGGAGCCCAAACCAAGTACTGAGTACAAATGCACACTTTTCACAGGTCCAATATTGCTCTATGTACAATCCTTGTTTTATTGATTGCATGTAATATTCAAATTTTCTGAGATTGTGGATTTGGGGTTTTCATGAGCTGTACACCATAATCATCTCAATTATGACAAATCGCAGCTTGAACTATCTTGCTTTGCATGTAATGAGTCTATCTCATATATTAGTTTCACCTTTTATGTTGCATTACTGAAACAAATAAACTTTTGCACGATATTCAAATTTTTCGAGTTTCATATGTATATTTATATATATTTCATTTGCTCAACGATGGCAGCAGCCAACAGATTAACAATATTTATGAAAATCCCCATCACTATAAAATAAATTTTCTTTCTTCCTTTTTTATTCTAAAATAACTTTTAAAAACTACCGAACTATTTTTTTTTAAGTATTGGGTACAATGTTGCCATGTACCAAATTGTCCACATGGCATCATTGTCATATAATTTAATTGAATTCATCAAATAGTTTTTTTTTTTCGTGAAATACAAATTTAAAAATAATTTTGATTTTGAAATGTCAAAAAGTCTAAAAGCTGCATAATCCATTAGTAATGGAATCCACTAGGTATTATTATCAATGGAGCATGTTTGTATTTTCTGTTAAAATGATTTCTCTATCAGTGTTGGGGGATGTTACTTTTTAAAGAAGCTAATTACATTACAAAATTACTGTCTTTAAAAAGTAATCAGTTACATTACAGCGTTACTTTCTGATAAAAGTAACTAGTTAGAGTACTTTTCCATTGCAGAAAATGAAAACACCTTTGTGCTTCCTCATGCATGTTGTTTTACAATTATTCTACCATCATCACTCAGTGAAGTTTGGCCCATAATCTGTTAACTACTAATACCCTTATTTCACCCACACGGTTTCGCGCAGTGGCCGTAAGTATGGTTCATAATGATTCACCGCAAGTTTTGGCGCTTTGATCTTTCTGCACGTCGGTCCTCGCATAGTCAAACCACATAGGTGAGATAGGGGTATAACAACAGGAATAACAGAGGTGGGCGGGTTATCAGGGGCGGGGCTTGTAACTAAGTAACTGAGTACTTGAATGGCGGACCTAATGCATTAGATTACTCGTTACATCAAAAAAGTAATCCAAGTACTCTGTTAAACCCAACACTGCTCCTGGGTTTTCATGCTTGCTATCATGAAAACCCAGGAGCATCCATTCCTACTCATGATGAGTAATTCCACTGTTAGGAAAAATGGAAAAGGTTATTAAAACATCAGAAAAGCTTTGAATCATTTTAGGCGCACTGTGAAATTCATCAATTCATTTTAGTTTAGAAAATATGAAAGCTTTTGGAGAAAGATTTAGTGGTCTGATGAGTTAAAAGAGCTTATTCTTAGCAGTAGAACCTAGAAAGCTTGTTGCCTTCATGGACGTCACCAAATGTAATTTAATGTATTTATTTATCCTGCAAGCGGCACGGTGGTTACATTGTCGCCTTGTCGTTCATGTTCGATTCCTGGCCGGACTCAATTCCTGTCTCTGTGAGCATAGAGTTCGCATGTTCTCCCCGTGCTTGGTGTGTTTCCTCTGGGTACTCAGATTTCCTCTGAAATTGCCCGTAGTGTCTGTGTGTGAGCTTTTTAATGCTATAACTATGCTTTACTCTCAAAGTCACTATATGGGAAAAAAATAATTGTAGACACCAGATCATCACACCCATATGTGTTTTCCCCAAACCATTGCCACACAGTTTTGGAGCACCCAAACATGTTCCAGCATGACAATACCATGTGCATAAAGTAAAGGTAAATGAAGAAACCTCAACCTCATTCAGCACCTATGGCATGAATTGAAAAGCTGGACCCCGGCACCCTTACCCAACATTAGTGCCATTCCACACTAAATATCTTGTGGCTCAACTGGCAAATAGTTGTAGCCATGCTCCAAATTCCAGTGAAAAGCATTCCCAGAAGAAGGTGCAAGGAGGACTAAATCTGGGATGTAATCCTTAATAATTCATTGCATAAGTGCACACACACAGTAATAAGAACATTACTTATACAAAATAAAATAAAAATTACAGGACATACAAAAGTGGCCTTTTTACACTTTGCCCTGCTAACTGAAGCCCAGTCTATTAGATTGATCTGTTTTTCATTACTTACTGTATATACATCAATATATATATAATAATGTGATTCAATATATATATTAATTCAATGTAAATTGCCTGGTTTAGTGGATGTGATGGTGATTTACAAACTGTACTGGACACTGGCACTTCAGGACTGGATTTGAACTGCCATGCCTCAGACTATCCAATCAGTGTGAAGGGTTTTATTTTGTGTGTGTGTGTGTGTGTGTGTGTGTGTGTGTGTGTGTGTGTGTGTGTGTGTGTGTGTGTGTGTGTGTGTGTGTGTGTGTGTGTGTGTGTTTGTGAGTAAGTGAAAGAGAAATATAGAAAGAGAGAGAATCTGTTCATTTGTCCATCATGCCAATGCAGGTTTTTCCAAAAGAGACATCATATTTTGGCACACATGAACGTGTATTAGAATGGGAAACTACAACCTGGGAACAGATTCGTGGGAAGCTTCATCATATACAGTAAGTGCATTCTGATGCTCTTTTTTTGATGGCAAGAGGGTTTTTAGCATTCGTCAAGGCAACAGACTGCCAGAAATTCTGCCTATTGACTTCCACACTCTTGTTATCAAATTTAAATTCAAACTTTGTCACATACAGTCATACACAGTACGATAGGCAATGAAATGCTTATACGACCGCCCGTGACATTATATAAAAAAAATAAAAAAAATATTTAGAAGAAATAAATAGTGAATAAAAAAAAATGGAAGAAATGGAATGAATGGAAATGTCCAGGAGTGTGCAAATGTGCATGTATGTGCAATGTCCATGAGTGTCTGGCGTATTATTCTACACTTTGTGTTATTTACTGTAACCCACCACTCTCCCACCTGCAAAGCTCATTCATTCTACAAAACCTGGTCGTTGATATTATTATGTTACCAGGGATGTTAACCGTATTCAAGTATAACCAAGCCGTTTTCAATCCAGTCATTTAAGGTAAGTGCTGCTCTCACAACACCTTTGGCTACTAAAAAAAATCTTCTGTCAGTAACAGCTTGTTGCCGTGACAAGTCTATAATTTTTTTTTCTTTTACCCACCTAGACTTGAAAGCAGCAGGAAATTTCATTGCTCAGGATTTGGCACACTTTTCCTACTGAGTACTAAGCCTGTAAAACTCTCTATTGTTGCATTCATCATCTGGGAAATATGAGGATATTTGCAGAGTGCTAACTAATGAGCATAAACTCCCAACATTCCTGGTGAACACTGCCGTTCAAGTCTCTAAATATGCAAGAAATGGCAAGTCAATTCACATTCAAAGCTTCATCCTAAACTGTATAATGAGCAATAAATTGTATGCTTAATTTTTAAGGACACCAGTGGTCTACTGGCTATACCCATAGTCAAGTCTAAGACAAGTCTAAGGACTAGCTGAGATCAAATCAATGAGACCGTAAGTTGTAAGTGGGTCTAGAAGACTTTTTTAAATCAAATTATTTGTTTAAATTTGTGTATGTGTGAAGAAAGCTCCATGCTTGACGTTTGTGTAGGATACATGTGTACAAATGTACCAACTCTGACTAGACACCTAAGCCAGGAACATTCAGTAGCATCTTATTCAAGTCACTTTGTCTCCTGAATCAATATTTACATTTTCTGGCTAAAAATCCTGTTTCCTATTAACTTCATTAGGTTTTTGTGCTATTGTAGCATTTGCAAATGTAATACTGACTGAGATAGAGCAGTATATAGGGGCAGTGGTGGCTCAGTGTGTTAAGGCTCTGCGTTATGGATCGGATGATCACCGGTTCGAGCCTCAGCTCCGCCAGGTTGCTGCTGTTGGGCCCTTGAGCAAGGCCCTTAACTCTGTTTGCTCCAGGGGTGCCGTAAAAAATGGCTGACCCTGCGCTACTACAAGAATCTGGGATATGCAAAAAATAAATCATTTCACTGTGCAGTAATGTATGTGTGACCAATAAAGGCTGACTTTTGACTTTATATTCTCCATCTACAGTAAGAACAGAAGTTGGGAGTCACCATAGACCTTATATATGGCTACTACCCAGAAGAGAACAATAGGACAAAGCAAAGAATGAGAAACACGGAAGGCTCTTGAACAGCTACTGCAACAATCACTAGATGAGTGAACTTTTTTTTTTTTTTTTTTTCTGTTAAGTTTCAAATTTAAATTAACTGCTAGTTCTGTTCACTAGTACCAGACTAGATAAATAGAATTTAAAATAGTTCTCTGATGACTTGTGACTGCAGTCACTCAATAGTTCAGGACTGAAATTCCTACAAACAGTTTTGCATGTGAGCCTTCAATAACAAAAGTGACCTCCTTATCAACTTAAGCAACTCTTCTGTTATACTGAGGTTCCATCCTCCTATCATACAATATGACTGCAGATCAATGCCTGCCATCTGCTGTCATCTAAATGAGGGTGGGTTCTCTCAAGGTTTTTTCCTATTGTCATCTCAGGGAGTTTTTCCTTGCCACCATCGACCCTTGGCTTGCTCATCTGGGACAATCTGATCATTTTGATTTATAGATATTCTTTCACACTTTTTGACCATTGTTTAAAAAGCTATATAAATAATTATAAATATATAAATATTAATTGAATTAAAATGACTTGCGAATTAAGCTAATGTTACAAGCTAACTCTACTTAAAATAAGTTAAAAAAAATAAAATAAAATAAACGTTTCTGGAAAGGCTCTTTGAAAAACGCAAATTCCCAAATGGTGATACAACAGATCTTGACAAAAAGTTCCACAACAGTTTATCACAACAGGTGATTCACATGGTCCACTCCGTATAATAGATGCAGTCTTATAAGTATGTTTAAGACAATTTCAACTCCGACATTCTGCATTAAAATCAAGGCTGAGTATCCTGAGATCCCTACAAAAGCATTGAAAGCTCTGCTTCAATTTCCGACAACCTATGTTTGTCTGCAGTGATAGCAATGAAAACAAAATTACAGAGCAGACTGGACATAAATGTGCTTTGCTTTGTTATGAGCATGTGATGGCTGGTCAATGGAAAACTGTCTTACGTAAAACTTGGAGACAACTATTCTAAAGACATCTGGGGACGTTTACAGATGAGGAATCTTTATCGACATCCTGTGGCGAACCATTGGAAGTATTGCCATATGAGGAATAAAGACTGAGTTAATACAGTTAAAGGAACATATAAGAAAACACTAACAATCTGATTAATTTAATTAATTAATGGTTGTTACAGGGTAATTGACAGAGCCTGGGAATTGTGATTGACTAAATGATTATATCAAACTGTTTGTAGTACAAGTGGTCATGTGCTCTTGTACACTTGTACAAGAACACTTGATCATGGAATTAGAATGGAATCTCCATCACTCTTTCTCACTCACACACACTCACTAAATGACAGCATGATGGTACTTTCATGTTGTTCGAGTTTGACAAATCTCACACAACTTTCTTTCCCAATTAACCTTCTTAAGGCTGTGACCTAAAATTAAACAATAATCCAATACTTTGGTAGCCAAGAAACAACACGACAGACACACTGAAGAGTGCTGTGCTGTAAGAGTGAAAGCAAAATTCCTCATTAAAACAATTAAAGGTTAGAGGTTGAAATTTTTAATAATAAACATGTGGATAAATCACAAGTGGCTTTTTCTCAGCAACAAATTCACCCTTGTAGCAGTTTGAGGGCAAAGGCTGACTAATGAAGACAGATTTTATAATAAATAAAAATTAGGTCTCAGTTAGAAAATGGCGCATTTTTGTAGCATTGTATTTCTACCAAGTGAAACAAATTGTGTTTATATTATACTCTAATAAAAATAATGTGTTGCTAAAAGTGCACCTTTTGTTATGTAAAAATCTCAAACATAAATAATGGAAGACTTGGAGAGTCTCACCCTTTTTTTCTGTGTCATCTATGCCAATTTTCTCCCCATAATATCTAGACAGAATGCTTCTGCATTAATTCAGTGCTTGCAGCTGTTCTACCCCATGGTGAGTTACAAGTGGTCTGCATTTTGGTCTGCATTTAATTTATTGGGCATGATTTGGAAAGGCACACACCTCTCTATAGAAGGCCTCACAGCTGACAATGCATACTGTATCAGAGCAAAAGCCATGTGGTGAAATCAACTGCGTGCGGAACTCAGAGACAGAATTCTGCAAGGCACAGATCTGAGGAAGGCTACAAGGGAAAAAACTGCTACATTGAAGGACACAAAGAGCAACGTGACCTCTATAATTTTCAAATGGAAGAAGTTTGGCACAACCAGGACTCGCCCAAGAGCTGGTCGCCTATAGTACAATATACAGTACATACAGTATATTGCTTGTTCTGATGGGTGTCAGAACACAGGTCATTGCTGTTTTGCCGGCAAAATATATGGTCCAGTTATTTTTCTCCTTAGCTCCAATAAGACATTTCTGACAGGTAAGACATTTTCCTTTGCAACAACACTTGAAATGTAGCTCAGGAATGGCTTGATACTAGGAGTGCAATTTCCTAAAGATGTCTGTGCATGGTGGATCTTGATACACTGACTCCAGCCTCACACTGCTCCTTGTCGATCTCTCCCAAGCATTCAGGCGTGTGCTAACACAATGCCGAAAGGGAAACACATAATCAAAGGTCATAGGAATAATTGTTGCTGCACATAAATCAGGAAAAGATGATAAAACCATTTCCAAGTTCAACATTCTACAGTAAAAAGCATTCAAGACATCTTCCCAGGAGTGGACGTCCCAGTACATTCATCCAAGGTCAGACTATGCAATGCTCAGAGAGATAGAGAGAAAAAAAAAAAACGACATCTCAGATCCAACAGGCCTCATTGAGCATGGTAAATTTCAGTGGCGGCCGGTCAATACAGGGCGCCGCCCCCCTTAAAGTTAGGCAGAGAAGAATGCTACTTTAACATGTAATTATTTAACATAATAATGATTTATTTTAATAATGAAATAAAGTCATTTAGTCACAATATTCTGCAATTTAAAAAAATCTCACAATATTTATTTGCAATTAAAAAAAATCTAAACTGTACTACGTTCATTTGTGGTCGTGTATGCGGGGCGCCAGACAAACGAGTGTCTATGTAGGCATGTAATTTTTTGAAAAGCATGTGACCTGAGGCTGAGCTCTAATTGGATCTTTTCAAATCATCCTTGTGCGTCCCGAACCCTCCCACTTTTGTTTTTAGCGAATCAATATTGTTTTTAATTATTTGAGCTCATGTGATTGGACCATTCTCAACGAGTCTTCCAGCACTTCTTATGGCAAGCGGAGCTGCTGACTGGATGCGATGTGAGTCAGGACTTTATTTAATGCTAGTAGTAATGATGCTTAATCACCTGATAAATGGCTATTTACAGGCGAATAATAAAAGTTTAATTAAAAATTTTTTGCACCAGCCGCCACTGGTAAATTTTAAGGTCTATGACAGCACAATTAGAAGAAGACTGAACATATACGATATATTTATTTATTTCTTTTATTACATTTTAGTTCGCAGTTTGTTCTCATGTCTGCTTCTGATAGGGTCACAAAAACCTAAGACTTAAGTTTCCTTAAGTAGGCTCATAGTCTTCAGTTAGAACTCACCGAACTACAACCCTTTATTATCCATTAACTGCTGGGATGTTGCATTCATAAGTTGGATGAGAGAAAAAATAGAAAAGTGACTTTTTATTTAGTTAGTTAACAAATGTGGGAGCCACTGATACATGATCCTCTACACAAAATTTAATTGTGGCTGTGATAGGAATGAAAATGAAAAAGCTCTCTGCATTCGTATTCCAATATACTGTATTTCTTCTCTTTGAAGGAGACACAAGTCCCAGTGGCAATGCTGCTGGACATAGGAAGTCATAAAACTGTCAGAACTACAAAACTTCCTGTCAATCTGATGATTAGGTTTATTCTTATCTGTCCTGAATTTCCATCTTCTACAAGAGAGGCAACAATATATGTCACTCATTCCCCCATCCATCTCTCCACCTCTCCCTTTCTTTTTTTCTCATTCTCTGTCCCTCTGTCTCTCCTTTCTGTTAACCTTTCAGCAGGCCCATCTAATCCTCCATGCTGTCGACTTCACTTTGTGTCAGAGCTGGATTCAGCATTTACGTTTCAACTGAGAAGACATCTCCAATTAGAAAAAAGGGAAGAACATCAGAGACTATCCTATTTTATTTTTTTTTTTCATTTACATTTTGGACACAAGGGAACAGCAAAGCTGTCATGTCACTGCACTTGGGTTTTCTTCTATCTTATTTATCACTGTCCAAGTGTCTCGATAATGTATTGTTTGATTTAATAGCCATGTCAAATGTCTATTTATCACAGTAATACATTTTAAAGATAAGAAACATAAAATGGAAAAAGGCAGTCCCACTGAAGGTTTAAAAAAAAAGAAAATGGCATTAAAATACACATTTATGCCTCATAAATCTTTTACTAAAGGCATTGTGGAACACACAGGGGCCAATTATTCACAGAGCCCATGAGATCTAGAGATACTGTACATTCTAGAATTGTTGCTAGGAAACGCTGCTGCCAGCAGAGTCAGCAACAGTTTCACTGAATCTCACACTTGCTTACAAACACACAGTTTCAGCATTTACAGTTACTGAAATTACAGTAAATGACATTGTCCATGCTGCCATTCAAAAGCAGAGCTGGGATCAATAGAGTATTTTGATTAATGTCTAAGGCGGGATATTAAAATATAGGTCACTGTTTCAGGCACATGTGCCTGCACTGACTTACTGCTACACTAGACTTCTTCTGAGAAACTAAAACTGTTTGTAGAAATCCT
The DNA here is from genome assembly GCA_011419295.1 of Clarias macrocephalus. Classification (NCBI taxonomy): domain Eukaryota; kingdom Metazoa; phylum Chordata; class Actinopteri; order Siluriformes; family Clariidae; genus Clarias; species Clarias macrocephalus. Next base: position 1,140 of record JAAGKR010000493.1, on the reverse strand, counting down.
GTTTTGATTCCTTGAATTAACAATCTAATGTAATATTCTAATTAGTACATGAAGTCCTTGTGTACAATGTTTTAGCTTGATAGGCATCTTAGATACCGATTTATTTTTACTTGAAAAGGATATTTTTGACAGGGATAACAAAGCATTTCTGTAAGTCACTCTGGATCAGAAAAATTGACAAGTGTTATATTTGTCTAATTACAGTAAATATAAACACTTTGACAGCAGAAATGCTGTCAGACTTTTACTCATTTTGGCAAATTATTGTCCTTTGACACACATGGTTGTTCATAACAAAATGATTAATTTGGAAACTGTTATATAAACCTGTTTTAGACTTCCTGGTATTAGGCAAACCCTGAAACATTGGAGCCGTACTGTGGAGCAAAAGCTGACATGTCGTGACAAGCCTATTGCATCGCTTCTTTCAGTCATGTGATCGGTGAAGCAAAAGTACCTGCTCTGCAAAACAGTGCTGTGAGCGAAATACCTGCGTTTAGTTGCTTTTTTGGAGAATGTCGAAGCCAAGAAAAAGGACATTTACACTCAGTTACTGTCATTGCATTCATCCCTGAAGTAATAAATTATAGGTATATGTTAATGTCTGAATGTCTGTGACACATTCTGTGAAATAGGAAATTTGGATATTTACTGTACGATCTATTGTTTTTACTGTATTTTTTACTGTATATACAGTACAGACCAAAAGTTTGGACACACCTTCTCATTCAAAGAGTTTTCTTTATTGTGTTCTTTATTGTGTTATTTACCCCAAACAAGTCTCTTCTGCTTGTTGCCTGTCCTTAGCAGTGGTTTCCTAGCAGATATTCTACCATGAAGGCCTGATTCACACAGTCTCCTCTTAACAGTTGTTCTAGAGATGTGTCTGCTGCTAGAACTCTGTGTGGCATTGACCTGCTCTCTGATCTGAGCTGCTGTTAACCTGCGATTTCTGAGGCTGGTGACTCGGATGAACTTATCCTCCGCAGCAGAGGTGACTCTTGGTCTTCCTTTTCTGGGGCGGTCCGCATGTGAGCCAGTTTCTTTGTAGCGCTTGATGGTGTTTGTGACTGCACTTGGGGACACTTTCAAAGTTTTCCCAATTTTTCGGACTGACTGACCTTCATTTCTTAAAGTAAT
>JAAGKR010000492.1:19545-197016 GCA_011419295.1 Clarias macrocephalus | reverse complement strand
GGACGGAGGGAGAGGGAGACGGAGGGAGAGGGACGGACAGAAAGACGGACGGAGGGAGAGGGAGACGGAGGGAGAGGGAGACGGAGGGAGAGGGACGGACAGAAAGACGGACGGACGGGGGGAGAGGGGGACGGGAGACGGACGGGGGCAGAAAGACGGACGGACGGGGGCAGAAAGACGGACGGACGGGGGCAGAAAGACGGACGGACGGGGGGAGAGGGGGGGGGAGAGGGGCAGAAAGACGGACGGACGGGGGGAGAGGGAGACGGACGGGGGCAGAAAGACGGACGGGGGGGGGGAGAGGGAGACGGACAGAAAGACGGACGGACGGGGGGAGGGGGAGGGAGAGAGACACACACACATAGTTTATAATTTACTCAGGCACACGTGTAAATTAAAATAAACACGACATGTAAAAATAGAGACGAATAGATGCGGTCGGGTTGTGGTGACATTCCGGGTTTCACCGTTTCATTTTTCATTTAAACTATTTCAGGCAAAACAACCATTTCATTTACAAAAACACTTAATGATGCTTGTATTGCTGCTACTCAGGATATTATTATTTTTAAATGTATAATTAAATATATAATAGGATATTTCAGAACAGCATATCACAATCTCAGTATTATATTGTGTTGCTAAGCCCTAATTTATTATTATTTTTTTTAATAGTTTTTTTTTCTTTAAACATCATTGGCTTCTTTGTAATGTTCTCATTTCGCCCATCCTCAGGCCAAGCATGAGCTCCTGGCCCAGGCTGAGGGGGCACAGGCATCCGGAGACTCTGTCATCGGCAACGGAGCTTGCTCTCAGGTACTGAAAAGACAAACTTGCATGTTTCTCCACTTCTCACTAAAATTCTGTTTCGTTTGCAGTGTAATTTTGTTATAGACTTTAAGGAGTGTTTATTTTAAATAGTAATTTAATGAACGTTTTTAGAGGTCTATTGTGGGCTTGCTGGTGAGTCACGTGCCATTTTCCTGGCTCGCTAAACAATAGTGTTTTGCAGACAGATGGCGCCACAGATGTGTGACTGGATTAGCCACAGGGATCAAGTGTGATTTAATGACCCAAGTTAACTTTAAACAGCTAATTTTAAATGTTCTGCAGTATGCTGTTGAAACATTTCTCTTAAGTAAATAGTTAAGCTTATTGCAGTGAGGAATAAAATGCCATGCCTTTTTTTTTTTGGACAGGCCTCAAGCTCTCGTGTGGACCATGACACAGCCAGTGACATGAGTAGTGGAGGAAGCTACTCAGTACCACGCAGACTTACCAGTCATTTGGGCACCAAGGTGAGTTAATAAACTTATCACACAGAAGACATGCCTAAGAAATAACTAGAAATGACCTATTTCTTTTAATAAAAAAAATACTATGTAACTTTTAACATAAACTTTTAACCAAAAGAATCTAACCTTATCAGTTTTTAAAATATTCTGACACAAATAAATGTTACATTTATTGATATTCAATTTTATTTTTTATTTTATACTTTTTTGCACCTACAATGTTCAGTTAGCATGAAGATTTTTTTTCTTCTTCTCTCTACTCTCCAGGTGGAAATGGTGTACTCTCTGCTGTCCATGCTTGGTACTCATGATAAGGATGACATGTCTCGGACGCTTCTGGCCATGTCCAGTTCTCAGGACAGTTGTATAGCCATGCGTCAGTCTGGCTGCTTGCCGCTGCTTATCCAGCTCCTGCATGGCAACGACAAGGACTCTGTTCTGCTCGGCAACTCCCGAGGAAGCAAAGAGGCCCGAGCTAGGGCCAGTGCTGCTCTGCATAACATTATACACTCCCAGCCGGACGACAAGCGCGGTCGGAGAGAGATCCGGGTTCTCCACTTGCTGGAACAGATCAGGGCGTACTGCGAGACCTGCTGGGAATGGCAGGAGAGCCATGAGCGTGGAGTAGACCAAGACAAAAACCCAAGTAAGCCTGGCTTACATTTTCTCTCTGTATCATCTGAGTTTTGCCAGACAGTTTAAGAGCCAGTTTTATTTTGCTAATCTATTTCTTTTTGATTTTTAGTGCCTTCCCCTATGGAGCACCAGATCTGCCCTGCTGTTTGTGTTCTCATGAAGCTGTCCTTTGATGAGGAGCATCGACATGCAATGAATGAACTTGGTAGGTTTGCTAAACCGGAGACTGCTGTTACATAGAGTTCTCAGAGAGCTGTTTGTTTAGAATCCTGTATATATATATTTTTTTTATTTACTAAGTAGCTACTGTTTTGTAGGTGGACTGCAGGCTATAGGTGAACTGTTGCAAGTGGACTGTGAAATTTATGGCCTTACAAGTGACCACTACAGTGTTACACTTAGAAGATATGCTGGCATGGCTTTAACAAACTTAACTTTTGGAGATGTAGCCAACAAGGTAGGAGGTTTTATTTAAGTTGTTGTTGCTCTTTGTTGTCTTCTTATTATTAATAATAACCATGTTGTCCCCCCTCCCTCCCCCAAAGGCCACACTTTGTTCCATGAAGGGCTGTATGAGGGCCATGGTAGCTCAACTGAAATCTGAAAGTGAGGATTTGCAACAGGTAAATTTAGGTTTTCATATATCAGTTATGTAGGTATACCTATCTTACGGTTATCCTATTATTATTTATTTGATCATATTTATTCCTTCAGGTTATTGCCAGCGTATTAAGAAACCTTTCTTGGCGTGCTGATGTCAATAGTAAAAAGACACTGCGTGAGGTTGGCAGTGTCAGAGCTCTTATGGAGTGTGCACTTGAGGTTCAGAAGGTAAGGACTTTTTAAAGTGCAGTATACCTAAATTACATAAACATTACAGTTTTTTTTATCATGATATCTGAATCCTTTTGCTTTTATAGGAATCAACACTAAAAAGTGTACTCAGTGCTCTTTGGAACTTATCTGCTCATTGCACGGAAAACAAGGCTGATATCTGCTCTGTACCTGGTGCGTTGGCCTTCTTAGTGAGCACTCTAACCTACAGAAGCCAAACCAACACCCTCGCCATTATTGAAAGTGGTGGAGGCATCTTGAGGAACGTTTCAAGTCTTATAGCCACAAATGAGGAGCACAGGTGAAAGATATTTCTTCTTCGGTCAAAAGCAATTGTTGATATTTTTTAAGGCCTGCAAATGCTAATAATGGTCTCACTTATGATCTTTATTTTATTGTAGGCAAATCCTGCGGGAGAGTAGCTGTCTGCAGACCCTTCTTCAGCATCTCAAATCTCACAGCTTAACAATAGTGAGCAACGCCTGTGGAACTCTGTGGAACCTCTCTGCTCGAAATGCAAAAGACCAGGAGGCTTTGTGGGACATGGGTGCAGTTAGTATGCTAAAAAATCTAATTCACTCCAAGCACAAAATGATTGCTATGGGTAGTGCTGCAGCTCTGAGAAACCTCATGGCTAATCGGCCTGCCAAATACAAGGACGCAAACATAATGTCTCCTGGATCTAGCCTGCCTTCACTACATGTAAGAAAACAGAAAGCACTAATTGAAGAACTGGATGCGCAGCATCTTTCTGAGACTTTTGACAATATAGATAATTTGAGTCCTAAGGCATCTCACAGGAACAAGCCTCGACACAAGCACAATGTTTACAGCGATTACGATGCGGTTTGCAGGTCAGATGGTTTTAACACTAGTGGTGTCGGTGTTCGCTCCCCTTACATGAACACACCGGTGCTTTCCAGTCCATCTTCTCGGGAGAACAGGGGAAATGCGGACAGTGTTAGGTCTGAGAGAGATAAGAGTCTGGATCGGGAGCGAAGAGGTGTCCATCCAGATCCTGACTCGGCTAAAAGAATGGGAATGCAAATGCCTACCACTGCTGCACAGATAGCAATGGTAATGGAAGAAGTGCAAAGTATGCACTTGGGCTTAGATGAACGAAATGCTGGATGCACTTCTGATCCTCACATAGTTCAGGATGATCTCATCAGACGTCAGACTGGGGTTCATGGTCACCAAAACATGTTCAGCTATGGTAAAACAGATGCATCAGGCAGACCTTGCCCTATGCCTAAACTGGAGTATAGAGCATCTAATGACAGCCTTAATAGTGTCAGCAGCACTGATGGCTATGGAAAAAGGGGTCAGATGAAACCATCTGTGGATTCATACTCTGAAGATGATGAAGGAAAATGGTGTGGCTATAGAAAATACCCAGCGGATCTTGCCCATAAGATACACAATGCAAATCATATGGAAGATGATGACGGTGATCTTGACACCCCGATTAACTATAGTTTAAAGTATTCAGATGAGCAGCTCAACTCCGGTCGACAAAGCCCAAGCCAGAGTGAGAGGTGGGCGAGGCCCAAGATTTTGGAGGATGAACTGAAACGCTCTGAGCACAATCCACCCAGGTCTCAGAGCCCAGGGTACCCATTGTACACGGAGGGAACCAGTGAAAGTGAAGATAAGCTTAAAAAATATCAGCCCCTGTTTGTTCAACAGGACATGACTGGAGGATTCCGTTCCAGGGGACCTAATGAACAAGGTAGCAGTGCGTCTGCTCATGGAATGAACAAAAAAATCAACCAAACAATTTGTACTGTGGATGATTTTGGCGATGACAAACCAACTAACTACAGTGAGCGTTATTCAGAAGAGGAACAACTTGATGAACAGCCTACCAACTACAGCATAAAATACAATGAAGATCACCATGTAGAACAACCTATTGATTATAGTCTAAAATATTCTGATGCATCTTCCAAAAAGCCAGTGTTCAGTCATTCAAAGGCATCATCTTCACAGAGCTCTGTCAAGGACCAGCTAAGTCAGGACAGTTCATCGTCTGTTTCGTCAATAAAAACTCAGAATAGGCAAAAACAGCTCCCGCAACCCTCCTCTCAAAGTCGACCAGGCCCTGGCAGGTCGATTCAGAAAACCACTTGCAAGCCTTCTACAATCAATCAAGAAACATTGCAGACCTATTGTGTAGAGGATACACCTATATGTTTCTCAAGAGGGAGCTCCTTGTCATCGTTATCTTCTGAAGATGAAATGGAGAGCTGTAAACAGAATGTCAATGCATCTAGCAACTACACAAATTTGCCTGTTGCTGAGAAATCATCCAATAATGTTCCTGATCAGCGTACAACAGATGGTCCTTCATCCGGCCCTTATGTCAGAATGAAGCCGCCACGACACCAAGGAGCTCATGTTGGGCATGGTGAGGGTCCCAGGCATAAAGCAGTAGAATTTTCATCCGGTGCAAAATCACCATCGAAAAGTGGTGCTCAGACCCCTAAAAGTCCCCCTGAACATTACGTTCAAGAAACCCCTCTTGTGTTTAGCAGATGCACTTCTGTTAGCTCTCTTGACAGCTTTGAAAGCCACTCCATTGCAAGCTCAGTACAGAGTGAGCCATATAGTGGAATGGTCAGTGGCATAATTAGCCCTAGTGACCTGCCTGATAGCCCCGGACAAACAATGCCACCCAGTCGTAGCAAGACACCTCCACCACCACCCCCACGTACAACATCCATAAAACAGAAAGTTAGCGTGCCGCCACATGCTGAAAAACGAGACTTAGCGCCAAGGCATGCAGTTGTTAGTGCTGCCGTACAAAAAGTGCAAGTCCTTCCAGATAATGACACGCTTCTACACTTTGCTACAGAGAGTACCCCAGAGGGATTTTCATGCGCCTCCAGCCTCAGCGCATTAAGCCTGGATGAGCCCTTTATTCAAAAGGATGTTGAGCTAAAGATAATGCCACCGCTTCATGAGGATGACCACGGAAACAAGCCCGAACCAGAGAAAGAAGACACTAATGAGTGTAAAAGGCAAGACAAGCCTTCAGCAACTGCTGAAACTGAGAAAGACATTTTGGATGACTCTGACGACGACGATGATGATAGAGAGATCCTAGAAGCGTGTATAAATTCAGCCATGCCTACAAAGTCCTCCAGAAAACCCAAGAAGCAAACACCACCAAACACTTCTTCAAGAATACCACCACCAGTGGTCCGTAAACCAAGCCAGCTCCCTGTTTACAAACTACTGCCTTCACAAAACAGAGGACCGATGCAAAAACATATGGCATTAAGCCATGGAGAGGACATGCCTCGGGTATATTGTGTAGAAGGAACGCCTACAAACTTCTCCACAGCAACATCTCTTAGTGACCTTACTATTGATTCACCTCCAAATGAATTGGCTACCATTGAAATTCCAGCTCCCCAAACTGAGGCATCAAATCAAAGACGAGACACCGTCCCAGAGGGTAAAAGTGCAGAAACGACGGATATTGCTGCAGCTTTTGACACACAGTGTGCTCCTGGTGAGAATGAAGGGGATGACATTCTTGCTGAATGCATAAACTCAGCAATGCCAAAAGGGAAAATGCACAAGCCTTTTCGAGTGCAAAAAATGTCTGATCAACCTCAGCATCCACCTAGTGCTACTGGCAGTCTAGTTCAGCAAGAGTTTGAAAAGAAAAAGCCAACTTCTCCTGTAAAACCGATGCCACAAAGCAATGAATACAGAGCAAGAATGCTTAAGCGACCAGATGCTTCTAGCAACTTACCAGAAGCAACATATCCTGATAAAAATGCAGAAACAAAAAAACTAGAGTCTAAACCCGGCCCCAGAGCATTGGCAGATAAGCCTCTGAATACTGAAGAACGTGCCCGTCCGGGTTTTGCCTTTGATTCTCCGCACCATTACACACCAATTGAGGGAACTCCTTATTGCTTTTCTCGCAACGATTCACTAAGCTCACTGGACTTCGAGGATGACGATCTTGACCTTTCCAAAGAGAAAGCTGAGCTCAGGAAAGATAAGGAACAAAGAAAGCTCCCACCTTCGAAGAATAATAGCGAGCATTCTGGAAACACCAGCAGAGTTACCACGTTTCAGAGCGCACCAGCAAAAGCCCTTCAAAAACCAGGTTTTTCGCTTGCGTCCAAAGAAAGTACTGGAACAGTGCCTGATGAAAAGCAAAACTTTTCAATAGAGGACACCCCAGTGTGTTTCTCAAGAAATTCCTCTCTCAGTTCTCTTAGTGACATTGACCAAGAAAACAACAACAAAGATTGCTCACACAAAGAGGATGCGTCACAAGTAGAAATGCCTAGGCCTCAAGCCTCTGGCTATGCACCAAAAGCCTTTCATGTGGAGGATACTCCTGTATGTTTCTCTCGAAATAGTTCTCTTAGCTCACTCAGTATTGATTCTGAGGATGACCTCTTACAAGAGTGTATCAGTTCTGCAATGCCAAAGAAAAAGAAGCAACCACCTAGAAGTAAGAGTGATGACCAAGGCGTTAAGGAGGAGAAAGGGATGTTAGGTGATGGCATTTTAGCAGAGGAACCAGACCTCATACTGGATCTTACAGATACACATAGTCCTATTTCAGAGCAAGCCTTGTCTCCAGACTCTGAATCATTTGACTGGAAAGCCATCCAAGAAGGTGCTAATTCAATTGTTAGCAGTCTGCACCAGGCTGCAGCCAGTCTGTCCAGGCAAGGATCATCTGATTCCGATTCCATCCTTTCTCTCAAATCTGGAATTTCCATCGGATCCCCTTTCCACCTGCCTTCAAATCAAGATGAGAATAAGCCCCCTGCCAATAAAGGACCAAGAATATTGAAACCTGGTGAAAAAAGCACTTTAGAGACAAAAAAGAAAGAGGAAGAAGCTGCAAAAGGCTTAAAAGGTGGTAAGAAAGTTTATAAAAGTCTCATCACTGGAAAACCACGACCTAGTCTTGAGCCCATGACATCTCAACAGAGACAAGCTCAAGTTCCTGTAGTTTCAAGAGGAAGGACAATGGTTCATGTGCCTGGTGTGAGGAGCAGTTCTCCCAGTACCAGCCCTGTTCCGAAAAAGCCTCCTACTCGTGGACAAGCCACAAAACCCCCAGCTCCTCAGGCACCAAATTCTGGAAACTCTCCTAGGACTATAAAGACACCATCTAAATCAGACCCTAGTCCTGCCAGAGAACCAGCTGTCTCCCAGGGAGGATCAAGTAAAACCTCTTCTCGATCGGGATCAAGAGATTCCACACCATCTAGACCAACCCAGCAGTCACTAGCTAGACCTATGCAGTCTCCTGGTCGTACATCTGCCTCACCAGGTAGGAATGGTCTAACTCCACCCAACAAATTCTCCCAGATACCTCGTACTGTTTCTCCAAGCGCAGCTTCCAAACCCGGGTCTGGTCGAATGTCTTACCCCTCTCCTGGGAGGCAGCTGGGCCAGCAAACACCCCCGAAACATAGTGGCTTGCCAAGAAGCACCAGTGGTATACCCAGAAGTGAATCTGCTTCAAAAATTCTAAATCAGTGTGGAGCCACAGGCCCTTCCAAAAAATCAGAGCTGTCTCGAATGTCTTCCACAAAGTCAAGTGGAAGCGAGTCTGACAGATCAGAGAAACCTGGACTTGTTCGCCAATCTACATTTATTAAAGAAGCCCCTAGTCCTACCCTGAAACGGAAATTAGAGGAGTCTGCTTCTTTTGAGTCTTTGTCTCCTTCCTCTCCTAGTCAGTCTCAAACACCTATTTCAAGTCCGTCCTTACCAGACATGTCTCTTACTCTGCCATACCAAGGAAGTGGCTGGAAAAAATCCCCTCAAAGCCAGAACTCTTCAGAAAATGGTGATGGGAAGTCACTTAGGCGTCATGACATCTCCCGCTCCCATTCAGAGAGCCCGTCAAGGCTCCCAGTTAACAGAGGAGGGACATGGAAAAGGGAGCACAGCAAACATTCGTCCTCTCTCCCAAGAGTAGGCACTTGGAAAAGGACAGGCAGCAGTTCCTCAATACTTTCTGCATCATCTGAATCTAGTGAAAAGGGCAAAAGTGAAGATGAACGTCAAACACCCAATCCACCTCAGCGATCTGGAAAAAACAAGGATGGGGGACTAGAAAGGAAAGGAACATGGAGGAAAATAAAAGATAATGAAACAGCTCCCTCAATGACCCTAGATTTGACTCCAACAGATGTACGTATGGGTAGCACAGAGTCTAAAAATGAGGACGTCTGGGTGAGGATTGAAGACTGTCCTATCAACAGCCCTAGGTCCAGTAAGTCGCCGACAGCAAACACCCCTCCAGTGATTGACAGCTTACCTGGAAGACTACATCCTAGTGATTGGGATGTGAGTGAAATGCATCATAAGCAGCCAACATCCAATGAGCATGCAGCCACTCGACGTCTCGGTTCAGAAACTAATTTGAACTTAATCCGAAGTAGTGAGAGTCTTGACAAAAAAGTGACTGACATTAAACCTGTATTAAGCACTCCAAATATTGCTACAGAAGTTCATGAAATTGCGATTGCCGAGCGTACACCTTTCAGCTCAACCAATTCCAGCAAACACAGCTCCCCCAGTGGTGCTGTTGCTGCAAGGGTTAGTCCATTTAACTATACCCCAAGCCCTAGAAAGAGCAGTGCTGACAGCACAACACCTAGGCCGTCTCAGATCCCAACTCCAGTGAACAGCGGTGTCAAAAAGAGAGACTCTAAAGGAGATACAACAGAAAGTGGGTCCTATATCGTCACTTCGGTGTAAGTCGTCTTAATGGACTGGACAATACTTGGAACGTGTTTTGTTCATCGTTGTGGGAGAAAAACTGTTTAAACATATTGTAGTCTAAACAAATATCCGGTTGTGTACTTTTTGCTGGTAGAATTGTGACAGGCACACATGATTATCTGAGGAGGAGGGATGGGATATTGTATGTCAATTTGTACAGATTTAATTATGTATATATTTAATTTAAACTGGTGACAAGATCATATCTTGCCTGATGTGAGGCAGATAATTACAGTGGAATATTAGAGATGTTGAAATTCCTTTTGGTTCACCCTCCTTACTAATGCGTTTGATTTTTAAGAAACCGTACACCTGTATTAATTCAAATGTCAAACTCATTTTTACTGCCACATGTTGTATGTTATGACTCCTGCTCCTTGCATGACCTCATCCAATGTTCTGCTATTTCCTGAAGTAAAGTTGAACATTGGTATGGACACACAATGTGCTGATAGCTGTAGTGTAACATTTTACACTTTTGTCTGTGCTTTTGAAAGTAAGGAATAAACTACAATAAACAAATACTTTGGACGATATCTATAATGGACATAGAGTACAAAAATAAATAGAATGATTGCTCTGTTGTTTGTCTACAACATTTTCAGTTAAGGTGAGTGGTCTTAAGGTGACACTTCTGCCTCAGAAGGACTCAAGTCGATGGAATTAAATTATTGTAGGTTTTTGTGTTTTATAAAACCTCATTTACTTTACATATTATTCAGAGACATTGTTAAAGCACATGATTGGATATACTCTTTTACCAAAATGCCACATTATTTCTCCATTTTCCCTTTCTCATACAGATAAGTAAGCTAATTGATGTTTGACATACTTTTAAAATTACAAATGGCAAATTGATGTAATAAACACCATTTTGGTGAGAGTTGCTTCTTGTGCATTTTATCATTGAATCTGTCCTATACATACCTTTTCTTAATTTTTTTTTTTTTGTGTGTGTGTCTTAACCTATGAAGTATCATGAAATAAACCTTCAACTATGTACAGACATTTTAAGGTTACAGTATGCAACCGAACAGCATTCTTATTTCTAGGTTCTTACTTCCAAAACCATACAACATATCCATATACATACCTGGCCAAAAAAAATTGCACACTAAGAATTCATTCAGTTACCTTTATCTTTGATTACACCGCAGAACTTGGTGGCCAGTTCATATGTGAAAATATTTTCTCATGCTCCCATAACCACTCTTTCACAATTTGTGTCCTGGAATATGCTTGTGCCATGAGGGAAGGAAAACTCCATTGATAGAAAACCCTGGTCATTCAGGTCATTAGCTGATTTTATTTTATGCTACATAATGCTGCTGAGCCTAGACCTGAGCAACTGAAGCAACCCCAGATCACAACACTGCCTCCAGAGGCTTGTACAGTGGACACTATGCATGATGGGTCACATTGCTTCATGTGCTTCCGTTCTTACTCTGACACGCCCATCACTCATTAGACCAAATTAAAAAAAATTCATTTGCTCCAAAGTCTAATCTATATGATCCCTAACAAGTTGAAGCCTCTTTTTCTGATCTGAGTCTCACTAACAGATGGTTTTCTTATTGCCACACAGCTGTTTAATCCTAATTTTCATCATAAAAATGTATGTAAGGAAATGCTCTTATTTTGACTAGTAAATGTCACTATGGTTTTTACTGTTGATTTTTTACAATGCAACTTCAATTGTTAATCTGCATTCCTGATATTTTTTTTCTTTCCAGCACTATCCTTCCAGGTTTTGTTAGTGTTGAAGGTTTCTTAATCTTGTTCCAGTGATTTGAAATGTCCTTAGGTGTTTTCTTCTTTTTTCCCCTCCATTTTAGTGGTGAAGCAATTTATTGCATTTTGCCCCGATTTTCTCCCTAATTTAGTCGTGTCCAGTTCCTCCCCATCACATTAAGGCTACTACTATCACTCAGCGGGGAGGGCCGAAGACTATCACGTGTTTCCTCCAAACCACGTGACACCATCCGGCTACATCGTTTTGAACCGCTTGCTCACGTACCGTAACACACTCGGAGGACAGCGCTATGGGAGCACTAAGTACCCCTCATCCTTCCCCTCTGAGAAGAGCTCAGCCAATCAGCTCTCTCTAGCGCTCCGGCTGCGCAAGGTTACAGCATCACCTGGGAATCGAACTCGCGATCTCCGGATGATAGGGCGAGCACTTTATCACTGCGCCACTCAGAGGCTCCGGATATCATTTTTTTCCAGGCAATACCACCAATTAAAAAAAAACAAACAAAAAAAACCCCATGAATTTCGTATATTTAAAAAGCTTCAAAATGAAGTTTGAATAAACAGAAAATACAAAAAATGTTTGTATCAGTAGTAATTAAGATTATGCATTTTATTAATTCATTGAAAGTATTGTAATTAGGAAGCAAACACCAAACAGCTATAGCCTACCAGTTAGTGGTTGTGTAAATGTGCAAATTGTTTGTCTTGCAAAATTATATTAGGGTGATGCAGGATGAAATGGAATTATGAGCAAATTTGCTCAACACACCAGCAAAAGAAACGTTAGGAAATACGACTCTTTAAACCATCACACTTTGTGTTCTGAATTTACAGCTGGTTTGAAACAATACAATTTTACCTCATTAGGAGCCCTTCTTACAACTGCATATTCCTGTTATTTCAAATTAGCCATTTGTGTGGCAGAAGTGCAATGAATAAAATCATTCATGGAGCCCATCTGCCTTGAGCTTCGGCAAGCTGTCCATTCTGTCTTGTTTTCTGGTCGCCATGGTTATAGAGAGTGATTAGTTGGAGAACAGTGGTGTTCTTGTCCTTGCAAACCTTTCTGGCCAGGGTTCAGGGGTAGCTCGGTAGCCCTTAACCCTCAAATGATCGGATGTATAATGAGAAAATGTAAGTCGCACTGGATAGGGGTGCCAAATTATGTAAATGGCCATTCTTCAGCAAGGGCGTGCCATGACTGCTGCTTGTTGTGGTGGTAATGCAACATAGTGAATGCCAACTGCTCGTAAATACCAAGTAGACAAGAAGGCAGCAGCTTAAATAATTAATGAATTTATTTATTTTATATCATTTTATGTAAACTTGTGAGACTGTATATAGTTTGTATTAAATACTTAAACCAGCCCATCTGGCACTAATAACTATCTACTAACTATTTCCCCTCATTCTGCTCTTTGTTGTGAATAATAGCAATTCATTCTTGACCTACAGTACTGTGCAAGTCCTGCACACCCTCTGTTTTTTTTATTTTAATAAACTTTGTCATACTATGTAAGTCAGTACAAACTAACCAACTCTGTGTGCTTGTTGGATTTCCCCCCACAGTCCAAACACATGTAGATTAGGCCAACTGGCATTCCCAAATTGCCTGTAGTGTGTGTGTGTGCCTTGGGATGGATCGCCACCATGCCCAGGGTGTACCCCGCCTCGTACCCCAAGCCTCCTGGCATATACAGGATAAAGCGGTACAGACAATGAGTGAGTGAAAAAGGAAAATATCTGTAGGCCAAAAAAAGAAAGCCACATATTATGTAAGCGACCATGTTTCAGACCAAAAAAGGAAAGGAAAAAAAAAAGCTTCTGTGTGTGACAAAGTGCTCGGAAGGACTGTGGCTGGTTCTGCAGGATGTCCGGTAAAACTAATAAACTGCCCAAATTGTACCTGAGAATATATTTTAAGCAAAGGCTTGTCTCACCTATCATTGACTTTGTTGCTTTAATTACTGTTGACTGCTTTTATAGTATATTTTAAATTGTAAAAAACATTTTACATTCTTGCTCTACAGCAGTTACTGGCATGTACACCGCTGGCAATAAAGACTGTTGCACAATATTGTAGGTCATGATTTATGGTGTTGTCTAATGTCTAAGCTAAGTTCATTAATGCAATGTTTGGATAAACTGGTGTTCCCAATAAAGTGGACCCTGATGGTGTAGTTGTTGTATGATTATTAACTTATGATCCATGAAGGATTCTATCTGATTTTGTATCTTGTTGGAGTAGAGTGCAGTGAGCTGCATGTGTCAATATTAAGCTTTTGAATTTCACGATAAGAAAATAAGGAAGGGTCTATTTTTTTCTTTCATTCTTTTATACTGACCGCGCAAAAAGCGTCTTTTAAAAAACCACTGGTTCATCAGCATTAATATTTTGCCTCTGTGGTTTCTCGACTTCCTCTGGTAAAGACTTCACCCTCGATAAGCTGATGTAGCCAGTATTTGTTAAAAGATTTTGAAAGCATTTCCTCCCCCCCCCTCCCCCCCGTATCTCTCTTTTTCTTTCCTTTTCAACTCGTAGCCAGAATCTGGGTTTTGTCTCGACTGTATCAGCAGGGTAAGTCAGCTCTTACTTAAGCATAAAAATCGAACTGAATTCAATGTGAAGACGTCCATTTGGACATTTGGATGGTTTTATTATTGTTTCTGGAATAATTCTACCATATATATCGTTAAATTGTTATATTAAATACGACCATGATGACTGTATTTTTTTTTTGATTAACATCTAATCTGTAATAAGATACTGTAACAGGGACATGATGGTGTTCATATAAATAAATGGAGGGAAGAATGAAGAGTCTTCGGCATGGATGGAGCTGTTGTAATGAATAACATTCAGAGTTTTTTCATAGCCTGTTATTTATTGTCCTTAAGGTTTAAATTAAATGTTAAATGCTTCTTAACAGTGACATTTAACATTAACATCTATGAACTGAATTTATAACACAGAAGTACTGGATATGACTGACATAAATTCTCAAATATGAATCTGAGAAAAACCTTTAATATCCGAGCAGCATAATTAAAAAATAAATAGTAAAATGTGAGTTTTAATAGTTTTAATTCAACAGTGTTAAAACTTTATTGCATGGCTTTTGACAAAATCTGTTCTGCTTCCACCCTTTTCTTACAAAAGATTCCGTCTGGAAATCTCAGAAGGAAAAACATGAACGACAACTTCGACTACTCTGGAAATGGAACTGATGATGAATTGTACAGTGGCGATGACAGTGACATCGGTTTCCCTGAGGAATCAAGGAAAGCCATTCATGGAACGGTGGTCGTGCTCTATTGCCTGACGTGCATCCTCGGAGTTCCTGGAAATGCCCTCGTATTGTGGATTGCTGGTGTGAAAATGAAAAAGACAGTTAACACCATCTGGTTTCTGAACCTGGCCATCGCTGACCTCCTGTGCTGCCTATCCATACCGTTTAGTGTGGCTGAAATCTTACTAGACTCTCACTGGCCGTATGGAGAGGCTATGTGCAATGTCCTACCCGCGATCATCGTTATCAACATGTTCGCCAGCATCTTCACTCTGAACTTCATCAGCTTGGATCGGTTCATTCAGGTGGTTAAACCTGTTTGGTCTCAAAATAATCGTACACTTGGGTTGGCATGGGGATGCTGTGCCGTGGCATGGACATTGGCCATACTCCTCAGCCTGCCCACTATGATCCTACGAAAAATGGTAACCGTGGAGGAAATCAACATCACCTTCTGCACGTTCAGTAACAGAAATTCCACTGAAAAAGGAACCTCTTACAAGGCGCTAACCATGTCCCGGTTTGCCTTAGGCTTCCTCATACCCCTTGTGTGCATTGTGTTTTGCTACGCCAGTATCGCCCGCAAGGTTATGAGCAGCCATTTTCGTGCAGGTAGAGCATTCCGGATCATGCTCGCTGTTGTGGTGGCATTTTTTCTCTCCTGGTTTCCTTACCATGTGGTGGCGCTGGTAGACATTTATGCTGGAAAACAGGATGCCATGGTGGCCCGATTAATTGATCCTTTGGTGATCTGTTTGGCATATGTGAACAGCTGCATGAACCCGATACTGTACGTGTTTATGGGACAGGACTTTAAAGAGAAAATTAAACTCTCTTTGAGACGGATCTTCGAGAAGGCTTTTAGTGAAGATACACAATTGTCCATGAGCTCCAAAGGACAGCAGTCACGCTGCACCAACTCCTCAGATGCCCAGCTGTGATCGTGATGTTGAGCTGGACTGTGTATAGGGCCAAAATATACTTGCTGTTGTTAAACCATGCATTTGTGTAGACATGGTAACCTTGTGAGCATACTGTACTCGCCTTATATACTACGCATGTTACAGGAGGGTTCAGTCAGACATTTTTGCAAGTAAACAAACATGAGTATGTGAGCAAGAAATGCAGGGAACACGATCATGCCATCATGCATGCACATACATTTAGTTCACAGCAAGTATATTTCAACCCTTAAAGTTGAGTAAATTATGAATGTATTGAATCGCTTTTAACCATGGCACTTTTGTACTCTATAACCTAAAGAAAAGAATTTTTACTATTTGCACATTAATCCATATAATTAACATAATCATCAATGACCTGATGATATCAGCCTGTACAGTTCTAACAGAAAACACCTGACAGTTAATCATCATCGCTTGCATTTCTTGAAATTTATACTCATATAAAACAACATTGTGACATCAGATCAGCAAAAAACTTTACAGTACTAAATTACACTCACTGTCTACTTTAATAGGAACGCCTGTTATTCTGTGGTTTCCCTGCTGAGATCAGCAGTTTCTGTAAGACTCTGTATATTCTGTAATAACTCAGATCATCTGGCACCAACTACCCTGCCAGGGTTAAAGTCCCTGTTTTGGTTTGTGCTGTGAACATATTTCAGCTTGGATTATTTTCTGCATTGTGGTGACTACAGGTGTTCCTATTAAAGTGGACATCAGTGTAAATGTAGTTAATGTCAGACGATAGAGTTTTTCTTGAAAGGTGATTTGCTTGGACATTTTCCTTTCCTTTACAATTCCTTTAGGATTTGTGATTAACATTATTGTTTGATTATAGTAAGTATACTTTCTTTCGGGCTCTCACATCACATGGACGCCATAGCGGACAATCTGATCCGCGCACTACTTGACACAGTAATATCAAACTGGGACAGTTGTCTTACTTTTGTTTAGTTTTTTTTTTTTTTAATGTGTATATGGGTTTTGCAAATGCACGTGATGATACTGTTCTTGCAAGAACTATTCCAGAACAGCTGACCTTTGAATTTTAAAATAACAACTGACTGTTGTTGGTGTTATTTTTGTTGTAACTTAATTATGTTATATGTGTTATTTCATATGTAGAAAAATGAATCCAAACTTATGTCCAAACTTTTGACTGGAACTGTATAAACTATAATCAAACCCTGTTATTGATTTTAAATTATAATGCCTTTTATTATTCTAGTAATCAATTAGACATTAGATTTAACAGATGCAAACAGATACTGTACCATGTCGACAAGACAGATTCCTAAAATAAATAAACATTTATTTCTAATTGAAGAGCACTTATTTAGATTGCAATTACAATTTCATGTTCCAAGAAACTCAACCACGTCAGCCCGAATCATGATTTAATCAGAACAGATTCCAGGAAGGGTGATTAAGTTCATGACATAATAAATGCGTTAAACATTCTTGAACAGTTGGTCAGACTCGGACACTTTTTGCCCTTAAATAGGGTTTATTATATTTTTGGGAGGCTCTGTTTGGTCTGGACTCTGGTTCTGCATGGGCTGAAAGTTTAATTATAGAGGACGAAGAGAGGAGAACGTTTGCTTACTCAGTGCATGTTTTTTTTTAATTTTTTTATCTTAATTACAGTGTCTTTGCACTTTTTTTTAAACATCCTCTTAGATCATGCCAATGGAAAATGCATTGTTCTATTTTCTGTCGTTCGTAATAACACAAACTCAGGCAGTGTGAACCAAAAAGACTGCAGAGTAAGCTCAATGATTTACTGTAAATTATTATAATATCGATTATACTACCATATTATGATATTGTCCTACTACTACTGTATATTTCCTGTAAAAACAAAACATGTTCTACAATACAAAGTATTCCATCCAAATTCACTCACTCACTCACTCATCATCTATAGTGCTTAATCCTGTATTCAGGGTCACGGGGGGCCTGGAGCCTATTCCAGGAGACATAGTGCACACGGCAGGGTACATCCTGGACAGGGTGCCAATCCATCGCAGGGCACAAACACACACATACACACACTCATTCACACACTACGGGCAATTTGTGAACACCAATTAGCCTAACCTACATGTCTTTGGACTGTGGGAGGAACCCGGAGGAAACCCAGCAAGCACAGGGAGAACATGCAAACTCCATGCACACAGAGACAGGAATCGAGCCTGGCCGGGGATCGAACCCGGACCCTGGCGGAAATCTCAAATGCCTGGTAAAATCCTTTACATGGTAGAAATTTTGTACTATAAAGTACCGCGGACTCTTTAATTACGATTTTGTTTTGTTATGTTTATAACCTGACCGCAGAAGTGAAATAGAGGAAATAACATTTAAAGATTCATTCTGACTGTGGTACAGCAACATCATAAAGAAATTGCAACAGAGTTTCGCTCTGACTTATAGCTCTCCAGTAACTTGATGAAACATGAGGAACTTACACTGAGCAATAATCAGACATCAGATTAACTAACCATGAACCATCTTTGCAGAAAAATAACAAAGATTTCTTTCACTAAGATTGAATCATCAATACATATTTATGACACAGCATTAACTACATTTCAGTAAAAACAGTTTTAATTCCCACCCTTATGCACTAGGATCGACTTTTAAAGATTTTTTTTTTATTTTAATGTGGGAAGTATTATGAACCTACAGTAACAAGCATGCTAGCTACTTAGCAATCATTTGCTTTTAATTGAAGTTAGAAAGAAATAAACAACAATGAAGAGTACTTCTAAAAACCAATCAACTCATAGATGTGACTTTACACTGACTAGGATTTACTCTCGCCCATCTAAATACGTAAAGTCTTCCAAATTTTCTCCCCCATTTCCTTCTATATATGACACAAAATGATGGGAGAGTCAGACCATTCCTTAAAGCACATCCAAAAGACTTTCAGTGATGGCCAGTTCATGTGTGAAAATGATTCCTCGTGATCCTACAACCACACTTTCGCTGTTTGAGTCCTGGAATATACCATCAGGGAAGAAAAACTCCATAGATGTAATAACCTGGTCCTTCAGTACATTGCAGTCGTCAGCTGACTTTATTTATAATGTGGACACTATGTATGATAGATGCATCACTTCATGCTCTTTCCTTCTTACACTGACACACCCATTGCTTTGGAATAGTGCTGACTCATCAGACCACATAACTTTTTTCCATTGTTACAAAATCCGATCTTTAAGGAAACTGAAACCTTTTTTATTTATTATTATTTTTTTTTGTGTCATTAACAATAGTTTTCTTATGGCAGAGGTGTTTAGTCTTAATCCTCTGAGTTCCTATTGCACTGTGCATGTGGAAATGCTCTTACTTCATTATTAGGCAAATATGATATTTCTACTGTCTAAACAAGTGCTAAACCAATATGTCCAACTAGTCACTATTAAGCATAAATAAAGTATATATATATATAATTTCTGCATAAATTAAGCGAAGGCTGATGTTCCAAAAAAAAAAAAAAAAACAGTTTCAAAAACAAAATTGCAGTTCCTCGAATGGCCACTAGGAGTTCGAAAGTGAGTCAATCTCCTTAGACCTCCATGTTAAAATTAAAAATTTTTTTATACAGAAATAGCCGTTTGCAACCTGGTACAAGAACATGTTTTATGTAACATATCAGTTAAAATTATATTAAACCATAAAATTATACAAATTTGGGGCATGGCCGATTTGAGTGACAGCTGTGATACATTTTTCAAACTATTAGCTGTCTGCTATACATCACTGTAGCTAACCAGCTAACTGGAATTGCTGTAGTTTAACTTTCCATAAAAAATGTATGAGTTGACTCTGGATGGTAGGGTATGGATGAGAGCGTTCAATCAAATGCAAAGTACTATTATCTTATAGATGAACAATAGTCAACTTAGCATTTTAGGTAGCTAAAGCTAAGCTATCTGGCTTGTGCTAATTAAGATGAATAGGTGTGTTCCAACCGAGAGCTAGTCCTGTTTGCTCCGCCCATATGCCCATTTATGGTATGACCAGGATTTAGGTTTTTAGGAGTCAGCTTCTGATAAGTTCATAAACTTCTAGAGGTGCATCATGTGCCTTTGATTCCCACCTCAGTTCTGTGTGCATGGAGTTTTCATGTTCTCCTCATGCTTGGCGGGTTTTCTCCAGGTGCTCCGGTTTCCTCCCACAGGCCAAAGACATGCAGATTAGAATAATTGGCATTCCCAAATTGCCCGTAGTGTCCCCCATGACCCTGAATACAGGATGAAGCCGTATAGATGATAAGTGAGTGAGTGAGTAAAAAGCATTAAAAAACTTTTTTTTTTTTAGTAAAGTATATAATCCTATCACGTAGCTGAGTAGTAGTTTCTCCCCAGTTCTCCCGTGAAACCCTTGATCTTTCTCAATCCCTGACTAAGGAACGTATCTGGTGATCATCACGTCATAGTTTAAGTTAACTTTTCAATAAATAATTTCTGCAAAACAGCTTTTTTTATTTTTGTGAATTCCTGATTTGTGAAATTGTGTGTTGTAGCTAAATGGGCTGTTTGTCAGAGGTTACAGAGAGAGTTCCCCATTGCATGTTTCACACGTTTCTTCTTCTTCTTTGTTTAAAAAGAGCCTGAATGACAGAGGCTGAATCTTTCTTTCATCCTTTTATTGATCTGTTACTTCAGTTGTAACTTTTAAAATTAAATTTTATTTTAATTGAATTATGAAAATATTTATTTAATATAATATTTGTTTAAAATATAAAATAAATGATCAAAGCTAAGAAAAGGAAAAGTACATTATATTATGTAAATGAAGAAATTATCTATATTTACATATGACATAACATATGACACACTTGTGTAACTTGAGATGCTTTTCTTCTTACCACAGTTATAAAGAGTGGCTATTTGAGTTAGCGTAGTCTTCCTGTCTGCTCAACCCAGTCCGTTCTTTAAATGTTGTAGTGATTGTATTTTGCTCCATTCCTTGTAAACTCTACAGTAGAGCGTAATAATTTCAAGAGATTACTGGTTTATGAAATAATCGATCCAGCTACTTGATTTTGCAGCTGGTGAATATTTATAAGGTTCCATTCAGACTTTTTTTTCTTTAGAATGAGAATCAAGTTTACTGGGCAAGTACATTGACACAAACACAGAATTTAATTGTGGCTGTTGCTGACTCAAAGCACAGATCTACATAACAATATTGTGCATTTGTGCACAGCATTCAAGAGCTATAGAGATAAAATAAAGACCACAAATTATATACAGAATACTGTGTGTAAGCGATCGGCAATGTACATAAAGTGAGTTTGTTCATAGTAGTGTAAGCTAAAGCTACTAATACGGAGCTGCTAAAATGAGCACGGCTGGTGAAGGATAATTGTTAACGGATCTTCTGATTGCTTCACTCTATGAAACTGAGGCGTGGAGTTTTGCTCAGGGTTCTGGAGCCCGGAGCGAGAAGGACGTGGTGGATGTTACACAAAGATCTAACATCCATTAAAGGAGTTCCTGGGAGGCTAGTGTTTCTACCTTGAGGATATCCTAGCACCGTATCCAGTGCATTAGTGTAGCAGGGGATTATATAGAGAAATAACTCTTTACTCTTGTATTTTAGGCTGTTATTTTGACGCTGTAAGTCTTGTCCAACTTTTTGAACACCCTTTGTATATGAATATATTATCAACATGTGCTTTTTTTGGTCAGAACCCGGTCACTTGCCTGTTTGCCCAAATTCTGTGACATATGCCATTCAAGGGGGCGGCACAGTAGCTTAGTGGCTAGCACTGTCACCTTTGCACCTCCAGAGTCAAGAGTTTCCTCCGGGTACTCCGGTTTCCTTCCACAGTCCAAAGACATGCAGATTAGGCTAATTGATATCCCAAATTGTATGTGAGTGTGTGGTGTGTGCCCTGCGATGGATTGGCACCCTGTCCAGGGCGTACCCCGCCTTGTGCCCTAAGGTTTCTGGCAATAGGTACCAGGCTTCTGGCGACCCTGTACAGGATAAGATGATGAAGATGAATAAATAATGGTCAAGGTTTGACTCCCATTCATGTTTTGTATTATCCACTGGGTGGCACCAAAAGACAAATATATATAAACCTGAATTCTTATTCTTATAATAATAATAATAATAATAATAATAATAATAATAATAATAAATGAATTGCTTAATATATATTTTTTCTTTTGCTCTGTCAAGCATGTGTCCAGAATGTTTCTATGTTGTATTTGTTTAGTGGGCAACTGCTCATATGCTTAATAAAGACAGAAATCCACAGCTGTGAATGTGTTCTATAAGAGGGAATCTGTTTCTTCCCTGTGAAAGTGAAGACAGTTTCTCTTCTGCACTCCTTCCTCTATTAATGAAGTTCCTGTTTCTGGTGCATTCTGTAGCTTTCTCAATAAACAAAAAGAAGGTTTTCAGTCAGTTGTATTGTACAAGCTTCTTAGTAACTAGTTTTCTCTCACTTTGCAAAAGTGTCTTTTTGGCAGCCCCAAAATGTATTATAATTTTTTTGAGTCTGTTCATTGCATTGTGTCTACAAACCTAAAATACAAGTACATGCATCTTGATCTGATACAGTATGCATTAAAGTGCATGAATCCTAAACAACGAGTGTTGAATAAGCAGCCCTTGTATAGTGCTTTGTTTAAGTTTTCAGTCCTTTGAACTTTTTATGCAATAATACTGAAATAGAAAATCATTATCATTTGCAAAGAAAATAACAAACTAAATAGAGCGATGGAAATGATTGCATAAGATCCAGCATATGCGGTCAAACCACTTATTTAGTTCCTCTGCCATTATGGGTCACACAGTAAGGTTTTAAATACACATATACTTAAATAAATCACGACTTCTTAAAAGATTATTTGTAAACATATTCGGTGAAAACATTACTTAAATTGTAAATTACATATTCCATAGTACTTTAATACTATAGCTATAATTAAGTCATTCATTTCCAGCTTGTAACAATACATAATAAGAAAAATTCCAGGGGGTGAATACTTATGCAAGTTTGCTTATGCATATACCTATGCCTTGTAATATGTAAATTAATTGAAGATGGTAGCAGAAATAAATCACTTTTTAAAGCTAAGCTGTATACAGACACCTAGTGGTGCGTGTAGTGAAGGTATTAACTCATTCATGTTTTCAAGGTGGTGTTGTTGTTGTTGGTCTTTCGGCTCCTCCAGTTGAGGGGTCGCCACAGCGGACCAACTGATCCACACAACAACTTGGCACAGGTTTTACGCCGCATGCCCTTCCTGACGCAACCCTCCCCATTTTTTCCGGGCACTGTATCCTGTGGCTGGGCCTTGGGCCTTGGATGGGAATCGAACCCGGGATTTTGTACTCAAGGTGGTTGTGCATTCAAAGTTATTCCGGAAATACTGGCACAAAGCAGGAAAACACTCTGAATGGGTGTCTGTTATGACGAACATGCATTCACAGTTGGTGGCCCAAAGGGAGTAAGTGTGAACCTTCAAACAGATAGCAACCTGAGCTCAGGATTGAACCAGCAGCCCCTGAGCTGTGCAGCAGCAACAGGAGCCTCTCATTGATATGGGGGTCACCTTTCAAAAAGCAAGCTAAAATTTGCCAGAAAGGTATTTTGGGATATAAATTATTTATGTTGGAGTTTTTCCATAGTGAGACCGTTTTGTGTATACAAGATCCAATCACATAATATACTGTACATGGCTCAATGACTTTGCTACATATCTTTTACTTCTTACTACATTTCTTAGCACAATCAATTTAAAAGGTTATTATCCATAGAGTTACAGCACAGACGAAGCACAAAATTACAATTATACAATCTGTGTTGACATTCAGTTCCAAAAATGGCATCTGAATCAAGACAGAACAAACCGTTACCCATATGTATAGTGTAGACAGTCGTCAGTGTAGCCATTATGTAAAAACTGTATACACACATTTGTTTGGTGCTGTGTAGTGGTAGCCACGTCAGTCATGATCGATTGAAACATAGGAGGCACAAATCGTCACAATGCTGAGCTAAAAGAAAACCGGTCACATTGTGTCACTTTACAGAAGGAAAGTTTCTTTCTCCATTTGGTAATGGTGCAGGTGCTCCACCAAAGAACGCAATCGTGTGAACAGCTACACTGAATATTTAAACGTGAACAGTAAAATGTATCACTGTAAAATGTAACACTGTTGCAACTCTAAATTCACATTTCACATAGCTGTAACCTGACTGCAAATTCATGCATATGCTTTATTTTATTAATATACAGCAGCCAAACATGATGTGAAACTGAACACATCTATGAAGCGTTTTCTATACTCAGTCCTAAAAACAGATTTTATATTTTAATCCATTTTCGTTTCCTCTATGTTCAGATATCCATTCACCTCCGGGCTCCGAACCAGCAGCCGGTGAATCCACTCCTTCCGAAGTCTGTTAGAAGACACAATTTTAGCAAGAACTGTCAAATTTAATGAAATAGCTATGGAGAGTTGAAAAAATGTAGATAACATTATAGCAAAAATAGGACAATTAATTTGGAACAAAGATATTTATAAGATGTTTGCTTATACATATTATAATTTGAACAGTGGAAAGTCAAAAAAAAACAAAAAAAAAACACCATGCTGGTAAAAGTTTGCACCTCTTCCTTCCAACCAATGCCAGAAAAAAGAAACGACAGTTCTGTTCATTTTCCTTAGCTTTTAAATGATTGCCTTTCTGTGGGATATAGCCACAATTAGTTTTTAACTTCTTGGTATTTTTTTGTGTAAGTCGCTTGTAGATAAACCTTATCTCCATTCAGCCATGGGAAGTGAAACCTTTTCCTCTAAACAGTGATTAAGCATGTTGCAGGGTATTACACTCTGACCCCAAGTGAAAACTTTTAAGAATTCATACCTCATGTAGCTTCTTGTCTTAATTAACCCAAGGACTTGCCCTGAAACTGGTTGTTTTGCATCAGCGTAAACGATCTATACATTCGTTACAGGCGTCCGAGGGCAGCTGTACTGTATATATTCACTGTATATATAGCTGTCGAAAACAGAGGATCAAAAGCAAGGGAATTAGTGCTGTGTTTTAAATTGCATGTTGTAATCCATATCAGCCTTATGCAAGAGAGAAAGGATGAAAAAGAGAAACAGGAAAGTGTGTCTACACACACACACACACACAAGTTACGGATTTGCTAGGATTTGGAGTTACATTAATTAAAGATAAATCAATCTTATGGCTCCAAAGAGTAAAGGTCCTGCCACATATTTCTTCCATCCATTACCTAAACCAGCTGGTTGTAATTAGTACAACTCCTCCTCCAGATAGCCGAGAACTAATTAGTGATATCACATGTTTTGTGCACAGGGAGAAACTGGTAAATGTTATTTTAATACTATGAGGGGCGTTCAAAAGTCAAAATGGGGCTTGTGGTGAAATTTCTCATGAAATAATTTCTCATGGTGGCACAGTGGCTTAGTGGTTAGCACTGTCGCCGTTTACCTCCAGGGTTCGGGTTCGATTCCCACCCCTGTGTGCATGTTCTCCCTGTGCTTGGAGGGTTTCCTCTGGGTACTCCAGTCTCCTCCCACAGTCCAAAGACATGCAGATTAGGCTAATTAGTATTCCCAAATTGCCTGTATTGTGTGAATGAGTGTGTGTGTGTGTGTGTGTGTGTGTGCCCTGCGATGGATTGGCACCCTGTCCAGGGTGTACCCAGCCTCATGCCCTAAGTCTCCTGGTGTAGGCTCCAGGACCAATATAGATGATGAGTGAGTGAATTTCGACGAGAGTCTCATCACTGTACTGTTCTTGAAATCTTCTGTAACTGTCAATTGGTTTTACGCCTTCATTCATGCAGAATTCCACTTGAATATCCCTGTATATAAACTTAACATGCATGATATTCTGAAACATGGAATTACGCTTACAATCATTTATGAAAACAGGATCCTAATGATTAATAGAGGCAGCTTAATATGATGTTACTATAGACCCACAAAGATTCAGAAACAGACATGGCCATGCCAGTGGAAACTATAGAATTTTTTCTTATGAAACTAACCAACTGGTGCTGGCTTTAGGTGCATATTAAACCTGAATGAAGAAGAAGAAGAAGGAGGGAAAAAAAGACTACATCTAATCTAATCTTTCATTCTTCCCTTGCGATCTTAACCATGTATTCCTCCGCTGCACATATGGCCCTCAGACCCTGAGTCATTTTTCACGATAATCTCCAATTTTGATTTAATAGACAGCGGTTTCCTTGGTAATCACCCCTGCCAGACAGTAATAAGCCCTGAAAAAAGTTCCTGTGACAGAAACAAAGAATCCATTTTGATAAAGAACGGTTTCTCCCTACGGAAAGTCATTTAGGCTGAGCCCGTGCACGATGTGGCAGCAGTGCGTACTTTGATAAAGCGCTCCTCTTCATCCTGGCTTCTTCGTTCCCAGTCATCTGATGGTGTCTCTCTATCTTCTGCTCCCAAAATGTCTTTAGCTTTTGTTTGTCATGAATCCTTGCCAAATTCATCGCCTGCGTGGATGGGAGCAAAATAGTTTAAGGTGATTGATACACACAGGAAGACCCTTTAAAACCTGCTTTAATGCTATGGCTTGGAGCTTTTGTATTGACCGGCCATAATGCCTCAGGAGCTTCTTTGTTCCTTATATTGGCAAACTCTTTTCACATGGACTGATTTTTACTAGCGAGGAATAAAATCAGTAATACAATAAAGAGCAGTAAGATAACGGCATTGCATGTTTTAAAGCCATAAATAAGCGCCTTCCTGCATACTGTACTTAATTAAGCCAAATTGATTTTCTAACACTTTAAAGTAAAGCCCAGAAATATGCATGGATTAATAGTTATGAGGAGTTAATAAATTCAACAATCTTTAATGTATAAGCCAATAATGAGGCATATACAGTAAAACCAATTGACATTTACAGAAGATTATAGCTGATGACGTATGAAGGATATACTTTTATATTAAATGATAAAATAATGTGTTTGATTAATGGATACAATGAGTTTCAGGATCAAGGTCCATGGTAAAGTCAAACGAAATATATAATAAATAGGCTACTAATCTACTCTTTACAATCATGAGCTGAAAAAAAAAATGCACAACGCATCCCAGCATTAGGCAGAAGGGCTTTAACAGCAGAAGACCACATCTGGTTCTTCTCCTGTCAGCCAACAACAGAAATCTGAGACATCACTAGGGACATGATCAACAAGAATAAAGACTTGGAAAAAAGAAAGAAAGAAAGAAAAAAGGTCAAAACACAGCTATAAAATCCTTAAGTGTACAGTTTTGTCAAATCTGTGCCCACTGTAGACTCTTTTTCCAAAATATTCAAAATCGGATGACCAGATATCTTTGTTTCTAATAAAGTGGTCAGTGTTTACGTTATCGTAAAAATGCTCCCATTAAGTCTTGTAACAACTGCTTTTATCAATCCCATCCAGCATTTCTCGAAAATTGGATTTGAACAGACAAGCTTCCAGCCACTAATAAACACTATTCCTACTGGCCTACAACAGCCACCGTTTAGTGTTTAATAAAACCTTACTGATAAGACATGACACCTACCTCTGTGCTAATCCTTGCCGGGGTCTGAGTGCACTGATGCGATGCGGAGCCCAGAAAGGACCCAGTATCGCATTCGGCACAGAGGATGATAAAAGGATGACGCACAGAGATCTTGGAAATACATCGGGCGTATCTGTGCAGACCCGGGCTTGTTCATGTGTGTCTATCCACACGGGTCACACACAGGCAGTTTTTTGGACCAGCTACAACAATAATGCCAAGCTGTACCCCATCAGAGCCAGGGGCACGGGCGACTAAGCGTAACGTCAGGGTTGCCAACCAGGCCGAGCCACAGAACATCTCATGATGACAGGAGGATTAAACAGAAAATGGCTGGTCCCTTCAGGCTTGCACGCACACATGGCTTTCTCTCATTCTACTCGCCTTTAGTATTGTGTATTCACAATATGTTTTCTACACTGTTAGGATTAGTGGACAAAGTACTGAGAATTTACTATTAATTGTATAAATAAATAGTGTCAGACCTTGTGTAATTAAAAGTAGAAGCATCTAATAAAGAAAAACATCCAAGTGAAAGAAAGACATTAATGTTTTCATTGATTAACATTTCATTGTATTTGATTTCATTTCATTGTGTGGTCAGAGGTAGAAAGAGGACTAAAATATTGTACTCAAGTACTGTTACTGCAGTGAAATTTTACTGAAGTACAAGTAAAGTTACCATTATAAAAATCTACTCAAGTAAAACGTATCTCATAAAAAATTTACTCAGAGTAAAAGTTACCGTTTTTTTTTTTTTTTTTTGACAGCGGGGGTGGGATGAGGCATTCTAGTGTAGTTCAAAAAATATGAGCAGATATAAATCTCAAAGTAGTTGTTGTTAACTGAAGGAACACCTTTGCATAATAAAGCTGTTGTCTTTGTTGTGCTTGAAAATCAAAGTGGTCACTTAAATATGGCGTTACGTCCCAGTCTAGGGTTGGGCCGTACAACAAAAGACTGGTTCAGGGTTCTATTTTAAACTGTATGGAAATGGTGGTATATGGCAGAAAGAACTAGATCTGGTCATTAACTGATGAAATAATGAGGTGTGTATTGCTTTACAAAAAAATACACACACACAACAGGAGGAGGATCAGATTCAGGGTGGACTCAGGCCAAAATAATAACCTAAATGGTATTTATATTTAGTAGCTAGATTACCTGCAAAAAAAAAAAAAAAAAAAAAAACACAAACAAAAATACAGATACCTTCCCTGACTCCCTAAACCAAAAACAGTGAATAAATTCCCTCTTCCCAAAATAAATGGCAGCCACGCCCCTACTACTGGTGAGTGCACAAACATACAGTGAAATTATCCACAAATATATACAAAGACCAACCAAACCAAATGGGCAAAGCAATAATCAAAGTCAACGGGAGAAAAACAGTCAAAACGCCAAAATCACCATCTCTTTCCTCTTTCCCGCGTCTCTCTCCGGTTTATATATGGTCGCGTTGGTTGATGACGTCACTCTCAGGGCGGAAGCGGCCGTGTGGAAGGTCAGGTAGATGCCGATGTGGGGACAGTCAGAAAACCTGGAGTGGAGTCTGGAGCGGCGCGCGACCAGGACGCGATACACACACGCGAGCGCAACGAAGCATTTATACAAAACAGAATATTTTTTAAATTTATTTTTGCATTTTCATTCATTTGTTTTACTCAGTAGCGAATGTGATTTAAAATGTAGCGGATTACAACACTTTAAACAAAACATACTTAAGTAAAAGTAAAATTACAGATTTTAAGAACAACTTTAAAATGTAGAAGCACACACACACACACACACACACACACACACACCTACTCAATTACAGTAACACGAGTAAATGTAATTCGTTACTTTCCACCTCTGGGTAAGGTACATGTGACAGAAAACTGAATCTCATTATCTTATGATTGGATTCTACATTGAACTGTTACCGATAAATGGGGGAAAAAAAGCTTTAATCAAAATTTAAGAAGTGAAAATCCAGTAAAGTATAAATATACGAAAACAATATTTAAGTATAGTAATAATTCTATATAGTATATTATATAGTAATATACTAATTCTGGACTGAAAGTAATGCAAATATGGGCAAAACGTTTTTTATTAGTAGGTTGACAAAGATTGTTAAAATTGCACACGTTAGTAGAGTAACTCTTCTTTAAAATTTAAAGACATTGCTCAATAGTGTACAACTACTCATTAGTGCTCAATCCGTAAACCTACTGTAGCGTAAACATACTGTAGTACCTTTGTGTATAGGAAGAGTTAATACATTGTTAATGTTAATAAAAGGTTAAGCCCACTTTTGCATTATTATTATGTTTGGTGCATTCATCATATAATGGATGTATTTTCCACATCTGCTTTAGATTCAGTATGAATGCAGATATGTACAACACTGTCATGCATACAACACTATTGTAAACTCTCAATATTGATCTCAGATAGCAGTGTCAAGCCAAGGGGAAGATCTTAAAATCAAAAATTATGGTTGAAACATCTGTGTGTAGCAGCAGTTTCAGAGTCAAAACGGATTTAAACCTGAAACTGAAAAGGTTCACATGTTTAAAAATATTGAGTGATTCTCAGGACTCCAAACAGCTTGGAACAAAGTTAATACTTTTTTTTTTTAAAACATGTGGTTGTAAAATTTGACTAACGTGTGAAAACCAGAAAGACCATCATAGACCATCATATAAAGGATTTTGCATTAATGTATCACTATAAAGAGTTCTGTAACTTTGCTCTAATTTTTTCATAAGTTATTCAGAGTTATTCAACTTATCGCTTTGTCTCCTTACAAAAAAAAAAAAAAAAAAAAAACTCCAACTATTCTAATTGCTTTCTTTAGTTTGTTTACATGAACTGTTTTTCCACTGTGAACATCTGATCATTCTGACAATTTTCACTTGAGGATGAAAAAATGAAGCAGTTTAATACACAAATCTAAGCTATTTTTTTAATAACACATAAAAATACTTAAATACTGACATTATTTAATTTAAATTCAAATGATAAATGTGCAATTGTGTCTAATTGTGTATATTAGAATGTGCAATATGTTGCATATTTATTTACTGTGTTGGAAGACGCACCAAATGTTCACTATTTCACATTTTATTTAAAAGTTATTTCAAGCCTAAAGTACTTATAAAAAGTAGGAGAAATCAACCTCATTTTGTATTTAGCACAGGCACAGCTAGTAATGATGCCAAATAAGACAATTAAAATAATGTCAATAACCTGAATGTTCGTTGAACTTGAAGAAATAAAACACATATTAATCAAGGGATGTTCAAGCCAAACCAGGACTTTTGAATAACAGAACACAGTTATAAGGGTAAAAAAACTCCTGTTATTTCTCTATATAATCCCCTGATACACTGATGCACTCATCATAGAGTTTCACTAGTGCTCGGATACCATCAAGGAAAAATGCAGATCATCCACACCAAACTCCCTGACCTGCACTCAATCTACAGCAGGTGGTGCTGGACCAAGGCCAGAGGATGGTGAAGAACCTCAGCAACCCCAACGACTGACTGTTCTCCCTGTTGAGGTCAGAAAAGCTCTTCCACTCCCTGAAGGCCAACACAGAGAGACCGAGGAAGAGATTCTTCCCACACGCGATACGCAGGCTCTCAGCCCAAACACCACAAAGAACTAAATAATCAGATGTGTATTTTTTTGTTTGATCCTACTAACACACCAAGTCAGGATGTAACACACCACTCATCACGTTGCACATTTGCACATTGCTTACATGAGTCTGTAATTTATCCTGCATAATTTATACACTTAATACACTTCTATTGTAATTATATTTGAACACTTTGTAAATCCTGTAAATTGTCCAGCTTACAGATATATACTTCTTTTTTTTTTTAAAAATTCACATTCTTATTAATTTATTGAAATTTCTATTTGTTGCTTAATTGTACTCTCCAGTGCAATATATTTCTATATACCATTCAAATATTTCCTGAATCTCATCACCGTTGTGTGTTTTTTACGTCTTCATTCACGTGAAATTTCATCACAAGACCTGGTTTGACTTGAACACTTGGAGTTATATATATATATATAATACAAGTATATTACCAATAATTTGCACTTACTGTAGTGCACAAGAGCAACCTAAAATGCCTACACTATGTTTTATACAAAATCTGGAAGTCTTGAAGCTTTAAAAAGATAACGTACAAAAATAGGAAAAACAGCTGCAACCAAAACGATCACTTCCCCCTCGGCTTATATTTTTAGGTTGGGTTCTAGCGCTCAACAGCAATTATGTGTTTGCTGCTCTGCAGTGTTTGGCTAATGATGTCACATCCTCATCTGAATCACAATCAGATTGGATTTTACGCATTCTCTCTTCTAGAGGTTGTATACCTGGCAACGTGACTGGATGTGATCACACTGGAGGAGTCAGCTGAGGTATTTACGCATTTGCGTTACTCATCTGCGTTTCATCTTACTCCCTTAGTGAGTCTAGTCGCCCAGAAGGCATGACAAAACTGTGGTTTGATGTTTCAGGAGTGATATAGTCAGCTGCCTGATTGGATTTGGCGTTGGGAATCCTCTTGGGTGTGAGAGCCACAGTCTGGGATTGGTGTTACAGACATATAAATATATAGTCTGTAAATCATTCCTACAGCAAAATGTAGGATCACAATCGTTCTGTGATCATCAATAATGTTTGTCCACAGTGCAGGGTTCTGCCTGAGTGTCGCCGGTTCTGCCGCGTGTGCTCCAGGAGTTGTAAACACAGATGGTACACCCAGGCAGTGGGACGTGTGTAGAGATATACACTCTAGCTTTATGATGCATGTGGAATTCATTATGGCCCAATAAAAACCCCGCTTCGCAAGAGTGCACACATATACCAAACTCCCTGCCTGTAGCTTCTATCTCTGATAGGTGACGGCACGTCTAACAACGATGATAACAACAACTGCAAACTTTCCTTGTTCTAAATCCATTGGAATGTTGGATGAATTAAAGGCTTTGAAGGCCAATCAGTGACTGACCTGTCTCACACTATCTCACACCCCCAACGACAGCTGATGTAAGTGAGAACAAAGCGCATGTTAATCATTATGCCACTCAGGTATCAAGTGCCAGCATGTCTGCATGACGTAGAGCTCGGTTTGTCATTACTCGTTTTGCCACCGAGCCCATGAATTCTGTGTCCTGATTGGTCAGAAGGTGTTGATTCATTTCCCCTTAACAGCGACTCAGGCAGATTATGTTATAATAGACTTAAGCCTACTATAAATAAAGAACTAAATCGTTCAATGGATGTTCTGCAACTTTAAACGCAACTATAAAGAATAAAACATATAACGTGCTTAAGTGATAACTCTTGATTGCTCTACTCCACATCACATCAACACTACTGTTAATTGTTTTCTTATAGCAGCACACTCCCTAGAATGGTTTATTCATTTTACACCACAGCAATTTTCCAACTATAAAGATTTTATTAGGTACATAAACAGACTTGTGTTTGGTTCCTTCTTTATTATGCCACATAACACACAATTTAATGTTTTGTTCGCCAAAAAAAACATGAAGAGATGTCTGTACTTAATTTAGGCTTTAACGAATGGCTGAACAGTTTGACAGCAAAATGAGATAAAAGCCATTTTTGGATTTTTTTTCCAGGCACACGTGGATGTCTAAAAAACATTTCTATTATTAGAAGTTTTAAACTGTAGCACACAACTAAAACTGAAAATGGCAGGAAAAAAAAGGATGATGATGATGATGATGATGAGATCATGCAACAGAACTCATCAAAATCAAAGCATGAATGTGCTATATATTTAAAATATATATATAAATAGAAAATGGCACTGTGTCCTCACACCTCCAGGATCGAGGGTTGAATTACTGCCTTAGATCTGTGCAGGTGAAGTTTGTTTGTTCACCTTGTGCATGGTGGGTTTCCTCCTAGTCCAAAAACAAAAATGCAGCTCGAAATGTACACCCAGATTTGTGTAAAGTTGCTTTGAATTGCATTAGAGTTAAATGAAAAAAAAAAACAAACATGCTTTTGTGTCCAGCTTTGTAGATACCTCACGGATGCTTGGGCCCCTGATGCTTGCTGACTTTTCCTCAGGATACTACAGAGCAGGACAAGAGCGAGTGGCAAAGAATAAGACTGTAAATGAAAAGCACAAAGCCAACCTGCCAGACCCTAATCAGCACTGGGTTGGTTGATTGAGGGAGGGTAAAATGGAGATAGAGAAAAGAAGAGAGATGTTGTCTATCTCTAAAAGGTCAGAATGTCTGAACAGTCAGGACTGATAGTTTTAATCAGCCGGTACTGATAATAAACTCCTAGGCACTCTCAGTCTGTAAAGGACGGAAATGAAAAAGCATTGACTAGAAAGGTAGTCGGTAGAGACATCGAACCATACAGGTGTATGTGGAAGTGTTTCAAATAAATCTGTGGAATAAATCTGGAATCTGGGTTGACGTCTGGTGGCCTGATTAATAAGATTAACAAAGATTTAACAAAATTAAATTCCTTTTCATTTACTCAACACAAGGAGGCAGCATTGAGCTCTGATGTAAACATTTCCCACTGAACCTTCATCGCGTCTAAGGATAGAGATGAGTGAGTGCATGCCCTAAACTGGGCTTCAGTTATCGACCTAATGATCTGACATTACCATCTGGTTTGTTAAATGTGCTGATGTAGAAGTTCTGTTCTCTTTAGGATTATGCCACAGGTCCAATTGTCTTTATTTGTGGTTCCAATTCCATTCCTGACCACATGCACATTTATTTAAACAAGTCTGAGATGTTCTGTCTTTACCTTATGTTCACTTTGGTTTCCTGCCTTACCCACAATGCAGTTCAATTACCTGTTGCATTGCTTTATACTGTATGTACAGCGGTACCAGAACAGAGCAATATTATTATTATTATTATTATTATTATTATTATTATAAAGACTAAAATTGATAAAAAATAATTGAACAATCATCTCATCTGATCTTATCTCATCAGCTCATAAATCTCTATCTGAGCCAAACATTTTGCACTAGTTATTTATATAATTATCAACAAAGCAACTCTTCTCAACCAACATTTATTTATTTATGTTTTAAAATAATTGTGCGCAGGCAGTCTGAAACCAATCCAAACCACATACCAAACAGGACACTTTTCGGATTCAGACTCACATCCTGATAAAATGACACACACTTGTTACCATATGGTGCTATCTAGTGGTCGTAGAGATC
This sequence comes from Clarias macrocephalus, assembly GCA_011419295.1. Classification (NCBI taxonomy): domain Eukaryota; kingdom Metazoa; phylum Chordata; class Actinopteri; order Siluriformes; family Clariidae; genus Clarias; species Clarias macrocephalus. The sequence continues at coordinate 162,616 of JAAGKR010000492.1, read as the reverse complement.
TTATGTTCCTCATCCTTCATTAGTGTCCGGTTTCTGACCACGACGCTTCCTTTGAGATAATTTTGAGTTTTGATTTGTTCCTGATTTATACAATTTGTTTTTACAAAGTTCACCGCAAAGTAGATGCACATAATGAAATGGTTTAAATGAGGTACTAATTGGATTAGGAGGAACTATTTTGGATCATATGTCTGTTAAGTAACATTGTAATCAATTTGTACCAGATAAGAGGCTCCTGTATGAAGCATAAACGTGTGTGTGCTCATGATAGACACATATACGTGCAAAGTTCATTCAAACATTCACATGATGAAAACTGGTTGTTTTATTATAATAATCATCAGTCCTCCTTGCCTTTGACTTTAAGCCTTTGAGTTTCAGTTTAGTTTTCAGGCTGGAGACCATAGAATCGATACATAGTGAATGGGGAGCCCATTTGAGCGTAATCTCAGTTATTCCCAGTAGGAGGCAAAATAGAGCATTATAAACTTCAATTGTGCTAATAATGTAGAGTATTTCTTTATGTAATACAGAAGTAATTGTTTATTTCCTACAGCATTACAACTTCCCTTCACTGGATCTGAGAGGCCCGGACCACGTCTTGCAATGCAGCGCTCCTGTGCACAAAGCGAGCTTCATGAATCTATGATTTGCCAGGTTTTGAGTGTTCTTGTTATCTAGTGGAAAAACTTAAGGTTAAGGTTACTAAAGGTTAGTTAAATAATAAAGGATTCATACTGGTATGGGATGCTAAACAAACACACATGACCATTCAGTTTGACAGCACAATGTGTTATTTCCATTGTGGCAGTTTTTCTAAAAAATGAAGAAAAAAAAGCATGAAGTCTTAAATGCTGTTAGAAAATATTACGTGTGTTGTTTATTTGCGTTACAAGGGTGTTTTGAAATTTTATGTCAAAACCGTTTTGGTTATATGAGTGTGAATTTTGTGTGATTTTGCAAAATGCTATAACTCCACCTGCCACAGTTTTGTCCCAGTGGATAAATCATCCTGCAGTACGATATGCAATTTAGTCTGAATAATAGTGCCAGTTGTGTTTTAGTAGTGAGTCACGGCAACAGCTTGGAACAAGAAAAAGAGGTGTGAAGTTTTGTCACAGACAAATTTTTACAGTAATATCAGAGTCTTTCCTCTACCAGATTAAGTTTCACTTCTGTTTCGAAGACAGTGACTTAACATATACAGTGACGCGCCATATATGATCTGATCGAACATCATCTAAATGCATAATACTGTCTGTCTGTGGAGGGATAAGATTCAGTAGAGAACGAGGCATAGCAGACATAACCAAGCATTCCAAGACCAAGCGTTTGCATGTTTTTCATTATTGAAAAATAATTTTCCAAAATGAATTAAGGCCCAAAAGTGTTTTTTGATCTCGTTTTGCTGTCAAACTGCTCATATGTGTATAATAGGCAGATGCTATTCATATCAGATGCGATGTATAGCTCAGTTAAATCCGTTTCCAAAGCGAGTGAAAAAAGTTGAAAAGTGACCATAAATGGCAAAGCTGATTTAGTAATAAATTGCTCATGTGTTTTGTAGGCTTTCTATCCATTTTGTTCATTCAGAGTGAACCGCGAAGATGAAAATGAAGAAGAGTTGATGTCTTGAATGAAGATGTCTTATTCTTGTTTATCATTAAACTGTTTTTAGTGCTCTGAATCACTCTACACACAGATGACTCATCCCCTGAAATGAATCTGACTCTCAGATAATATTGTATACGCCCTGGAGTGATTTTCGCAGGTAAACGAATACAACCTAATCTTTCCAGACCTGGGAACGCTTAGGCTGTAAAAAAAAAAGAATAAAATCAGAGACCGAACTCAGACATATTCCAGTAATAAATTCATTCAGATGTTCTCTGGATAAGGCTTACGGCAGCATTTTTCCCCCACAAAGCCCAAACGTCTGCATTTACTCAGGCGCTATACACTACAGAGTCAGTCATTCGAATATCATGTTAAAGTGAAATCGACAAATTCAATTCATTCATTGACGATGTGTATAAAGCAGCCAGTGTGTGCTGATTATCAGCCATTTAAACGCCTGGTTCTATGCCACTTCTTTAAACATACAGTCGGGGTGTGTGGACAGAGTGGATGAACATGTTAATAAAATTAGACAAGTCCTAATTTTTAATTAGCTGTAGTTAATGGACACGTTCGTCATCCATAAATAAAAGCCGAACACATTTTTAAAAAACCGAAGCTAGAACTCGTTCCATTTTCATCATTGCATTATTTATTCGATAGAGGCGTTTCTAGAGCAATCTATCACAATTGTTTTTACTGACGAAAAAGTCATCAAGTCCTCTCCACTCTCTTCCGTCTCCTCCCTTTCTTTCACACTTACCCGTACTCATTCTTCCTGTTTGTTTTTTATCACGTCTCTCTGTTTTTCACTCTCATTTTCTTTCTTTCTTCTACACCCCCCCTCTCCCTTTCTGACTCACCCACCCAGTCTGTCCATCAACTGCTCGTCTCTTGCCTTTCCACTAGCGCGTCTCTCCCTCTCTTTCTCTGTTGCGCCGTCTCGCTCATGTACTCAATTTTTCTCTCCTGCTACAGTATCACCCCCTTTACTTTTTCACACCCCCTTTCCCATCTCATCCATCTCTCATTTCCCCTTCCCTGTCTCTCAACTCTTTCTTTTTTTTGTCTCCGTCTGTCCTCCCATCTTTATCTCTGTTCTCTTATATTTTTAAAAGGCCTGTCTCTCTGCTTCCTTTGCTGTTTCACATCATCCTTTCTTCCTCACATTCCCCCTCATTCATTTCTCCGCCTCTACTCCTTCCTCCCTTTTCTTACTCTCTCTAGACATCCATCTTCTCTCTCACCGTTCTATTTTGTCCTCACATTCCTCTTGTCCTCTCTCGCTTTCTCACCTTCCTTTCTTCTTTCTGTCTCTTAGCCTCTTCCAGTCTCGCTCACTTTCCTCCTCCAAGCTACTGATCTTTTTCTTTTCATTCCTCCCCATTTTCTTACTCTCACCCAGTCTGTCTTTCCATCTTTTGTCTTCTGCATGTCTTCCTCTTTTCCCTCATTGTCTCACATTGTCTCTCCATCAGTCAGTGTCTCACACTCATTTTCTCTTTTCTTCTTCGACCCTCTTTGTTATATTTGTTTCTTTTTTTCTCTTTATCTGCCTAAATATTTTATATTTCTTCCTACGCTCATTTTCACTTGCTTGCTTCCTTGCCTATTCATCTCTCTCTCTCTCTCTCTCTCTCTCTCTCTCTCTCTCTCTCTCCTTTTCTCTATATTCCTGTCCCAGCCTTTTGTTTCCTCGACTATTCCTCTTCTTTTGTCGCAGTGAGACGAGTCACTGTGCATCTGCACTTTTGGCTCTGCAGCTTTGTCTCCTGCTCCTGTAACTCCCGATAGAGAGACACCAAGGGCATCCGAGCGCCTCCTCACTGGCATGTGTTCTCTCATTTACATCGAATATGCAACATAACTCCTTAATCTCCCTCCTTATACCGTGGAGACGCTTTCCATCCATCCCCTAGATGGCAGTGTTACATTTCTCTCCATCCTCTCCAACTGATCACTTTTAAAATCCTGAACTTCACTTTGCCGCTCCTTCAAAGAGCACAGCAGCAGGCTTGTGTGAGTCACGCCCTGCGCTTCCTTCGTGTTTCCTCGTAAACGCTGATCACTGCCATTTCCAGACAACAGCAGGGCCGCATTAACAACAGGTCGGCTCCCTCCGTCTCTACGCTCCTTCAGGGAAGGACTTTCGTATTTATGGGTGTGTTTTTTTTCTTCTTCTTATTCAAACAGGAAAGACACCAAATATGCTGGCAGATGCCCGTGCCCCTGCCAGCGTGACTCGAGCAGTGGCGTGCTCGGAAATGATGGCAGGAGAGCAGTGACAGCTTCATAGCACCAACAGAAAGAGCATGTCTTCCCCTAGGATGTGTTCTCCTGAGAACATTTCCAGCTTTACAGTAGCATCCGCTTTACTGATACCTAGAGGCTTTTCAGCTGTGTGTGGAAAAAACAAAATAGTGTCAGTTGTTAAAGCAAAATCCAGCTGCACCGCAAGTCTGCTTTTATAAGATACAAAGAAGTTTATTTGATGGAGTTAATACGTTATTATCGTGATTGAGTCAACATGGTAATTGTCACAGCAGCGACTAACAGGCTAGCAACTTGACATATGTTAGCGAACACGTCTTTCTCTGGATAGCTAGCTAATTAGCCACTAACTCTGTCCCTTTCGGTTACATCAACAAGTGGAGCCGAGAACGTGGACGAACTGACTAAATCCAATTAAATAGTTTTAATGGTGTTTTGGTTCCACTGCATGGTCACCGCTTCCTTGTGATTGTTTTATATTTGCTACGCTAGCAACCTTGTTTAGTTGTGTACATTTAAGTTTCTCTTTTCTAAGTATCTTTCAACACCATGAAACAACCCCATTACTCTAGCATACAATATTTTGTATAAAAATTATATGTATTTTAACCCTCTCATTTTTGAAAATGTTTTACTGGCTCTGATTGCTTTTTAAATGTAAACCTTCAACCTTAAATTTCTTATGGTAATGTTAAACTTCATTACATTATTATTATTATTATTATTATTATTATTATTATTATTATTATTATTATTAATAAATTATTTCTTGCAACTGGTCCTTGCCCACCTGCAGTACCTTCATGGTTCACCAGGGGCCCACGGTGCACTATGTTGGAAACACTGGTCTAATACGTAAACATTTATTCCCAATGAAGGCACTTTTTCTGGCCTATTTTTAAAATCACTGGGTCCCCTTGTGGTTGCGTAATCGAAGCAACCGCTACAGCCACTATAGTTCTTACTGTTCACTCGTTGTCTATACCGCGTCATCCTGTGTACAGGGTCGCGGGGAGCCTGGAGCCTATCCCAGGAGACATGAAGCGGTGTACAACCTGTTCGGGGGAACAATCCATTGCAGGGCACACAGACAAATACACATACTCACGCGCTCACACTATGGGCAATTTGGAAACGCCAATTAGCCTAATCTGCATGTCTTTGGACTGTTGGAGGAAACCAGAGTAGTATAATGAAATAATCTATAACCGTGGTACTGTTTTTCAATATCAGCACAACTGTTTAATCATCTTGATGTAATAGTTTCGATGCAAATTGTATTCATGAATAATGCGTTTTACATTTTTTAATTTCAATTTAATGCAGGATATAAGCATCATCACTCATCTTATACCAGCTATAAACATTTGTTTCTTCTCCATGGTGGAAATCTTACGGTGCATTTCAAATTCACTGAGAGTGGCAGTGAAGACTCCTTCCATAAGTGTTTCCTTGCAGCAGCTTTCATCATATCAACAGTTCAGCATTTTACTATTATCCATATTGTACTATTCCCTTAACAAATGAACACAGCTCAGCAAAGTGTGTCTGTTAATGCTCCAGCTGATTAATGCTCTAGTGTTTCAATGTTTATGTAAACGCGCTACTGTCAAACAGCGCCCCTAGTGGAGCTGAGAAACAAGTCAAGTGAGAGTATCTCCTTAAATGAGTTCACATTAGGAGGATTATCTTATTGGCATGTTTAAGCACAAATGGGAAAAGGGCAAAATGCATGAAATGTTTTTTTTGTTTGTAGCCTATTACAATATTTTAAAGTCTACAAATGACTTCAAAACATGAATATAATTATTAATATAACAATTTAAATAAAAGGTATGTCTCAAAGTTGAGGTTAGCCTGCTTGGGTAATTATTTTTTCAGCCAAGAATTATGGGGGAAAAAAAATACTGAATAGAAATATTGAGCTCTGGAAGAAACTTTTTGTTTTCTTGAGCGCTGTTGTAGGTATTATCAAATGTTCCTTGAAATGATGTGTAAAATCACCACAAAGTGACAATAAAGTTCAGCATGCGGTATATCTATATGTAACAAATTAGATAACAATGCTGCTGCAGTTTTCCACAGACACTTCAGTGCAGAAATAAAATCTGATATATAATACTACTACTGTAATTCCGCAGTTATTATGCCATTAAACTTTCATACCGTTTCGCTCTTAGTGGTAAGCTGTTGTTATAGAAGAAAAACTTATTTGTATTCTGTGCTCTCTGGCGCTCACGATGCTGATAAATCAGTCTTAGCTGAAATGATGGCGTCATACGCATCTGAAGGATTGATCAAATTTGTGCGCGCTGAGGCGGAGAAGAGAGCTGGATGAAGTGCAATGACCCATGCCTCAGACAAGCAGTTAATGATGGCCAAGCTCCATCGATTCCCAGGAACAAGAGGGACAGAAAGAGAGAGAGAGAGAGAGAGAGAGAGAGAGAGAGAGAGAATCCATAGACGTTTAGCATATGTTAATCTCTCTTTCTCTCCCTGAGCACACACACTTCTCGTGCACAGTGTGGAGGCTTATTATCGACAGTTTGCTCATGCATCAGGGGCATTTCAGATTCATGAAGAGAGACTTGGAGACTGGAGAGTGAAGATTTGTCAGGTTTGTACAGGATTTCCAGCCCAGTGTGCTGACAGCAATGTGAAGTTTATGTCGACTTCCAACTGTGCAGACTCTATCCCATGTCTGGAGTAGTCCAGATTATAGAGCTGTCTGTGTGTGTGTGTGTCTGTGTGTGTGTGTGTGTGTGTGTGTCATTGAACGTATGCAGTGCTTAAACTTTTACAAATCCACACATTTAAGAGATAAATGAGAAAAGCGTTAAATTAAAAATAAAATCTATATTCATTTTAGAAAAAGAAGAGAAAATGGAAAGTTTTATAGAATCCCAAAAGTGTCTGGAGAAGTTCAAATAATAAAACTTTCAGGGTGTACTGGATTTTATGTATACACTTGTGTGGATCGAAAAGAATTTTTAATAACTGACTTATTAACTGGAAAAAAAAATACTTGGCTGGTCCTCTTAAGGAAAGGTTATATTTTAGTTATTATTTTTTATAAAATAATATGAAAAAACTGGAAAACAAAATGCTTACAGACCCCTTTAACATTCTGCTCAACTTTTTCTTAGAGTCCATTTTGGTAGAGCTATAAATAATATAAATACAATATAAATAATTGTTGGACTTAACCTGATTGAGCCATCTCCACCGCGCAGTTGAGGAATGGTATGCTATTACATCCACAAAATAATACTGGGTCTTTAAATAAAAGTGTTTTTTTTATTGCATACCACAAGATATAAAGTGGATATTATAGGCAAAATCATTTGTGCTGTTGCATTTTTAATGTATCTTCTGATATAGTGCATCTCAAAAAATTCAACTGTCATGGAATTTATTTTCCTAATCAGATTCAAAAATGAAACTCATTCATTCTAGATTAATTACTTGTAAAGTAAAACATTTCAAGCCTTTATTGTTTTTATTTCAATGATTATGGCTTATAGCACATGAAAATTAACGGTCCAGTATCTCAAAATATATATATATATTTTGGGGGGATTTCCCCTAAATTTTCTCCCTAATTTAGTCGTGTCCAATTCCTCCCCCTCACTAGGGGGCTCCCACATTAAGGCTACTACTACCACTCAGCCGGGAGGGCGAAGACTATCACGTGGTTCCTCCGAACCACGTGACACCAACCGACCGCATGTTTTCGAACCGCTCGCTCACGAACCGTTGGGGGCAGCGTAATGCACTCGGAGGACAGCGCTATCCGCTCCTTCCGTATGCGTGAGCTCACAAACGCCCCTGATTGGCTGTAGAGCCGCGGATGGGGAGCACCAAATACCTCTCATCCCTCCCCTCCGAGAGAGCTCGGCCAATCAGTTCTCTCTAGGCCTCCGGCTGTGAGAGGTAACAGCATCACCCGGGCTATCTCCGGATGATATGGCGAGCACTTGACCGCTGGGCCACTCGGAGGCCGCTCAAGCTAAATCCTAACATCAATCAAAAAAAGATTTACAATGCAGAAATGTCCAACAGTTATCCATCAGTACAAATTACTGCATCAGTGCAGCATGGTACGGAGGTGATCAGTCTGTGGCACTGCTGAGACATTATTAAAGACCAGGTTACTTTAATACCAACCTTTTTTCTTATCTTTGTTGTTGGGTCAGGTGTTTCCCATCTTCCACTTGACAGTAGCCCATAGATTGTACATAGGGTTCAGGTCAGGTGAATTGGCTAGCTCTTCAAACACAGTAATATCATGGACAGCAAACCAGTGGTAGTTTTGGCACTGTGGGCAGATGCTAAGTCCTCCTGGAAAATGAAATTGACATCTCCATGAAGCTTGTCAGCAGATGACTGGTAGATGTCTGTGTTGACTTTAGACTTGATAAAACACAGTGGACCAAGACCAGCACTAAGTGTGGACATTCACGCAACTTCAGAGGAACTCTGTACCTCTCCCCTCTTCCTGCAGACTCTGAGACCTTGATTTCCAAATGAAATGCAAAATGACTTTAATCTGATAAGAGGACTTTGCAGGACTAAGCACTAAGAGGACTAAGAGGACTGAGCAACAGTCTGTTTTTTTTTTTGTCAATCCAGGTAAGATGCTTCTGACATTGTCTCTGGTTCTCTGGAGTGACTTTCTACTAGGAATACAACAGTTGTAGCCCATTTCCTGAAGACGTCTGGCATAGTGGCATCCCTGTGGCTTGTTCACCTTTTCTTACTACATTTTCCCTTTCCAGTCAAATTCCAGCCAGCCATTTTACCAATGACCTTCTGTGGCTTATTCTCCTTGTGAGATATGTCAACGATCATCTTCCTCGATCGTCTTCCTCATGTGTGTACTGATCTAGACCAAGAGATACATGACATTTATACTGTATGAATAGTAATTTATTCTGACTCTAAATTAAATATTACAATATTTTGAGATACTAAATATTTAGTTTCATAAAATTTAAGCCAAAATCACCTAAATGAAAACAAAAAAGGTTTGAAATTTTTCACTTGATTATAAATATGCATGAGTGAGCCTTGAGTTCCCATGATCCTGTCACCAGTTTACTGGTGTATAGTTGTTGATCAGTGTTATTCACGTCACCTCTCAGCATCGTAATGTTATGACAATATTAATACCTTTACCATAAAGTGACATCTCAACCATTTGGAAGGACTTAATTGGGAGCAATATAACACATCATTTTTAACAGACCCCAATATAGGCGTCTGTTAAAAAATTGTGTTATATTGCTTCCAATTAATAAAAAAGTCTTTTTTTTATTTTCTTAGTGAGAATAGTGATTTAATTAGCTGCATTATTAATTATAATCAATAGAAGGTTCTCACAAGGATAGTAAAAAATGTGTGAGTGGAAATGGGAAGCACTTCATACGAACTGCATCACACTACTGGCACATTTCATATAAGTTTAATTATATATATATATTTTTTATAATATATGTACATATACATTTTTCCTGTGTGTGTCCTGTCACTATGTCTAAAGAAGTCAAGATGAAAATGTGTGTTTGATTGATTTTTTATTGCCTTGCTATGCTGTGCGTTATTTGTTGTTTTAGCACACACTTTGTTTCATCTGCCTTTATTTTTTACTGCTTTATACTGTGTGTCTTTATTTTAATGTGTTAGAAAGCACTTTGTAACCAAGGTTTTGAAGTAGCTACACAAATAAAAAAATATGACTTATTTCTTCTTATCCTGAGTGAAAAGTGCTACTTTAACTGGCTTTGCACTTTGCAATTCATTACACACAGTCTTGCAGAGTAAACACTACGAAAGCAGAAATCACATTATTATGAATTCATGCCAAATTATAGTAATGTTTTAACGCACTGTGAAATGTTTTAGTGTTTTCCTGAAAAGTGCAGGAAACTGGCTTTGCTTAGAAAGTTGTGGGATTGATTTTTGAATTTTTCTTGCCTTATTTCCATTTGTTAGAGTATGTTGAACGCTAATGCTAAATAATCTATCAGGCTCCATTAGTGATATCTGGGTTCTCTTGGTTTAATAGGTAATTATTGTAGTTTATGGTTGTAAATTGGTAAGGAAACAATAGACTGGAATGTAAACGCACAATGTAGCATTTTTTATATAGTTTTCAAATGTATGGCTGTATTTCCCCCCTATAGAATTAATGAATGGGGTTAATTAATGAATGAATTAATGAATACCTGGTGCCTATGCCAGAAGAATGGGCATTCAATTCAATTCAATTTTATTTGTATAGCGCTTTTAACAATTGTCGCAATGCAGATTTATACAATCATAAGAATTATGGAAGTTTGTATAAAATGTTAATGTGTGGGAATCAAAATGATCAGATTGTCCCAGGTGAGCGAGCCGAGGGCGATGGCGACAGTGGCAAGGAAAAACTCCCTGAGATGGTAATAGGAAGAAAACCGGACTCAACAGTCCTCATTTGGGTGATATCAGATAGCAGGGATTGATCTGCAGTCATACTGGATGTTAGGAGGCTGGCAGTTCAATATAACAGTTGATGTATTTAAGTTAATATGGAGTCCAGCTCAGGTAGACTGTAGGAAACTCCGGTCCTGAACTATCGAGCGACTGCAGTCACAAGTCCTCAGAGAACAGCTGTCTGCATCAGCCCAGGCCAGGACCGTCTTCGTGGAAAGGTGGAACCGTCCCCAGTCACCAGACGCATCCCAGACAGACCACAAGGGGCGTCCATGCGATGAGATCTCCAACCAGAAGTGGGGCACCAGGATGAGTCAGACAGGTCCAGAGGGGGTCTGGATCACTGGCAGCTCAGGAGTGACATGTATATGGCATGTCAATGGCATGACGCGGGGAACACCATGGCCTGGGTGCCAATCCATTAGAGTGCACACACACACACGCACGCACGCACGCACGCACGCACGCACGCACGCACGCACGCACGCACGCACGCACGCACACACACACACACACACTACACTGTGGGCAATTACAGTAGGAACGCCGTTAACCTAATCTGAACATTTTTGGACTGCCGTACTCGGAGGAAGCCCACCAAGCATGAGGAGAACATGCAAAGTTTATGGGAATTGAACCCAAGGCTTTAAGCCACTATACCACTATGCTGCCTCAATGATCTTTCAATGAAAAAAAAAAAAAAACTGTCCCACAGGCACTGCTTTAAAAATCTAAATAGGTTATTACATCTTGTGACCATTTTAATGGAAAAAAGTTTTAATAGAAATTATAAAGATTTTTTTTTCTGGATTAGGATATTACACCAAGTTATGAACTGCTTCTATGTCTAAACTAAAATACAAACTCACATGTCTTGAGCGGTGTTCAATGAAAACTGGTGTATTTTCCACAGTGCGAAGCCTGACTAGAGGGCTTGAAATGAGTGTGAATAATTGGCCTGGCTGCAACACCATGAAAAGGAGCAGTGGCACTGTAACAAGCCCTGGTCCAGGGCGCTTGATTAAGAAATCCCTCGAGAAGCACAAGAAAGAAAAGAACTTCATCGATGCCTGCCTGATTCATGGACTAACACTGCAGTTTAATGAAGTGACTGTAGTCTCTAGTGCTAAGGATATAACACCAGCCTAGAGGGGATCAAGGTGCATTTGGCCTGCATGTAATCCCAGGGAAGAAGGGAGAGCATGATGATAGGGGAAGGGAGGACAAGGAGGAGTGATGAATCGCAGGATCAGTCCTCTCCTGCTGGAGTAATCACTCCTCGAGTCTGACCTAAACCCTCCTCCTCCCATCCATTCGCCCCGGTATCAATCCCACAAGCCCACACCGAGCTGTCTCCCACCGAGCCGTCTCAATAACTCAGTTTTTCTCTCTCTATTGCTCTGTTGGTGTCTCTCTCTCTCTCTCTCTCTCTCTCTCTCTCTCTCTCTCTCATTTCAGTGTTTTTTATTTGTTATACCCCTGAGGGGTTTTCAGATCTTCAAAAAGCTGCATGTGCCCTCTATTTGGCTTATATACATAATTATTTGTGAAGAAAATACAGACTTCTTTTGTGCATATTAGATATTTAGATGTTCCTTAACTATAATCAGCCATCATAACACAGCATGTGATGTTTTATTTATTTGGTTTTTGAAACAAATTTTAGGACTTATAATTGATAAGAGCTCATGTGAGACCACGTTTGGTTGCCCCGCTGCATGTTTAGTGAAGCTTTAAAGCTTTAAAGGATGATAATGTACCTTAATTGTTTGTTGTAAAGGTACACTTTATACAACAGTTAGTTCCGACTGAGTAAACTGGTTGTATGAGAGGCGTTCCACAAGTGGTGATACAGAGTATAAGAGCAGTGGGACATTGAACTATATCTATCACTCTGCTTCACAGGTGTTCTAACAATCGTTAATTACACTAATTGTCGTTTGCCAGCACTGGTGAAAGTAGGTCGTTTCCATATGCAACCCTGGAAAGAGGGGAGAACAGCTGCCTCCAAAACCCACATTCAAAACCAGTCAGTCACTGAAGCTCTTTCAGCAAGTAGACCCATCTGATAACGTTATATAATCTTAAACAATGCTTTGTCTCCTTAGTAATTGCTTCTCAATTGCTTCTGAACTATCCGCACTAACAAAGCTAACATAGGCGCAGCGGTAGCTCACTGAGGTACTGATCAGAAGGTCGGCGATTCGAGCCCCAGCTCCACCAGGTTGCCCTTGCTTGGCCCTTTAGCAAGGCCCTTAACCCTGTCTGGGAGATCTGAAGAAAGAATTTCAAAGTGCCATAATGTATAAATGTAATGTGACAAATAAAGGATCAACTTAGCTTAGCTTAACTTAACTAGCTTCTAACACAAGGCCCAAATCCTTCTCTAACCCCTGATCAAGGGCACCACCTAGTGTGTGGAAGAAGTGTTTGTACACCCTATATAGCGCACTAACTTTCCATTTAAAGCTATTTGAAATTCAACCTGCGAACCTAGAAGTTAGTTGCTATGCTAAAGTAGAATCATTGGAAATATAAAATAATTCTTGTAAATATCTTGGACTGTACACCACCTCCATGCTTTATTCTCCTTACCTTTTAGATACATTCTGTAGTACCAATAAGAATTTTAAACTACTTTGTTAATTATATTAACTGTCAGTCGCCAGCTCTGCCAGTCGCTGTTAGTTACTATAGTTCTGCCAGTAGCAGGAGGAAATGTGTGATATTGCTTAAATGTCTCATGAAGCTTATACTCTCATGAACAAAGGTACTAAACGGTACAGTTCCTTGCGTCGTACATTTGATGGACTGTAAACTATATATATATATATAATGTGTATACTGCGTAGCATACTTTAAAAATAAATCGAATTCAAAGGCAAATAGAAGGACCACAAAAGTTACCTTGTGTAGCAAGACCACACCAGCAAGATGTACGGCACTCAGAATAAAAATTCATACTAATCATTGTGGTTATATGATGCGAAACGGAACATCTTGTTAAACCTAGCTGGAAGATAATAGTTTAAATGCTACGGGAAATTTTATCTGTTGTCCAAGGGCAAGCAGTTTAATGTCATAATGTCATGCATGCAAGCAGCATTAACAAGGTAACACAGGATCAAACTATTCTGTACTACTACTAATCACATAAATGGGAGAATTTCTTATCTAAATAAATGAAAGAAAGGTTTTGTCTGCGCATTGGTCAGATCTCGCTCTGTCAATGATATCTTCATGTTTTATACCTTGGAAGACCCGAAGCCAGTCTCAGGAAATTTTCTGTCTGTCTGTGTGTATGTTTGTCATGTATGTCTGTCCCGTCAGATTTGTTAGAGTATCATGCAAACTTGGCTGGACAGAATTTACAACGGGTACTTACACTAGTGTTTAATATTAGCTACCGTTTAGAACATTAGATGGTGCCTGTGTTATGTTACAGTGCCAGTTGTCTTTCTCAGCACAGATGCACATATTAAAACTGTTGCCGCCTGTCTTGCACCCGTGTCTGTTTGTTTATTTTCTTCTTGTTCTTCTTGAAAGTTCACGCTTGCTCTCTTGGGAGTTTATCTCAAAGTATGGTGCGTTCACTTGACCTCAGTTGGAATGACAGCCGTGTGTCTATAATCCCTTCTCTGGCTCAGTGGTTAAGTGTATGATCCACCATTTTTTGAGCTGTTATTAAAAAGAAAAAAATTGCGGAAGCCAGTCGTTTAGTGTTTACCCTCAGTCTCTTCAGGATCTTGTAGGATTGCCAAAGTCCCCAGGCTTAGTCGCAACCTTTTTTTGTAACTTGCTAGACAACAAACAAAGGTTCTTTTGTCGCTTGCCTTTGTCATTTTCTATGCATACTGATTAGGGTTTTCCCACCACCCTAGATTGCCACCCAAATTACCCAAGGTACCCAAAGGTAATTAGGTCTTATTTGGCCATTTAAAAAGTAAAAGCTTTACTGTTTAATGTAGTAAAAGGACTACATTAAACTCTTCTTTCCATATTAAATGACACACATTAAAGCTCCAAAATTAACTCTCTTTATAGTACCACACTTCAGCAACAAGAAAATGTATTGCTTGTTACCAACATATTCAATCATTTTTTGGAGACTATTTAACCATTTGTTGCTTATGAGTAACACAGACTTGGTTACTAAAGCTACAACTTCCTAAACTCTTAAGAGACAGTCTTGTAGTTTATCAGCTTCAGTGTTGAGGTCTGGTTTGGGCTTCAGATAATTCATTCATTGGACCTCTCGAGACAGGAAGATGAGTATGTTTGGACCACACACTTCATCGCCTACTCTATTAATCATGTTGTCATTTGCCCAATGCGAGCTGTCTTTTGGGTAATGATGAGACTTATTGCCCTGAAATTGTCACTGGCTTTGGGCTGAAACATTGTGGCTCCCATTCCAGAGGCAATCAGGTTCCCGTTGGCTCTGTTAACCCAGCTCTTGGCAATGCGCTCAGGGTCAGGACTCTCGGTCTGTTAAGATAAGACTGGAACATAATTGGTATTTGGGGTTCTTTATAGGACTGTTACCAGTCACAGCCTGTACACAGCTGCTGCTCTGGACTTTGGCAGCGGTGTGGAAACCAGATGGCCTGCGAAGTATCTGCGGGGTCTCAGCTATTGACACACTGCCCAACAGATAAGCAGAGAAGCCTCTGATGTAGGAATGAACAGACAGGAAGGAACGATGGTTTATGGCAACAAAATAGATCAAGAAGGTGAACATGGGAATGGAAAAAAAAATGAGGTGAGGTGAAAAAAAGAGAATATGAAAGTGGAAGATGAAACAGAAAAACCAATCAAGTAAAGTGTTGCATGTCATAAAGGCGGTTATGAAAGGCAAGAGCAATTCTGCTTTTATGTACTGTATGCTGGTTTGGATTTGACCCTATGCAAGAGTTTTATTAGATTGGCTGTACAGCTTTTATTGGGGCTACTAACAATTCCTACAGGCTCCAGAAGCTGATATCATGAGGAACGTCACTTAACAAAAAACTTTCAACATTTACTCCTGCCCTAAAGTTTTATTTAACTTGATATCATGTGGATCCATACAATATATACTCGTAAACTCATAAGAAAATGGAATATATATCAGTTACTATTTGAATGCAAATGCAAGATTTTTTTTATAACCATTTTAAAGTTCAGATTGATTCATCTTCAATCTCCATTCTTACACTTTTCGCTGCGAAATGACATCCCAAAGAAATGGATTCCAATGTTCATGGATATCTTTCTTTTTCAATTTCATTTGCTTACTACTAACATGTTTCTCTTCCCCTGATCCCTGGACCCCAATTCGAATTAAACAAATCTATCTATCTATCTATCTATCTATCTATCTATCTATCTATCTGAACATACAAACATACTTAACATGCTTTTTGTCTTTTTTTTTTCCTACTTAAAAAAAATTATGTTACAGAAACGTTTCACTAAAATCATTTTATTGAGATGTTGTTTTTTTCAGTGACAATATCAATATTTGGAAAAATGCACAAATTCATGATTGTGGAAATTCTACAAACCAACCTCTTTTTTTTTTGCTTCTAAATAAAGAAATTATTGAATTTTACATTTAATTTTACAATTAAGTTTTCTTTATAAAATAAATGATCGTCCAACAAATGTTTAAAATGTCTTGAGTTCATTAATTATGAATTTCTTATTACTCTTTCAGAAGAGAGTCTCATTTGGATACCTGGTTGAACATTTTGTAAAAAAAAAAAAAAAAAAACAACAATGCAAAAAAGTACTCGTAAGAATGGCAGTAATCAACTGGCAAATATCGACTGTGAAATCTATTAACTAAATTGTTTAAATTTATCTCAATTATTTGCATTATTACACTTATTTCTATTATCGAATTGATTGCATCAGTTAACGAATTTGTTCAACACCAGCTGGCTTTCAGTGCTATGTCTGGTCGATGAATCTCCAATTCCTTCCCCCGCATGCTTGTTAAGGGTAAATATGTCTCTCTCTGGTGTGATATATGGTATTTCTCGTTGTGTGAGTGTAAGTCAGACAACACTTTCCTGCTAACCTTCCATTCCAACCCTGTTATAGCGGGTCACTGGGGTTTGTTTACCCCATCCAGTATTGTTTACTGCCACAGAGAAGAGGCATTTGCCACAGCTGAAATGCATTCTGGAGCTGCAGTCCAGAGAATGGAGGAGACAGAGAAACAGGACAAAAAAGAAAAACGTGAAATTAATATTGGTGTCCTATATGTGTGCTATTATATACAGTATAGTGTATGAAATGCAAAGATTTATAATGCTTTAAAATTTAATTTACTCATGAAAA
Source organism: Clarias macrocephalus (assembly GCA_011419295.1). NCBI lineage: Eukaryota > Metazoa > Chordata > Actinopteri > Siluriformes > Clariidae > Clarias > Clarias macrocephalus. The sequence continues at coordinate 145,927 of JAAGKR010000492.1, read as the reverse complement.
TTTAAAAAGTAAAAATTTAAATAAGGAATTATAATAAGAAAACCCTGAGCGAACAAATGTCAGATTTTATTTATTTAATTAGTGAGCAATTTTGTCCAACATCAATTAACCCCAAACTGATTGTCGGCATGCTAAATCAACCCAATTAAAGAGACCATTAGAGTCGGCTGACCGAACACAGCCTGGCTTGATTACAGACAGCTCTGCTCAGTGGACACCTCACTGATTTTCACACTTACCAGTTTCACCAGCAGCCGAAATTCCACACATTACGCCTCAATCAAAAAAAAAAAAAAAAAAAAAAAACCCAGAGTGGCCTATAATATGATAACTATCAGGCTGGAAAGGGCAACAGCGCCATTTCTAAGTCCCACGATTACACTAAACCACAGGCTCCCGAAGGAGAACAATTGAAGTGGGCAGTGAATCTTCTCGAGACTTTTGCCAGAGGTCACTTCGGCAAAATTTCTCCACAAGACTGCTTTTGCTTCAATTAAGTTTAGTGCTTGTGACTCTTCCTTCAGAAATGGACAAAAAAATGGGCATCATGGGAGAGCAAGAAGACAGAATGTGGTGTTCACTGTAAGGGACACATCAAGAATCATTTGTCTTGATGTGTCCCTTACGGTTTTGGTTTAGTGTCTATTGGGAAAATGCTCTGTAGACATTGTGGATTTATTTATGTTGATTTAAAGCATGTCTAATCTAAAGCAAAAAAAAAAAAAAGTCCATTCAATATTATGTATTTATCCAAGAACCACAAACTTTTAAAAATCTTTTTCTGTATACATTATATTGTATGTCTTGAAACATCCACAAAGCAAACAAGTTCATGTTATTGCTTTCACCAGCTTTAAAGTCATTTTTACCACATTCCTTTGTTTTCTTCTCTTTCTTGATTTTAATAAAATCCATGTTGGTGGTTTTCCTCTGGGTACTCCGGTTTCCTCCCACAGTCCAAATCCATGCAGATTAGGCTAAGTGATGTTGTTAAGTGGCCCGTGGGGTGTGTGTGTGTGTGTGCTTTGCAAGGGATCAGGCTGTACCCATCCTCATGCTCAAAGTCTCCGGGCCCAAAGTCTCTAGGCCTCCTCAACCCAGTACACTGGATAAGCTGTATAGAGGATGAATGAATGAATGGAATAAAGAATTCATTCTTCGACTTTCCCAAGGCAAAAGGAGCAGCAAGAACAAAGCACTCGCACCGGAGCCTCCTTCCATAGCTCTTTAAAGATCTCACCATAGCAATGATTATTCGGTTCTATTTGTCTATTTATTAATTGATTACGTGGTGCATCACAGTTCCCTCTGAACGAGTTGTTACTATGGAAACGATAACATATTTAAACATTTCCATTCATATTTCATTCACGGACCCGTACTTGGTCATATGACCTCTGAATCTTGTTGCTGACTTTAAAGATCCACATGTTTTTTTTACTGAATTCAGCCCTACGTTCATTCAAAAAGGACTCAAAGTGTGCATTTTAAAATCAAAACCTCTCGCTCAGCCAAACACAGCCAGCCTAATCACATCTCCTTCCTTTTCTCAGCTTTCAAACCTCATCTCTAATGTTCATATGCGGAAAGATTAATAACTACAAAGTATTGATCTTCAGTGCGCATTCAGCAAATTAAATTCTTTGGATCCAGTCAAGCATCTATTTCTAAAATAGCTCTCGGTGCTAAACGAGAAGACGGCGTGTGGAACCGCCGACCAATAAATTCTGTTCGATGTCCAAAAAAATATTATAAAAGGGAATATCTGATCATATATTTCATGAGGTGGAGGTGAAATGGAAGCTTTTTCGATCATGAAGGAGGGCTATGATACAAAACACTAAAGCAGGCCCATAGCAGAATGGTTGAAAAAGATGAACGTTGGAAAATTGGTGTAACCAAAACTAGTGGAGATCCTGAGATGAACACTTAGTAGTCAAACCACTGCGTGTAATTTGTTTTTAAATTAAATACGCGATGAAATAGGATTTGTTATGATACTGAATGATATTGAAAGAAGTATCAGGCTGCGCTCTTTTTGCCTAAAATTCAAGAAAAAAAGTGCTCGCTCACAAACAGACAACAACTGGATGAAATCAGGAAGAGGGTCATTGCTTTTTTTCCAGCACCAAGTTGCCTGTTTCATTATGCTGAGATTGAGTTGCAAATATACAACTGTCAGCATTAGCATTAAACCTGAATGAAACCGTCTTAAAGAGGGGCATGGACAACAAAGAACACCCGCAGAGAGAGGAAATGGATCTCGCTTGGAATCTCCTGAGCTTTATTATTATTACGATTTTGTTCCCTGCATACCATGTTTGCATTATCGTTTCCTTTTCCCCTGCCAAGGTGATCTCGTTGAACAGATAAAGGATGAGTTGACTGACAAAGCTGATCCGAGTGAGTCTAATTGGAGTCGGACTTTACAGATGAGATGATTGTGGTTCGCTCAGAGTGAGATGTCCACTCCTTTTGAACAAAAGAGTGGCAGATTTCCTGTGTGTAATCCCAGACATCCGAGCTTTTCATTTCGGTGAAACCTGCCGTGTCGGTTTAGCCCAGCGGAACCCACATGCCGGGTTTTCTATCAAAGGGATTTGATCGAGCCTGTGCATATGAACTGGCTATGTTGAAAGGGTCGCATAGGGAGCACTAGGATAAGAGGATAGGCTAATGGTGGAGGAGGGCAAATGGGAGTTACTATGGATCCTTAGAGTATTAGTTTCTCAACCCACTAATGAATCCTGTTTTTTTTTTCTTCCTTCATTTTGTGAACTTTCATTCCTTTCCAGAGTGATCGTGAGCTTCTCAACATTTCCCAATGGTGTTGCTCATTGGCAATTAGACTTACTTCAAGTTCTTGAAACTTCAAGAACTTCAGGCAGATCCAATTGCCACTGAACAGCACCGATGGGAAAAGAATGACTGAGAATCTCCATGGATTTTGAAGACTTTAGGAGCTCGTTTTTAATCCATCCTCGAACTGTTCATATCTATATCGAGGGTTGGGATTTAAACCCAAAGTAAGTGTTGCTTAACCCTGGAGGAAAAAGAACTAGAGTTCTGACATTTATCAAGAACCCACTTTAAATTCTGCTTGTGCAAATTGTATTGTCGTTTGTACCTCCCTTCAATATTTTTGACCACTTTTGATTGTTATTCCCAATATATAAACGCACTATTCATTTAAACCAGGCAGCTGCAAAGGATGAACTATATGGACGCACCACATAGTGACTCACGCAAACATTCATTAATATGGTTGATTTTTCAACAAGCTTCCTATCTTACAGTGTGAAAGCAAAAAAAAAAAAATAATAATAATAAATAAATAAATCACGCTCGTGTCCTGTGAGAGCTCAGTCCAAATACTAAACCTTCTATTCGTTCATGTTTGTATTTGTTTAGAACATGTTATCTATTTCTTCTGAATAATGATTTGTATTCGCATCTGTCCCTAGAGCGTCCGAAGAAATGGCTTTGTTCACTAAAGACATTACAGAGGCTTAAGGAGGTTAAGGAGAAAAACTTTCTTAGTCAAAAAAAAAAAAAAAAAAAAGGGAAAAAAAGGTTTGTTTTGGGGATTAAGGTGCCTGGAGGTTTCGAGGTGAACCAAAACTATTGAGAAAAAGCGTTTCTGTCTAAGGGATTAAACAATTTAGTACATAATTACCTGTCGTGCTAAGATGACCGAGAATGTCAAACCTGTGTCTCAGTTTCAACAAAACAATCGAGTTTACTTGCTAGTAAAAATCCAACAGAACATGCTTTACAATTACAACAAGAGGGGAGAGAAACTCTATGCACCGGATATCGAACAAGTCGATTCGGTTGCTGTTCCCGAGGCCAGATAAATTGTGGAAGGTTGCATCAGAAAGGGAAACTGGCACAAAACATGCGCCAAATCAAATATGCAGACCTGGTGATACTCTGTAGCGACCATGAATGGGAGCAGCAAAAAGACACAGGACACGTTCCGCAATTGACACACCGTGATTTCTCTAAGCTCAGTCATTTAACATTAATAAGGCTACCGAGGTAAAGGACTGACTCATTCTCAAACCACTGTGATGTAAAATAAAAAAGTCAGAGAGAGAGAGAGAGAGAAAGAGAGAGAGAGAGAAAGAGAGAGAGAGAGAGAGAAAGAGAGAGAGAGAGAGACCATTGTGAGTGCAGATAGTGATGGGGAAGTTGCAGGACCTGAAAATGTGCTGAGCACTTTACCCCCACCCTGCCCTTGTTATCAGAATAAAAGAGGCTGCATGCATTTCAATAGGAGCAGAGTGCTCACCACTGGGCTACACATGATCCAGTCTTTAGCAGGAAGACAGACTTTAGAGACTTTGTACTGCGGTTCAGCCTGCAAACGCCATTCATAAGGAATTAGCAAAAAAAAAAAAAGAAAAAAAAAGAATAAGATTTCTAATAGGCTATAAAGTCATTATAAGTGCTTAAGTTGCGTCTGAACCAGTTTATTTAACATTACATTCGAATGTTGTATCTAAATGTGGCATCGTCTATTTGATGCTGTATAGACTGATTTATTCTTATCTTTTAAGATGTTTTAACACATAATATTGCACATTATTGTATGAAACAGATTAAATAATCTCACTGCCAGACATTAGAAGGAAGAGGATAAAGAAAATATTGAGTAAACAAATTCTTCCATTAAGCTGTAGGTATACAGAGCAGAAAAAAATGTGACCTGGCTATCTTTTTGAATTTAACAACTCAATTGATTATTAAATATAAATTCAAATTTTAAACAAGCAATTATACTGTCGCATTTAGCTGATTTAGATAAAAAGCTTCATAATTGAATAGTTTCCCAAATTTTTCCTATTTCTCTTGCTGATTCGAAATGTAATATTAAAATTCAAATTTTATTAGTCGCGTACACAAGTGTACACAATGTGATATGCAGTGAAATGCTTATACGACTGCGACCTAACGTGTGACCTAAAATAGAAAGCGAGATGGACATTTCACTACAATGAAAAGAAAATGGACTCGACAGTACAATTGAAACAAATATTACATTAAAAACAAAAATTTTTACTTATACAAATTACACAAGATTTACAGAATGTACAAAATGTGATTGGAAACCGTGAGTTATAAAATATAAAAAAAAAAAAAATAGAAAGGTGAAAATATGGTGTGTGGGATCCGTAGCTGTCCCTCGGCTAATCGGATATTAATAGAGCAGATCGTATAACAAAGTCAGGCTGCAACAGTGTACCATGAGGAAATTGAGAAATAATGGAAATACATGGGAATATGTGCATGGGGTCAGTGTTATATAGTAGGAAAATAATCAATAACTAGAGTGGTGTGATGTGGCTCAACACGAAGTGAAAAGATTTATTCTGCTTACATCACTACAATTTGCGACTGCAATATATATATATTTTAGAAATTCAAGACTGACAGTAATTTTTATCCAGTAATTGTGCCTACATATGGTGTGGATCATCTGCGAAACAAGTTAATAAAAATAAAAATAAGTTATGACATATGTTACAGCTGCTGTAAAATGATGAAATATCCTTCACAATCTTTTCCCCTTAATGTTGATGTTAATAATAAAAAAGACAGCTTGTCAAGTTGCTCAGAAAGAATCCTGCTGAAAAAAAGAAATCATTGTTACAAATTGCTGACACTTGAGCATTCTGTCTTAATCTCCTGAGACCCTGAATCTGCTGTTGTGTTCACTGCAATTCCTCCTGACTACTTCTCTTTTTTAGCACCTGATATCTCTGCACTTCATTTGATGACTTTACAAGGATATACAGTATAAGAAAATGTAGTTTGTCATTATACAGTCATTCAGGTCTGAAAAGGATCTGTTAAAGAACGTCATTAATTATCCGGTATTTATACAGCATTTTTTCCAAACGTCTTTAATATTAGTCTTATCCAACATACCATTTGGAAGTCCCTGAGTAAGTGTTGTACTATAGAAACGATTGAGCAAGTTGTTATAAACCTATGATTTGAAATAAGGTCAGAGCTGCTGTTTTACAAACTATACAACACATCCTAACCAATGAAAATTTAGCCTCGACAATGCTCTATTGAATATGAAATATGATTTATGACCTTTGTGGCTGACTTTCAACAAGAATGTCTTTCTAAAATAAGACTTTTTGTTAAATAGGTATTTCAAATACAGTAACATTTACAACCTTGAATCAAGAAAAACAGAAGAACGAATATAATAACCATGACAATATACAAAGGCATAAGAATCACATTCTTTTTTTTTTTATTTGCACGCGGCATTCATTATTTCTGTTCCCTGTACATCTTGAATTCATGCCCCATATAAAAATGATCATGTTGTGTTTCCAGCTAAATGAGTAAACAATAAACAGCAAACAATGTGCCATCTGAGGTAACGATGAGAAAATTAATTACATAAGACAATTTCATTGCTTTAATAACAATGACAGATACAGTTTATGCTTTCCATAATCTATCAGGTCAACTCGATAGGTCAAAGTGGCTGGTGTGATTGATTGGTCGGAGCAATTGTTTGTTTAAGATAAGGGAAGAAAAAAATAATGGAAAGGTCAACAATCTGAGGTTATCTTATCACACTCTCTCCCAATCAAGAGTGGTGCCAAACAAACAATCCGGACTACATATAAAGACAGGACTTTCATGGCAGAAAAAAAACATCATAAACATATACATCCCTATGGGCAAAATGCACACTGACATAAGTACAATAGATTTTCTATATAAATCCTTTATAGAGGGTCCTTCACATTAAAACTTAGCTTCCACTGGAAGAAAAAAAAAATAAATCAGTGCTGCCATTAAATGCTGCATAAAAACAACAACAACAACAAAGAGATATATAAATTCATGAAAAAAGTCTTTCTTCTTGTATGGTCTGCTTCTCATCCTTCCTTCCTAAAAAACATCTGAGCTCGAAAGACTAAGCGGAATATCAAAACAAGTCCTGGAGTCATCTTCAAAGCAGAAATGAAAGAAGCAGCACCAGACACAGGAGACTGTCGGTCAATAGTGTTCTCTGGGCATTCGAACGAAACCAGCGTACTTCCTGAGAATCGTCTGCAAACCAGAAAGAAACAGAGAGACACGAAATTAGTGCATGCACACGCATACCCTGAGCATTTGAAATTCATGTCAGGGGGAAATGGGACCATTAACACATGCTTAGACCTGAAAAACAAGCCCCCGCTGACTAATCCTGTAAGGGGTCTCTGGAATTAAGCACCAGCCAGTGGGGATTCGCAACTCTATTTGGCCAGTGAATGAGGTGTGAAGACCTTTTCTTTTTCTTTTTTTTTTGCAGCTTATTCCTGTTCCAGACTATCACTACTGATAAAGAGTGGTTTGGCTCAGAGGACGACTCTCTTGCTTATCACGGCATTAATGAGCAAGATAAACGTCTGACATGGAGAGCTTTGAGCAGGACAGTAAGAGCTCAAAATATGCATGAATGAATTGCCAGTCCTGTGAAATAAAGCAGAACATACATGACCTTATACAAGATATAATTTCTTACATCAGTGATTTTGTTACAGTAGTATGTTGTTAAAATCTGTAGTTCCTTTTAATATACCACTTGGTACAGCACTCTCATCATTTAGATCCCGCAAAAAAAGTTACCATATTATTTTGGGATACTCTTTACTACGAAATAGTAAATCTTGTAGTAGTAAGCTTGAAGGTGTTAAAATTCTTATAATACCAATTGAATATATTATAGCTCTAAATATTAAGGCAAGTTTGTTCCAGTGCCATGTTGCTCTGGAATTCTGGAAAAGTAAATTAACGTTGTATATTGTCATACATTTTGTTGCAACAGTACAATGTTTTTGTATTTTTTTTTTTTACATCAATTACATTCTACATGTTATCAGATCAGGTTTGCCATTCCATTTCCTACATTACGATGTTTCGGATGTTGTCAAAATGTTACTGCACTAGGCTGGCTTACTTTGTGGTATAGTAGCAAGTAGTACAAACAACCCAAATAAAGTGAGATCAGTGCGATCCCTGTGCTTACCGCAGTCACTATGAAAGACCTGAGGGAAGCAGTGCAACATTCCGTATCCACATCTGCAGTATGAGCAGCCTTTTTGAACCCATTCTCCATGAGGAATAACTCCACAGTCCCTGTGAAAAGACAACAAGCCGAACCAAACTGTTAGATTTCATGTGTCATGGGATTATGAATCGTAACGTATGCTGTCTGTGTGTGTGGGTGGGCGAGTTGGTTACCTGACACGTTCATCGTACTCGCAGCTCCGTCCAGTGAAGTGCTTCGGACAAGCGCAAAAACTCCCCAGAATGCAAGTACCCCCGTTCTTACAGCAGTTTCTACTCTGTGTAGCACCTTTAACAACAACAAAAAAATCATAATAAAATAATGTGCTTGCATTTTACTAGATTTGCACAGAAATAAGCATAGTTTAAAAATAATGGTTAAATGGTGCATTAATACATGTAGATATTTAACAGTTCACTGTCACAGAATGTTTTTCTTTTTTCCCCCCTTCCTTATTAAAAAAAAAAACCCTGAAGAAAATTTTAATTCCCCGACACACTTGATCCTAAGATCCTCAGGGGCACCAAAGCAATCCAGATTTTGAGTTCTACTCCAATTCCTAATTAGGATGTGCAATGTGGCAGAAGCATCTAATCATACATGATAACAAATGGCAAAACAAAAACATAAGACCTAAAATGATAATGTTCTGAACTGCAGGAAAGAGATCTATCCCTCGAGTATAAAAGTGCATTGCTTAAAAAAACAAAAACAAACAAAAAAAGTCCTGAGTCCTGCAGAATTTGAAGATTTCTTGGCTTGATACAGCTCATTAGTTTCAATCCAGCAGGGAATCACTAAACTGTGTGCTCGGACGCACAGAATAAGACTTGGGGGTGCTTCTGAAAATATCATAAATAGCGCATGGCTTATCACTTACTTCCAGTCAGTCCAATAAAAGGTAACACGTCCCCAGAGCCTCGATGCTGGCCAGCTGCAGGTTGTGCGTTCATTTCGTTAAACCGATTCAGCTGTTCACTGTGTTGATCACGCTTTCCTGATGCCTTAGCGCTCCCGCATCCTACACCTTCACAACCTGGATGAGGGGAAAAAACAAAACCCCCAAAAAATGTACAGCCATGTTAGAGTTTTGTACAAAGCAGACAACATGCTGTATTGAAATAAATAGTGTAGAAATGGAAATGACATGAAGATACATTACCTGATTGAAGTGTGAGTGTTTGGCAGGCGAAAGCTGCAGACAGCAGGAGTCTGTAGAGGTACAGGAAATCTGTTAGAGGCAAATTCTAAAAATGCTCTTTGTTTTACTTTACTGTGGTACTAAACAAGGCCAGAAGCGATGCACTGAAGTAAGAACACTTACTGTAGTATAGTAATTTAACCCTTTCAGTGGGATGCCAGTATGATCAAAGTATGAACTATGCAAGTATGATCAAAATAACACACTTCTCTAAGACTTCCTACACTGTACCACACTTAAATGTATGACAAAACAGTATGATAGCATACTGTAATATACTGTTTCCCCCCCAAATAATATAACCATAGCATCCATAGCACACACTACTGTAACAAAACTGATAACTACTCCGGACTATACAATACTACAGTATACTAAACATTATATGGGTGGAGGGAAAAATCAGTTCAATTACTCCACTGCAATTCTTTCATGTGGTGACTTATGTCTTTTTAAAATTTTTTTAATTTTATTACTTTTTATATATTTTGGCATTTGAGATGATAAAATGTTGCTGCTCCTCTAGAATCCTGCAGTTGGCTCATATTAAACTATTCACATAACACAGAAGCCATTGTAGTAGGAACAAATTACTTATAATTAAAATATATATAAATAATATATAAATTGTCGTATTTATAAAATCGTGACATCGAAAATCGCAATACAAATTGAACCGACACATGGGTATCGTGATAATATTGTACGAGGTGGTCCCTAGTGAAATGTATGCCCAAATAGTCCAAAGTAACATGTTTAAAACATTTACAGTTGCATCCAAATTATCCAAACATCAAACTACAGTACAATAGCAAACGTTAATAGTCCAAACCGTTACTATTCCAAGAACTATTCTACAATTTAAACAATTTACTAAAATACAAAACAACATATAACTTACACACAGTAACTTAAGGTTGACATGCATGTAATTTTTCACTAAGCAAACTAGAAATACCATTACCTGAGCAGTAAGTTCCTCATTCTTATCTCCAGGTTTGGTGGGGGGAAAAAACAAAATAAAAACGAAGTAAAGTAAATCCCCACTGTGGCAACTTTTTTTCTGCAGCAAAACTCAGCTGCTAGTGTTTTCATACAAACACCACAATATCCTTGTTAACTTTACTACAGCTGATACACCCCGCGCTTTTAATTCTGATTGGTCGCTCGTTGTCGGGTTCGACCAATCCCAAGCGCTCACTGTGAGTTCGCGCATTCACTCAGCGCAGTTAGCACCTGTAAGCCCCGCCCCCTCCGGCTCATAGTCATGTATGCAGATCACGCTTTTCCGTCTGTTAAGCATGAAAAAAAGAAAGTATCTAAGATTTGTAAAAGCGACTAGGTTTGTAAAAGACAATTTAGGAACTTTTATAACTTTAACTTTATCGTGATTAAAATGTTTTAAAACAGTTAGACGATCATGACAAATCCCTCCCCAAATCACTCCATTAAAATATGTAAGAAGTATTATTATTATTAGCGTGTAAAAGTTTCGCGAACATTCCAAACGTTTCCGGAAGACGTAGTAAGTCACGTGACCTGATTAGAGTTAAAGAAGAAACATGGCTGACCTTTAGTGGAAAAGAAAGACACACAATCCTGCAAAGAAGCAACATAAAGCGTCCTGCATGAGCTATATTTGTGTTTATTATTCTTGTCAATAAAATGCTGACATAAAAAGTAGCAATAAAAGACATAAAGTGGCAGCAAACAGGTGTTAATCAGAGTTCACCCAGGACAACGATTTGAAAGATGGCAGCCAGGTGATTTTTACGCACTTAGGATATACTTGAATAAAGTAATCTTTGGCAGTGACGCAATTCATACATATTTTGAAAGAAAAACAGATTTTATGTCTACATTGTATTAATTTATCGACCCCCCCCCCCCCCCCCCCAAAAAAAAAAGAGAAAAATCCTGTATGTGTTTTTATCATGAATCTGCACAGGGTCAAAAATGCTGAAATGATTAAGTATTCAATTCAATTTTATTTGTATAGCCCTTTTAACAATGACCACTGTCTCAAAGCAGCTTTACAGAATGTACGAAACAAAATAAATAGTGCAAAAAGTCCTAGATGTTAGATAAATTCATCACTAGTGAGCAAGCGTGAGGGGACTATGGCAGAGAAAAACTCCCTTAGATGGTATAAGGAAGAAACCTTGAGAGGAACCAGATTCAAAAGGGAACCCATCCTCATTTTGGTGACACTGGAGAGTGTGATTATAATTTTTTCTAAACACCGGGGGTGTGATATGAACAATGTTCTTTCTGCAGTTATTATATACAGTGCACGGTGTGATGCAGATACTGCATATGTAGAATTTTAATGTTCTCCACCTGCTTGGTGGGTTTCCTCCCAAAGTCCGAAGACATGCAAATTAGGCTAACTGCTATTCCCAATGTGTGTGTATATGTGTGTGCCGTGCGACGGATCCTCCCCGCCCCTCTTCAGGGTGTTCCACCTTGTCTCCTGGGATTGGGTCCCGGCCCCCCGTGACGCTGCATACAGGATAAAATGGTATAGAAAATGGTATAGATGAAAATGTACTTTTGTGAAATAATACAATTGTTTAAAACGTATGACATGGATTGATATGAAATAGACTAAGAACATTAGATTGTGAAAAAAGTATGATGCTAAACATAAAACATAAAATTATGGAATAAATCTACAATAGTTTTAAATTATGAATGCATAAAAATGTGTTATATATAATTGTATAATAATAGATGGGTTTATCCTATGTAATACAAATACACATACAGAAAATTATGCAGATTTAATTACATCAACATGTTTATGCATTATTAAACTCACAAAGAGTTATACATAACAATTAAAAATATGACTTGCATTTTATTTATTTTAGTGTTAGGTATTTAGGATCCATTTTTTTTATTTAATTTTAACATTGTTATTTACATTTCAACAATAATGTTGGTGTTAGCAAAAACATTGGAAGACTGAGTGAATAGACTGTCACTCTACTAATTTCCTGCAAAACTTTCCATGCACCCTTAATTTTTCTTGCATTGTCATTTATCATACGGAGTAATTTTAAGCGCTCAGACTTTAAGCTCTCTGAATGAGTGATCGTCTGGTGATGGGATGAAGTGCCAAATGAGCCAAGAACACAAGACATGTGGTTAAATTTCTGACTTTAGATAAGTTTTCATGTTTTCAAGTGAGTTGTTCCAATGTGCAGATGGTTAATGGTGAAGTGTTGCCATTAAGCGTGAAAGCATTCTATCCACTTTCTGCTAATTAACAACAACTAGTTTTCTAGAGTGAAGAGTTTAAGCAGTTTTTTCTTCTTTAAATTGTATTTGCATGTATCCTGAATTATTTATTTATTTATGAAAGTTTTGTGCCAGAGCATACCATCTAATGTCATATCCTCACCAACATTACAGATGTTGATGTTGATTGTTGTTACAGAAGTGAAATTGGTATTGAAGAGTCCTCCTGTTTACTTTCTGGTTTTTCCTGCCCCACCTTGACCACACCCCCTGGAAACTGTTCACACCTGTAATTGTCAGTGTTTTTATCCCCTTTTTGTTTGCATTGTGTCTCCCCCAACTAGCCATGCATACAAAGAAAATACAAACCCTCTTGCTGTAATTTGAATCTTCTTTAGATTCTGGTTTCTTAGTTTTCACTATGGCTCTGATCTCCTAGTTGCTAAGTTACCTTGTTTTCCGATCCCTTTCACTCCTCAGTATGTGATAGATTAAAAATGAATTTTCTTACATTTTTAAATAATCTCTTATTGGAATATTTTGACTTGTTTCCTGCATTTCCCATAATGAAAGTAGGATGTCTACTCTACATAAACAGAGTGATGCAGTAGTGCTTTTCATTTACATTTAGGCATTTCACAGACACTCTTATCCAGAGCACCTTACAAAAGTGCTTTGAAGTTTCAATAAATAAATATAAATAAATATATCCCTAGACTGGTTCAGTAGGCTACTAACTAGAAGACCTTCAGTCAAACATCTATCTATCTACATACTGTATAATGACTGTTGATGACATAAAAATTAAAAGCTTTTAAATAAGAATATAAATTATGGAATAGGAGATTTTTTTCTTTTTACAAAATAGAAATAAAGAAAAATATAGAAATAGAGAGAATGACCATTGTTAAAAGCGCTATATACAGTACAGACCAAAGGTTTGGACACACCTTCTCATTCAAAGGGTTTTCTTTATTGTGTTCTTTAGCCCAAACGCGTCTCTTCTGCTTGTTGCCTGTCCTTAGCAGTGGTTTCCTAGCAGATCTTCTACCATGAAGGCCTGATTCACACAGTCTCCTCTTAACAGTTGTTCTAGAGACGTGTCTGCTGCTAGAACTCTGTGTGGCATTGACCTGCTCTCTGATCTGAGCTGCTGTTAACCTGCGATTTCTGAGGCTGGTGACTCGGATGAACTTATCCTCCGCAGCAGAGGCGACTCTCGGTCTTCCTTTCCTGGGCCGGTCCGCATGTGAGCCAGTTTCTTTGTAGCGCTTGATGGTTTTTGTGACTGCACTTGGCCACACTTTTAAAGTTTTCCCAATTTTTTGGACTGACTGACCTTCATTTCTTAAAGTAATGATGGCCACTCGTGTTTTTGTTCACTTAGCTGCTTTTTTCTTGCCATAATACAAATTCAACCTCTTTGAATGAGAAGGTGTGTCCAAACTTTTGGTCTGTACTGTAAATAAAATTGAATTGAATTGAATATAGAAACCATGTCCAGTCATGAGCAAGAAAATGTGCAAAATGTACAGAATAAAGTGAAAAGTCAAAGTTCCATGGTGTGCAAAATGTGCAAAATTATTTGCTTTGTACGATCAGTGCTTTGAATTAGGTGCGGGCAGCTCCTGTAGCGGGCAGCTACAGGAAGCCAGTGGAGGGGGCACAGAAATGCAGCTGCATAGTGGATCAGCTGCAGAGGACAAATGGTGCAGACCTGCCAGGATTGAGTTGAGTAGTCCAGTCTTGAAATAACAAAGGACTGAACAAGCACCTGAATGGCCTGTGTGGATAGAAATGGACAAATTCTTCTGATGTTATAAAAATGAAACCGACAAGAATGAGTAAGGTTAGAAGTATGAGGGGAAAATGACAGTTTATTTGTCTAGAGTTACCCAACATTGCGGGCAGTGACTGAAGGAGTGAACTTATTGTTGTCCAGGGAGATCATAAGATCCGGACAGGGGTATAAATCACCTGGCATGAACGGCTGTTTGGTTTTACTGAGATTAAGCTTTATGGTCCGGAATTCTCATTTATACGCTTGGCTCAAACTGATCAGCTTCCAGTGAGTCAACATTTATGCCAATATCACAGTCAGCATTTCATAGTTTTATTACCTAGCCCAGGCCATTGTGAACTGGCCTCAAGTCATATACCTATGGACCAATGGATAAAGTCTACTTTTTTTGTCAGATCTGTAATTAAAATGAATTCTGATTTTTTGTAGCATTTTTTTTTTAAAACAATTAACATCTGGGACCTCCAGTGTTTGGGTTCAATTCCCGCCTCAGGTCTGTGTGCATGGAGTTTGAAGTTCCCCTGTGCATGGTGGGTTTCCTCCCACAGAAGTCTCCCACAGACTTCATTACAAAAAATGTAATGAGCTGTAGTGAGATTTTATAGTCAGTTTTCTTTAACCTGATGCTTGGCTTCAACACCTGTATCTCCTACCGGAAGCATCATGAAAACTCAAAGACAGGTACCCAAAGAAATCAGAAAGATTCAGTCAATTGAGTATCCATTTGATTGCTATCATCTTTATCGAGGAAATGAGAACTCTACAAAGACAGGACTCTAGCATATAATTATATATCACATTAATTTAAACTCCTGCCTTCATATGCCTACAACATGTAATCTTACCATTTGCTTATGTCCAAACAGTTTAAACACACTCACTTATTTTTGCTCCACACCGCTGAATAAATAGGATCGGCAAATAAAAGAGTCGTCTGCAAAATGATGTTTGGCATTTTTTTCCCCTTTCGCCATCTTTAATTCCTTCCCTTTTTATCCATGGCTTGCTGTGTTTCAAATCTCTTTAATTGGTCGCAATTTCAGCTGGGACTGAAAATGAACCCTTTCTGCAAAAGAAATTAAATGCAAATTATGTGTCTTGGGTCGATGCATTTCTCATTTCGCAGCGAAACACCGCTGTGGGGAGAATTTCGCTTTTAAAGCCGTTAAAATTCATTGCATTCCTCTAATTGTCACCAGGAATGGTTTCACGACACAGTCATTTCTGCTATTTGTTAATTAAAAGCATCATCAGTAACATAGACCTAATCTAAAGAAATGAGTGTTATGATGATTATCTAGTCACTTTCATTTGCTTCAAGCAGAATAACATGTTTTTTTCTCTTTCTCTCTCTCTATATATATATACAGTATATATATAGATTATAATATATAGTAACTTCACTAAACATTTAAAGGGAAGTTTAGTGAAGTTGCAGATTTAAACATCCAGTCAAAAGTTTGACACTCCTTATTTCACGGTCTTTCCTGATTTTTATTTCTTTCTACATTATAAAACAATGCTGAATGTGTCCAAAATATGCAATAATCTCAACGGAACAGTTGACATTGAGATGTGTCTGCTATTTAAGCTCTGCAAAGTCTTCATGACGGCTCTAATCTGAGGTGCTGTTTGTTAATTGGTGATTTTTGGGGATGTTAACTCTAAATGAACTTTTTCTCTGCAGTTTTGGTCTTGCTTTCCTGGAATGGTCTTCATGAGAGCCAGTTTCATCATGGTGCTTCATGGGTTTTGCAAATGCACTTGACAATACTCTTCTTGCAAGCACTGTTCCAGAACAGAACAGCTGTGTGTCTTAATTAAAAACTGATGTTGTTGTTACTTAACTACCTAGTTCCATTTGTTATTCATAGTTTTGGGGGGGAAAAAAAACAGTATTTTTCTATAATGTATAAAATAAATACAAACTTGTGTCAAAATGTTTGACTGTTACTGTACTTATTTTTTTATTTTTAAATGTATTATTATTATTATTATTATTATTATTATTATTATTATTAAAAACAGCTTACCAAAGAGGCACAATACAGTGTATTAGCTGAGCAGATGGAAGTTAAGGATTTTGCTTAGGGGAATTTCTGGTTCCTATTACAGACCATTTCTTGCCTCATATACACAGATCATAACATTATAATGCTAAACATTATGCCCAGTATTGTGTTCCCATTGTGCTGCATGGGCAGGTCTGGCCCCTCAGGGCTATATATATATACCCTTTTTATTTTCTAAAATAATCTCCATTTTGAACAGTTAATGTATCTGCTGCTCATGAGCTGTCATGCAC
The DNA here is from genome assembly GCA_011419295.1 of Clarias macrocephalus. NCBI lineage: Eukaryota > Metazoa > Chordata > Actinopteri > Siluriformes > Clariidae > Clarias > Clarias macrocephalus. The sequence goes on along the minus strand of JAAGKR010000492.1, from coordinate 129,285 downwards.
ACTCATAACACGACCGGCACGAGGACCTGGAAGTAGTATGGTCGCGATTCAGGAAGCATAAAAGGAGACAAAATGGTTCGCCCATGCCTTTGCCGACGCTTTGCCGAGTATTCTGTGAGTACTCACCGTTTCGGGTTGCTTCTTTGATTGAGTGTGTGTTGCTAGAACGCAGGTTTTTTTGTGTAGATCCTTGCTCTTCGCGTAAGAGAGTTCTTAAACTAAACGCGTGGTTATCCTGCCTACTCGCGCTACTTCCACGTTTGGGTTTACCATCCACGCTACACGGGCTAACTGCTAAGGCTGTTGTGTTTATCCTCTGGTTGCTTCTGACAGAATGACTGAGCCTAAAGCAGTAAACCCAGCGGAGTTTGCTTGCCTCTGCAATGTGGTTGACCAGCATGCTGAGCTGATCAATAAGCTCCGTGGTGAAGTTGCGTCTCTCCGAAAGGACCTCCAAGACGTTGCGTTTTGCACCGTGAGGTGGTGGAGCTACGGCAGGAGAATGTGACCCTGCGCGAAGCGGCTGTTCCCTTCCTCTGATGTTTTCATAGCCCTGCCGGATAAATGGGATGGTACTGATGGGAAGTGCAGTGTCTTTCTAACTGCGTTGGATCTTGTGTTTGAGTTCAATTCCACCAGGTACTCCACAGACCGACTGCGCGTTGCGCTTCTCATCTTGTTGCTATCCGGGCAGGCAGCTGAGTGGGCCACGGCGGTTCTCAGATTCAGATCAAACACGGCCTACTTGTATGGAGAGTTCACCCGCCAACTAAAATTGACTTTCAAACATCCTTCTGCTGAGGTGGAGACCGACAGCAAACTGTACCATCTGCGGCAGGGTGGGTCGTCCGTGAGCTGCTACACCGCGGATTTCCGTACCCTCGCCATGCAGACCACCTGGGGAGACGCCGCCCTCCGGACGGCCTCCGGCCGAGGGACTGACCTCACCCATCAAGGACGAGCTCGACCCCCGAACCCTGCCGCCCATCACTCCATCTTTTTCACGCTTCGACCACCAGATTTCACCACCATGACACCCGCCGGACACAGGAGCCAGGGACCCCATACAATTAGGACGCACCTCCTTGAACAGGGGAGCAAGAACGACGTTGCAGGGAGGGACTCTGGAGCTCATACAACTTGGTGCGTATCAGAGAGGGCGATGAGTGGAAGACAGCCTTTATCACCCCTACTGGACATTACGAAAGCCTGGTCATCCCTTTCGGACTCTTTCCAGCACTTCATTAACAATGTTCTCAGGGACATGTTGGGCCAATGGGTATTCATCTACCTAGACGATATGCTGATTTGCTCCTGCACCGCCGAAGAACACACCCAACACGTCAGGGAGGTCCTCAAGAGATTCCTCGCCCACCGACTGTACTGTAAGTTGGAGAAGTGCGCTTTTCATAAGCGCTCCACCATGTTCCTGGGCTTTGTCATCTCGCCCCAGGGTGTGGCCATGGACCCACAGAAACTGGAGGTCGTACGTCATTGGCCCCCACCCAAGACTCTCAAACAACTTCAACGGTTTCTTGGGTTCCGAACTTCTATCGTCGCTTTATCCGGGACTACAGTCCAGTCGAGGCACCTGGACGACTCTACGTACCCGGGAACATCAAGGCCGACGTCATCCAGTGGGGCCATTCCTCGCTGCTGTTGGGGCACCCAGGCACGCAGCGCACCCTTAAATACATTCAGCGCCCTTTCTGGTGGCCCTCAATGGCCAAGGACATTGAGGAGTTCATCCAGGTGTGCCCAGTGTGTGCCAGGGCTAAGACCTCCAACCAACCAACACCAGGGGAACTCCAAACACTCCCAGTTCCCCGTCGACCCTGGACACACATTGCCGTTGACTTCATCACTTCATGACTCCCGTCAGCTAAATATTAGAGCACGTAGTCCGTCTGCATGGGTTCCCAAAGGACATCATCTCGGACAGGGGGCCCCAGTTCACTGCACGGTTCTGGAAGGCCTTCTGCCGTCTAATCAATTCTTCCTGCAGTCTCTCCTCGGGCTACCATCCCCAAACTAATGGTCAGACGGAACGGGCCAACCAACAACTGGAGCGCTACCTGAGATGTTTTATTGCCAACCGCCAGCGCTCCTGGGCCGCTACCTCATTTGGGTGGAACTGTCACACAACCTCCACGTCTCCTCTGCCACGAAGTTGAGCCCATTTGATGTATGCCAGGGTTTGCAACCTCCGATGTTCGAACATCAAGAACCAGAGGTTGAAGTACCCTCGGCCCAACAGCTGGTCCGAAGGTGTCAACGGTCCTGGATTCAAGCCAAGGAGGCCATCCAACGTGCCAACATCCGCTACACCTCACAACATCGCCGTCGACACCCTTCGGGACGATTGTACCACACAGGCGACAAGGTATGGCTGTCCATAAAAAACCTACACCTCTACACAGAATCGAAAAAGCTCTCACCCAGATTCATCGGCCCATATCATATCACCCTCCGTGTCAATCCTGTCACCTACCGGCTCCAGCTGCCTGCGGCGCTCCGGATCCACCTGGTATTCCACATCTCACAACTCAAACCCTTCACGACGTCACCCATGGTAGCACCCACCCACCCTGCTCCTCCTCCCTGTATCATTGAGGGTGGTCCCACCTACACCATACGCCGGATCCTTGATTCACGCCCTCAGGGCAGAGGACTCCAGTACCTGGTCGATTGGGAGAGTTATGGCCCTGAGGAACCATCTTGGATTCCGGCTCGGTTTATCCTCAACCCCGAACTCATCCGGAACTACCGTCGTCGGGTATCCTCCATCCCTGGACCGTCGGGAGCCGGTCCTGGACAGGGGGGTACTGTCATGCACACTCATAACACGACCGACACGATGACCCGGAAGTAGTACGGTCGCAATTCAGGAAGCATAAAAGGAGACAAAATGGCGCTTCACAGAGCTCAGTCATTGAGTTCGCCCATGCCTTTGCCGACGCTGTGCCGACTATTCTGTGAGTACTCACCATTTCGGGTTGCTTCTTTGATTGAGTGTGTGTTGCTAGAATGCGGGTTTATTTGTGTAGATCCTTGCTCTTTGCGTAAGAGAGTTCTTAAACTAAACGCGTGGTTATCCTGCCTACTCGCGCTACTTCTGCGTTTGGGTTTACCATCCGTGCTACACGGGCTAACTGCTAAGGCTGTTGTGTTTATCCTCCGGTTACTCGTGACATGAGCTCATGATCTGTAAAGCCTTCATAACGGCTCTAATCTGAGGTGCTGTTTGTTAATTGGTGATTTCTGAGGCTGGTTACTCTAAATGAGCTTCTCTGCAGCACAGATAAGTTTTGGTCTTGCTTTCATGGGATGGTCTTCATGAGAGTTTCATGATGGTGCATGATGAGTTATGCAAACGTACTTGACAATACTGTTCTTGCAAGAACTGTTCCAGAAAGGCTGAACTCTGTGTCTTAAAATGATACTTGGGGAAGTATGTAACCATTAAAACCCAAGTGGTCTGAATCTGTACCGGCAACACATCATTTATCAAGGACTGATTAAAAAAAAAAAACAATTGCTTATTCAAAAGTCCTGCCGGTGTGTGTTGAGGGGGGATGCTTCTGACATGAAACTGTGCATTTGGGTGTCATTTACAAACAATATAATTACTTATAAAATGTGCAAATTGTACCGCTACAGGAATATAGCAATATGACAAAAATGTCAAACTCACAAAAGACGCAAATTATTATTTTTTCAGACATAATGGAAAAAATAGTTCGGTGTCATGAAAAAAAAAAAACATTTTGATGTCATGTAGAACCAATATAATTATTTTTTTTAATGTGCAAATTAATCTAATTTTTTTTCACAAAGTCGCCTTAGTATTTAATCTTAAATATTTACTGTCTAAATCTGCTGTCATTAAAGTATCCACTCACTGTTAATATTTTCACACTCTACCTGTTGCCCCATTGACTAATATATCACTTTACCCAAACCAAGTTTTTATGCTCCTGTCAAGAAAGCATTTTGGAGGACAGTTCTGATAAGCCAATTTCTAATATAGAATCCTGTGGCATTTTTGGAAAATATCCAAAAATGCCACAGGGATCACTTGATGCATGATGACAGTGCTTTCCCCTATACTGCATACTGTATATTATTTTTCAACACCTCACATGCTGAAGTGTTTTATTTTCCTTATCCTGCAGTATTTTGTCAACAGATACAATTTGTAGTTATTAACCCTTAAAACTCAAGCGGCACAAATCTGCACCACAACACAGCATTGGTCAAGGACTGAGACTGTTTTGTTGAAACCAATATAATTACTTTTGAAATGTGTAAGTTGTACCGCTACTGGAATATGGCAATAACCTTGCAAAAATGTAGAACTCACAAAAGTTTCATATTATTATTATTTGTCACAGACACAATTGAAAAAAAAATCTTTATTAAAAATCTGCTTATATTTACACATAGATTATATGGTGCATATGGAAATGATAAAGTATTTAAACAAGCGTGTTCATATAAATTTGTGATTAGGCTTTTGTAGATAATTAATTACCTTTTAAGGATACAAAAGCACCTTAATTAAATTTTTTAAATAATATTTGATTCCACTGACTAGTTGCTGAACTTCAAAGTTAGACATATCAGTGTTTCAGTCAATGGTGCCAAAATAGGAAGATTTATATGTGCTATTTAAAACAACCTGCAATTAATTAATGGTTCTGAATTATGTTCATGATTGCGCTATTATGAACACAGCCCAATGGGGCAGGGCAGGCTAATCCACAGGACAGTAAAAAGTGAAGGAGGGTCCAATCAGTCTATTTTGTGCTTTTGACAGAGAGAGGATCAGCCTTAATTACTGATGGTAAAATTCAGGGCATAGTTGGGATGATGAATGATGGGGAATCGAGTTTGGTAATTGACCAGGAAGCGATGCATCTTGTTCTCATAATCCAAGGTCAGGGATGTATCTCTGCAGCCCCAGTGTCTTTACTGAGTGACTGGAGGCTTGGGGTTTTGTGACAGAAATAGATCGAATTGAAAGGCGATGTATTCAGCCTGCTCTCAGGTGCACTTGTGTTTGACGGCCTGTCATGTTTCCTGTCAGAAACATATGGGGGTAATTATAGCGTAGAAGTCGTCTCGGATCTAAAATTTGTTCGGCGTTGAATCTCTGCAGATGAAGCATTTTATAAAACTCATTTTTGAAAAATGAATGTCAATATAATTGTTCAACCAGAGGAAGAACAGAATCGATTACATGTCATTTGATCAGCGCTCATACAAATAAAAGGAAGGGTGGAGACTTTGTAGTCTATATCTTTGACTAAAATTTCTTTGATTGTAAAGACAAAGGTATCTTAGAGTCAGGAGAATAAAACTGCATGATTGGCAGATCCTTTATTTAAACAAACATACAATTCCAGCATACATGTGGACCTATACAGTAAGCTGTAGATGCAATTTTTACAGCCTTTCAGATGACACACTCACTTTAGCATTATAAATTGGCGACTTAAACTTGTAATCACGTTTGCTTTCAACCAAATTCTGTCTTATATAACCAGTTGCATTTATGAACCAGAAATACAGTACATAAATGCAACAGCACCTCCGCACCACGTGAACTTTCACTTCTGTCAAGAATCACAAAAACAGCCCCCTGCCTCCTAATTGGTCCACACATCCTGTCTGACACGTCATTCTTTGTTTAATTAGTTTAACTTTGTGATAAGGGCTCGTTAGCTGCCAGAAATTTATTTATAGGGTAACATTCACTGACATTTTAGCAAGTACAAGTGGTCATGCTTGTTATTTTATCCACCTGGACACATTGTTAGATGATGAAATCACAAGAACAATGCCAGAGAAGAGTACAAACTCTACCACTAAAATAAAAAAATATAATATAAAAAAAATAAAACAACAAGAACAAGAACAACAGCAACAACAACAACAATAATAAAAATAACAAATCTCCATAATACAAACAAAATAAACACAATACCAATTTTATATTACTTTTATGAAAAATGCGCTTTAATACACCATGCTTTGAAGAAAATGTAATATGGTAATAATATAATGCAAACAAGCACAATGCATGTAGATATTAACCCTAATATTTATTGTTTTAGATGAGCAAGATCTGAAGAAAACAAGCAAACTGGTCTTATTGGTTCAAATAGCCGCTGTTTATAAGCGCACTGAGTATAAAAACAGTTAATGACGATAATTATCAGTCCTGTAAAGCTACTTTTTGACAATGTCCATTGTTAAAAGTGCTGGAAAAATTAAACTAAATTGGATTAAATTGAAAAGCATCTCAGAAAGCGCAAAACATCAAAACAGTCCTGTTGGAACACAGCAGATGGCCATATTGAGTTCCAGTCCTTCCAGCCAAGAACAGGAAACTCATGCTACAGTGGAACTGTTAAATTGTCTGATGAATCTCAGTGTCAGAATTTATGCATCATCAGGGTGAATCCAAGTAGCAAACGTGATCTGGGGTCAGCAGTTCAGGCTGGAGGAGGTGGTGTAATGGTGTGAAGAGGGTTTTCTTAATACAGATTTGGCATGTTTATCACAATTAAGCATCATTTGTATGCCACAGACTGCACAATAAAATGTGCCATAAAGCACAAGGGGAATGGGTTCCCTCCCCAGATGTGGTGGAACAGGAGATTCATAGCTTATGATTATATAACTTTCATATGTTTTCCATTCACAAGCAATTTCTTGTCTTCTAGAAATAGACTAATGATACACTCATAATATAACTGTTCAAAATGTACTGGAGATCCACAATCCTAAGACACAACCAGCATTTTAGCTGTATCATCTACAGTGCATTTAAAGTACTTGAGAATAGATTTAGAATAAATAAGTGGAATAGAGCTCTCTAACTTTACCAAGGGATGAATAGGACACGCACACTCATCTTATGTCTTAAGGCATCAACTGTCTGCTCTAATTATCAATGCCAATTTTGTTAGGAAATCTGACCCAATAAATGACAGCTGAAGAATCATCGACCATGCACCAGGAGACGACTGACTCTTTCCTCCGTAATGAGCTACTTTCACTATGATTGACAGTGCACTTTCTTCATACTGCTTAAAAGCTTAGAAATCAGGATGTCAGATTTTTACCCTCAGCCTTCAATTAAACGAGGAATGGAGTAATGTGTCATAAAATGAATACCTTATTATGTAGTGAATCTCTAAGTTGATATCATGCAGGGTTCAGCACATAGACATATGACCACATCTGTTCTTAAAGGGATAATTCAGTTTTTTAAAGGCTGTCTTAAATGAAAATTGAGGTACATATAATTACATTCCCATTGGCCTTGGTAAAAAAAAAAAATGCTGCTCTGCACACTGACCATGATGTTTGTCACCTGGAACCAGAGGAGGCCAAAGTACACAAATCCAATACTTGAGTTGGTCTTTCGGCTGCTCCCAGCAAGGGGTCGCCACCGCAGACCACCTGGTCCGCACACAAGCTTGGCACAGGTTTTTTTTTTTTTTTACACTGTATAGCCTTCCTGATGCAGCCTGCCCATTTTATCCGGGCTTGGGACCGCCACTGCATCCAGTGGCTGGAGTTTGGGCAATGGTATCAAACCTGGACCTTCAACATGTCAGACGAGAAATCTTGAGTAATAGTAAAGATTCTAGGGTTTATGTATTAAGTACTGAAGTATAAGTAGAAGTCCTCAGTTTACTTACATAATTGAGTAAAAGTACACAAGTTCTAACCTTCAAGTATCAAAGTACAGGCCTATAATTAGCTCACATAAGCCTTTTTCATAGGCGGCACGATGGTGTAGAGGTTAGCACTTGCCTCGCACCTCAGGTCTGGGTGCATGGAGTTTTCATGTTCTCCTCATGCTTGATGAGACACACCTAAGCTAGGCAGGGCTGGTTGACGGCCCCTGTGAAAGTCATGTTAAAGAGCCAGCAGGAGCCGCTGCCAGACAGACCCATTCAGCCACTCTGTCGTTGCCAAGACTCGCCAACTGAGTGCCCCACTGCCAGCTGGGCAATGCCTCTGGACCCACACATGCAAAGTCCTCACTTCTTTCCTTCCTACCTCCTTAAAATCCCTTCCTTTCCTCATTTTTCCTAATAAAGCTCAAATTTTTCTGTAAAACTTTCTGTCTGTCTGTGGTGCTGCCTGGGTCAAAGATATTACATCAAATATATACTTAAGTCTTAATGCAAGGGCTTAATTGGGCTAAAGCCCCAGAGACTAAGAAGACCATGGGCCTATCATGGACCAATAGTAAAAACACATTGTTTTGTGATTTGCACATTTTTTGTTTATAATTTAATACTCAGGTTTGTGGCTGCTGACTAGTCCAATTTACAAGTGACCCACATGAGCACCAGGACACAGCAGCCTTTCAGAATGTAGAGGAACAGTTTTGGCATGTTATGTATTCAAATGAGAGCAACAGGCAAAGTTTGTGGCTGGCTAGGTCTAAATATCAGACAAGAAGTTACAAGAGGAAGATCTTCGTGATAAGGAATTATTTCAAAAGATACTCTAAAGTGGTAAATGAGAGTCAAGTTAAGGCATTAACGATAATAATGGAATGATAATAGTGCCAACTAGAGATGGGCAGACACTAGGACTGTTACCTGAGGTGTGTTTGTGTGTGTGTGTGCATGTGTGTGATTCATAGATCTCCCCGAGGCCAAAGAATTTGTTATTTATATGCAGTAATTATTAATGTTTCTGCAGAAAGATTTTCTTCTGGTAATACAGAGTGGAATCAAACATTCATGCATCTTGGCTTTATAATCACTTTGTGTAATTACTCTTGCAGTTTTTAAATTGTTGTGTGTAGTTCTTATTCAAAGTGATTAGACTGACTTTTTGTTTATGCTCAAGTAGGCTTAAGCGATTTGGTCATCTGTTAATATAATTTGTGTTTTTTGGCTCAGAGAGGGACATGCTGCACTGTAGACAAACACAACCGTTACACATTCTTATTGTGAGACTGTGTGTGTGTGTGTGTGTGTGTGTGTGTGTGTGGTGGAGATTAGGGGAATATCAGCAAGGCATAATAATCAAAGCTCCAAAAAATATATTTCTTTGGAATAGTACCTATTGCAGTTTGTTTTGTAGTTATATGTGTTGCAAATGGTTCTGATGGCACTGCAATCAGAATTTGAATATATGATAATTTGCTCCAATTATTCTTGGGTTTCTGTACAATTATTTGGTTTTGAGTATCTGGCGACACTGGGGAGCAGGAAAAAAAGCACACGCCTAACTTTGTACAGCAACTCAGTAAAATCACTCGCACTATGAAAGTTCTTTTTTCACATTCAGTTCTTTTTTCATTCAGTACTGTTTAACTTCACGGACATATTTCATTCTAAATTATTCAGGATAATATTGAGAATTAATAACTAATAACTGATTAATATTTAATAACTGATGTTGAATAAAAATAAATAAATAAATAAATAAATAAATAAATATGAGAATAGAACGTCGAAGCCATAAAGGTCACAGTTCAGAAAAAAAGGAGAGAAAAAGAGAAACGGCTGGTATGATTTATGAGGCTGGTGACTCTAAACGAACTTCTCCTCTGCAGCAGAGGTAAGTTTTGGTCTTGCTTTCCTGGGAAGGTCTTCATGAGATGAGAGACAATTTCATCATGATGCTTGATGGGTTTTGCAAATGGACTCGACAATACTGCTCTCGCAAGAACTGTTCCAGAACAGCTGACCTTCATGTCTTAAAACTGTTGTTGCTACTTAACTACTGTACATTATTTCATAAATAAATAAAAACAAAAACTAAGCAAAAACATTGAATTAGAATTTTTTTTTTTTACTGGTACTGTAGATATACAATAGAATGACAAAATAATATATAGCGGTGTTTAAATCAACTCGGACTTTGGAATTTACCCCCGTTTACTTACTTCGTACTCATGTTCCAAGTGACTTGCATCATCGTTGGTGTTGACAGCCGGATATTTTTTCATGACCAAGACCTCTGTTTTAATTTACGTCGGACCTGAACAATCCTTTTAACCACAGAGTGAGGCGATCAGGGAAAACCTGACAAATGTTCCTTCAGCTGAATTCTGGAAAACATCCAAACGTGGAAGTTTTGACCAAAGGTTTGAACAAGTTGTCTGGTAGCAGCATATTTTGACATCTAGGAGAAACCTTCTAGACCTTGTAAACCTAAAAAAAGTATGTGTGCTTTTCTTCTCATAATACCAAAATGGAGATAATCTTAATAAATTCCAATTGCGATAACATTTTTCAAAATGTCCCATTTACATTATCATTAAAACAGAGCAGGACCCTTACCCACCCTTGTGTTTAAAGTGACTTTTACATTCAATTCAATTAAATTCAATTCAATTCAATTCAATTTTATTTGTATAACGCTTTTAACAATGCTTGTTATCGCAAAGCAGCTTCACAGAATCAAAAGAAAATTACGGAAATGTGTGAAATGTGATAAAATGTGTATAATTCAAATCAGATTGTCTTTGATGAGCAACCTGATGGGCGAAGATGACAAGGAAAAATTCCAGGAGGCAATAGGAAGAAACCTTGAGAAGAACCAGACCCAACAGGGAACCCATCCTCATTTGAATGAAAGGTAGAGCAGAGATTGTTTTGCAGTCATACAGTGTGTTAGGCAGCTGGAAGTTCAGTATAACAGATGATGTATTTAAGTGAATATGTCTTTAAGTCCAGTTCGTTGGCTGGATGTAGGAAATTCCAGGACCGTTGGACGGATGTAGGACCGTCTTCATGGTAAAATGGAACCGTCCTCAGTCACCCACGCATCACATCAGACCACATGGAGCCTTCATGCGATGAGGTCTCCAACCAGAAGCAGGGCACCAAGACGAGACAGACAGGTCCTGAGGGCAGAGGGGGTGTGGATTGCCGGCAGCTCAGTAGCGGCATGTGTAGCTCGACAGAGAGACAGGGAGAGGGAGAGAGTAGAGAAGAGAAGAAGAGGTAACAGTTAAGTATGGTCACATCACATAACGTGAATATATATTTAGTGCAGAGTGCAAGCAGTTTTTAAATCAGGTGGATTAGACTGAGACTGATGTAGATGATGCCTTAATATTCTTATGTTTACTGTGTTATGTAAACGGTGTTAATATGTATGCAATACTTTGACTGTCTCATGAAAGATTAATATATGTTTAATTAAATCAACGATCAATCAATCTACCTTAGCTTCAAACATATTTTGAATCAAATTTATCCACTTCTTTTTTGTTCATTACAAGATTACACATATTCAGCATAATTGTCTTATATTCTTCAGTTGGCTGATAATTTTAAGGATTTTTTTTAGAATGATAAATTCTTAAAAACGTAAATAGTAAAAACTTAAAACTTAGGTGCAAAACTTAAAATAGTAACAGATGTCTATATTATGTTATATTCAGAAGTGGGTAGAGTAGCCAAATATTTACTCAAGTAAGAGTAGCTGTATTTCAAAATAATATTACTCAAGTAGAAGTAAAAAGTAGTCATCCAGAATATTACTCACGTAAGAGTAAAAAAGTATTCTGTGAAAAGATACTCAAGTACTGAGTAACTGTTTCAATTGTAATGTTCGATTTTTTTTAATATTAGTATTTTTATATTAGTATTAGTATTTCTTTTATATTATTTTTATATTATATATTAGTGTATATGTATATATACTGTATATGTATGTATGTATACTGTATACACACACACACACACTATACACAGTATATATATATACTGCATATGATGAAGTGTTTGCCTGTTTGGCAGATAAAAAAAGACACCGCAGTATGAAGCTGTTTTTTTTGCAAGTGAAACATGCATTGTATATGATGCCAGGGGTGTATCATATTTTTTGGGATGCATAAAAATGTACAACCTGTGTGTTGCCGATTAATTCCATACTGAAATATACTGAATTTATTCATAGACTGTTAAAGTAACATCATATGTACAATTAACGTTAACATATAATCTCACAAACATGAAAAAAGCATCCTGTACTCACCGCAAGATTGTACACTAATCACAAGATTCCGCTAGTAGCAGCATGGATTTATAGGCGAATTAGAGAAAGTTGTGGAAACTATTGTTTGCGCATGCACAAGTGAGCGTATGTAGGACGGTGTCATGGTCTGGCTGTTACTACAGGCCAGACCGGCTGATGTTGTTGCAGTGGGCGTGTAGGGTAGGCATGAAGGCAGAGGGGTTAGTAGCTATATGGAATATGGATGTAGGGAATGATGACCTAACCAGGTTAGTATCTAAGGGAGTTAGTGGCTAACCGGGTTAGTACTGACCTACGAGGGGATCGGAACACAAGAGGCAGGGCACACATGATGCTATTCCAAACTAGCAGCTAACCTACTAGCGACCAGAACCACTAGCAGTCAATCCCAATAGAGGCTAGCCTACTGGAGGCTAACCCTACTAGCAGTCAAGCCCTACTAGCGCCTAACCCTGCTAGCGGCTAAGCCCTCATGCATGAGGAGACTAACTAAACACTGAACAAGGCAGCTCCATGAATCCATCTACACACAGAATATAAGGAAAACTAATAAGAGCCCTCCTGAAAACAAAGGTTACAAAGCATAAACCAAATATACATTTAAAGAAACAAAAACCAAACAAAACAGAATCCGCACTTGACTGTGATAAGGATAATGATAATGCGCGACCCAGTTTCCCAGAACAAACTGCTATTTATAAGATGTCTAATGAGCTACCTCGGTTCAGGTGAGCCCTCAAACTGACCGAGGTGCCTTCTGGGAAACTGAGTCGACCAACCAAACTACAAAAAACGGACAAGACAGTGCCCTCTAGTGGAGGTCCCTAACAGACGGATTCACAGGTAGGTTGAATTTATAGAACACCGGCAGAAGGTTTTTTCCCCACTATGCCGCTTGACCTGATTGGTCAAACGAAGTCATGTGGTTATTGTTGCTGCGTGTGATTGGTGAAACAGTCATGCGGTAGATCTACCGGCTGTTTACAATAAATGGTTAGAAAAGTAACGAGTCGAGTGTAAATGTAACCTCTGGTTATATTGCCAGTCTATGTCTGGTTTATTGAAATCGTGTAATAAGAAATGCTACATACACTTCACTAAATCAATAGGTTTTATGTTGAACTGTTTGTTTTCTATTGAGCAATAACACAGTGGCTTTGCAGTGAACGCTGCATGCTTAACCTCATTTTCTTAATCTGCCCTAAATAAAGTCAGTGATTGCCTTATTTTACTACTAAGCAGGAGCAGTGTGTCATGCTACCTTATTTAATAAGTTAGTCCAGATGTTAGAAACATGTAGATGGTGCCATGCGCATTACCACAGTAATGGTAGTCACTGAGATGCAGTTCCTTATAGGTCTGGTGTCAGGTGGCTATATTGGGCTTACTGTTGATTATGTAATAATGCTTATATAAGAGTGCATGGAATTAGTCATAGTCATTAAATGGTGAATGACAGAATGTTCTCTGTGGTAATATAACCAAGATTCGGGGCTATGTGTGGGTTATGTGTAGCTGAAATAAGATGTTATAAGCGCAGTGTAGTAAAAGTGAGTCTGATGATGCAAAGAAATCATTTAAAATGTCTCATCCTTCATTTATTTAAACCGTATCACACCATCTTTGGTGCATAGAAATGTTAGGTTTGTTTAATATTGAAACACAGAATGATTCAGGCACATAGAAAATGCAAAGTCTTATAAATGTGTAATTTGTTACCCAATCACCCGTGACTTTAAAGTCAATTCAACAGAATAATGACAAAATTCAAGCAAAAGCACATAAAACTGATCAAGAGAAGTACAAAGAGACATACAGATAAAACTCTTTACACCTGAAAAAATCATTGCGTGCTGAAATGTACCTGTGCATGGAAGAAAAATGACTTAAATGTGCTGATAGTCATTATGCATTTTTACTATATATTATTCTATAGTGACTATAGTCAAGTAGTCATTTTTTGAAACATTGTAGAATCCCTCATCCAAAGCATTTTTGTTGCCTTTAAAGAATGATTGGGATCAGGAACCAGCTTGCTTGCATGTTATTAAAAATAGTACAACTGAAGTCATATTGTAAAGGTTAATTACGGACAACCATAAATATTAAATAATAACTGTGAATAATGCTTCAGATTTGGCTGGAAAGTAAAAGTCAACATTTTTTTTTTCATAATGCATTTTCTGCAAATGCAGGCCTCTATTAAGATTTAGCTAACCATGCTTAATTTAGTGGCATAAATAATTGATGCACACAGATGAAACTGGGTTAAATATTACAACTAATATACACCGGAAATGATGCTTCATAATCACATAAAAATCTAGAGAATAGTACACAATTACTAAAATGTCTGTCATAGCTTTTTACAGACTTAATTGAAACATAATTAGCATTTTAATATGGGATGTTTTTGCATCTTCAAATGCATTTGTTTGTCCTTCCATGGTTTTTAATTTTTTGTAATTTTTTTCTGTGAGCTTAATCAGACTGAATGAACAATATGTGAAAGAAACATGCTAATCCACATTACATGAAATCAATTTCAGATAAAAATCCCTGTGGATTGTCATGCATTTGAATACTTCCAGCCCTACCACTACTATTATCATAATACTATTATTATTATGTTAGGTGGTTGGTTTCTGGTGTGTCAATTATAAAAAGGAAGCTGAGAAATTAGAGTCAGGGATTATAAATTGAAGTTAAACATGGAGGCATGGACTGGAGAAGTAAGATCATCTATACAACCATGAGACAACTTAGCAATATTACACGAGAGGGTGTGCTGTTGTACTGAATATCAGCACAGCTATGATATTCAGTACAGCAGCATGAATTTGAGTGTGATATTTCTTTTATACAACAGCGCTACAAATGGCATTTATCATAAAAAAAATATGATTTTTTTTTTTTACTTAACTGATTACACAACCACTGAAGTTTAAAAGTTAACTTAAAAAGTACAAAGCACAAACATTTAGAACAAGTCAACCCACTTGCATTGAAAAAAGGAAAAGTCTGTTAATTAATCACAGAAGCATCTAAATTTTCAGTGCTTGGACTTTTGGTCAATAGTTTGCTACTCTCTTGTTCCACCAGGATTTTCTGAAACACTGAAACAAATGTGCACCAGTTCCTTAGGATAGTGCAGGCTAAATGCATAAATGAGTCCAAAAAGCATCACATCCATGTGTGAAGGTTTTGCAGAACTCCAAACCCTCAAGTATCAAGCCAACATCTGTAGGTTAATCTCACGGGCATAGATGCCCGTGTTCGTCCATGCAATTCCAGACTCAGCCTTTGAAATTTCACAGTCCTGGAGGATGAATAAAGAGAATGAGTTGTCAATACCAATACCAGCCACAATGATATTCATATACTTTAAAGCCATTAAACGCGCACAACGAGGTCACAATCCAGCTTGTAGTGATGTGTCGTTCATGAACGATTAGTTCTTTTTGAACGAATCTTTAATGTGACTCAGAAGAACAAGTAATGATTCCCATAGACACCTGCAGTACGCAGGAAACAGAATTGAACGGTTATCCTTAATGAGTCTTCCAAGTCCAAGTCATTTGTTCTTTTGTCATGTGACTCCCATAGACGCTATGAAGTGCAATAGATTCAAAAGAATGAAAAACTCGGACTAGAAGATATGATGGTGAGCTGCTCATTCTGTTTATAATATGTCCTTAGCGGCACTGTAATATTTTCATTACTGGAACTATAGCCAAAATTTGTGTATGTAAATATGTTTGGGGTCTGTTTATTGAAAACGTAACATTTAATTTTATTTCTGGTCAAAAGAACGAAATGGACTAAATGACTCAAAAAAAGATTCATTCATTGAACCGAGACACTAAAATGATTCAAACTTCCCATCACTACCAGCTTGCTCCAGTGCAAAATGTTAATGAAAGTGTTGCTTCACCTGCTGCTGCTATCGCCCTCTACCGACTGGAGTGTAGAACAGCTTCATTTCCGCTTCTAAATGATTCCATTTGCAAGATTTGTATGTAAATCAGTGTCATATAATTTAACTAATTGGATTTTGTTCTGCAGACATTATTATTTATTATTATTATTATTGAATTTATGAACTAAATTCATACTTGATTAAATTAAATAGTTTTCATATTTAACAAATTTAAATTATGTAGTAATTTTTTAATCAGTTATGTAAATAATCTTACAATCTTAATTTGAAGAAAAAATTTTGAAAAAAAAAAGATTTAATAAAATCAATGGGATGCAAATAATAATAAACTACACCATGATTATTTTTTTTAGTGTAGCTTAATAAAAGTAGTTTTAAATTCTTACTGGTACTATGTAGCCAAAGGTAAATAGAATAAAATATTAAGTATACAAGAATATTAAGTATAAGTATAATAAAATGAGTTTTTTGTTATATTTACACTTAATCTGCATTAGAATATCAACTAATTTCTGGGTTCTGAGGTTGTACCATATATTTACCAAATACCATAAAATGTAGAGCAAGTGCGCTAGGGTCTTTGTGCCCTATATCAGGGATTGGGTTATTGTGGGATTTGGGATTCAGCCTTGTGTTAGAAGGTAGGCAGACAATTTAGACGAAGTTCGGTCTGACAATTTTTTAAAGTGTTGTTTAAGATGACATAATGTTTTCAGATGTGTTTTGTTGCTGAAAGTGCTTCCATGACTGGCAGTTGCTCTCCCCTCTGTACTCCAGTACTGCGGACCATAACGATCTACATTCACCCAGGCTGCGACCGACATTTATTGCAAATAATCGTTACCTGTGAATTATCCTGTTATTCTCTATATCAGCACTCTGGAAAGTATCTTGTCCAATCAGATTACTTGGTCGGAACAGACTGTTGTATAATTAAAATTATTATTAAATGATGAATTATAGTGTAGATTTTTGTACATAGTAATGACTTCATTATTAGTTATAACCAGTTATAACTAATAACCTCATTATTAGTTATAACTGGTTTTCATAATGGGTTTTGGTAATGAGTGTAATGTCCATTCATTTTTAAAAATGTCTATTTATTTTTATAATTAATTTTGCGTGCACACACACACACACACACACACACACACACACACACACACACACACACACACACACACACACACACACTTTGGAGTAGGCGAACTTTATGTCTGGGAAGACAAAACTAAGAAAGGTGGAAAGAAAAGCCAAACCACCTGAGGAATCTATTGTCCAGTCTTACAAAGACAAGTAGACAGGCCTTGTGGAATTGTGAGCTGTCAACAATACAAAAGTCTGTGACAAAAAGAAATAACCTTGTACTGTTGCTTTGCTTAAATTAAAATCAGACAAGAATGATGATATGATCAAAACTCTCACAGCCTTTGCTTCAACCTGGACAGATCAAATTGGTGTCACTCATGGAAATTTGTAAACCTGCAGCCTGACATCAAAGATACTGTAAATCACGGGTACTGAAAGACACTAGCAGTAATATAAACAACAATAATAATCTATATCTGTGGAAAAGGACTGACAAAGCAGTGCCTGCTGAATTATTTAAACAAGAAATGTCAACGTCAGTCTGGCGGTAATCATGTAAGTATAAAAAAAAAACAAAAGGAAGAAGCTAATGGTGTAAGAAATAAGTCAGAGCCTGCAAAAAAAAAAAAAAAACCAGATAAGCTTTGGAATACCACAGCATGTAAAGGTCATCATTTGAATTGAATGACTCCTGGATATTGGTGAACTTAAGGAAAAACATAGTAAATTTGCATGTAACTGAGTTTCTCATATCATCAGGTGCAACTCTAAAGCAAGTCAAAATCAGCAACCCTCTTGCTTCACGCAGGCTGGGAAAACTCATGTAGGCTTTCTAAACCAAACTCCTAAATGCCACAGGAGTAGATTTCAAATCTCTCTGAGCCCTAAGCAAATTTACCACTTGATCCTTGAATCTACCAACCAATAGTAAATGTTTCAAGAGAAGAAAAATACAAAATGTTGCAGAGTTCTTGGTTCCAAGCAGAGAATGTGCTTCCATATGTCAGTAATCATTTGAGACGCAAAAAGCAACACAGAATCAGAAGGGTGCTGAATCAAAATTACAATTCGAAAGACAACAAAAGCTGAGGCAAGCATGGTTTAAAGACTTATAATGATTCCTGGAAGTTACAGAAACGTCAGCTCAGACAAAACAGGGTCAGGGGTAGCTTCACAAACATGGCACAACCTTCTTTGAATCCATTTATTATGTATACTCAGCGCATGAGGTGGGTGCATCCTGGATGGGATGCAGGTGTTCATGGAGGTCCACAACACCGAATGTTAATAGCACAGTGAATAGCATACAAGGCTGTACTTAGAGCCTCCTACCATTAAGGAAGCATTTCCCCAACAAGAGTGGAATAAATCATGGAAGGCACAGAGGTCTGATGGAAAGCATCTGCGCAACTCTGAACTTTTAAACCTCATTAAACAGGAACTTCTACAAGCACTAGATACTTCCTGGATATGTAGTATCATGCAGTTTTTATGAAGTGAATCTACTGACTCATCATGCATGCAGTTTTAATTAACGGCTGATGTAGTGCAGTTTAAGAGTATAAGTCTAAGTGGACTACATGTCATGAAAGATATCAAACCCATAACCACCATCATGTTTTCAAGCTGAACCATAACCATTCTCTGCATGCCACATGGTGTTCACAAGTTCAGTGGATATCCACTGTATAATCTTATAAAGTGCCAGACTCCAAAAGTAGGGTACATATTGGAGTCTCATGAAGCTTTATGATGCATTAAAACTGGGAGAAGCATGTGCAAACATAACGATGGTCAAAAGAAAAAGCAAGAAATTATAAAATAAACAGCAAACCACATTGGAAACATAATACAGTGTAACCTTGGATTGCGAGTGTCAGGGTATTTTGTGTTATATCATCCACCCGCTAGGGGGGCCTCAGTGAGTATATATCTACAGGCATCACAGAGAAAGAGTTGTTGTTATGTGCAGAGTGTAAAGCACACGGAGTTGTGTACTGTTCTCTAAAGGATTCTTAATAAACAATAAAGTGACAAACGAATGCCTCCTTTTAAACAAATACAAGACAGCGAGCATAATTCATTCCGGAAGCATGCTCGTATTCAAAACACTCATAATTCGAAGCGAATTTCCCCCATAAGAAATAATGAAAACTCTAATTATTTGTTCCACAACCCCAAAAAATAAATATATAAAAATAATGAATACAAAATATAAAGTAAAAATAAAACAATTTAACCTTAACTTAATCTTTGAAAAAGTAAAAATAAATCCAGACATTATAACATACGTGTTTTAATAAACACACACATATACAAACACAAAATAAAAGATGCCTTACGCGCACACATGTGGTAACAGTGTTATAGTAAACAGTACATGCGCCCACCGGTGGTTACTATACAAGTGAGAGACGGGCACTAAGACAGAGAAGGGGAAATGATTACCCACTTTTCCGCAGCGCGAGATAGAGAAAAACCATTGGCTCAGTTGTGATCATGTGATGCTCGGCATCAAAACAAGAAGCGCATGAGTGCCACATGCCACATAAATCAAGGCACGCTTGTTTTTCAAGTCAAAATTGATTTAAAAATTTTGCTCGTCTTGCGGAACACTCACAAACCGCATTACTCTCAATCCGAGGTTCCACTGTACTAGGTACAAAGTCAACCATTACTATATAAATATTACGATTATGTATAACATATTTTTGACAGTATCCTGGTATGTGGTTCATATTACCATTCTGTAGTAAATAGTTCTACCATTTACCATACTATAGTACATGTACCATTGTACCTAAGTATGTATGATAGTAGAACCATGTACCACAGTGTAGCACATGTACGTACTATAACAGCAAATAATGTAAATGCACCTTTATCATAGTCAAAATCTTATGGATTGAGACAAGATGACTGGGACTATTTGGTTTATTTATTACATCTCTCTCTCTCTCTCTCTCTCTCTCTCTCTCTCTCTCTCTCTCTGTCCCTTCGCCAGCACATAAACAGATTGGACAGTAGTGTTATTAATGTGTCCTGCTTTCACATCATTAATACTGTAACCCTACAGACCAGCCTTACTTCTGATGCCAAGTTTCTTTCTTTTTTATTTTGTTTATGGTGACATTAAATGTTGTAATTTCCAAGAAACATGTTCGTTGGAGTTTTCACTTTCATTTCAATAAAGAAATCCTGTTAACCATAAACTCAAGGATTATAATACGAGCATAAATTGTTCGTAACTTTTCACCCCTTTCTAAATCCAAGATCGATATCTTAAAATTTTCTCAGTTGAAAAAAGTGGGAAAATAATGAAATCTAACATCACATTGCAACCAAGAGTTCTGTTTTCATATCAACTCATTTATTCATTTAATTCACATCTGTTAAATAGTATAGTTTAAAATAATCATAATAATGATATCAAAGCTCCTACAGATGTGCTTTCCTAATTCAGACCTCATGACCAGTGATGGTTTTTGTGATTTGCATAATGCCCATCACCTGCAGGTCAGAGTATAATTTTTATTCCTGGTTCACTGCGGATGATGATTGAGGCTAATCATACTAATGAAAAATAAAATGAGCAATCCAGGGTGTTATATTTCCCCTTTATTATTTTGGAGCCCATCTGCTGCTATGCACAATTTGTCATCTGCCCTTTACCCTAAATGTGAAAAGAGCACAAAGACACCACATCAATACTGGTGAGTACTAAAAAAGAGTACTGGAAATGGACTAGAACTTACATGAACAACTTTTCAGTACCTTTTTTCTTTCCTGAGGACTCATTACATTGGCTTCCATGGTCGCGGTTATCAACTATGTCAAATGCTTTTAGGAGGCCTTTTTGTGAAGTTCCAGTTTTATAAAATCATTTATGTATGAAGATTTAAATAAGTAGTTAGCATTTGGTGATAACGTTTACTTTTAAGTTCTTTATTTGCTGTAAACAGACTAATTTCATAATGGCGCTTCAAGTTACCCTGATTGACTGGAGTCAAATATTATATGTTAAAGAGTTGTCTCTATATGTTAGCTAACTAGCTTATTCGATGATAGCGTTATCTGTTACCTAACATTAACTCCCCATATACATCAGATGGCATTTTGCTATGTTCAACATGGAATTATTATTTTTCTTTTACATTAGCTCTTTATATGGTAGCTAGCATTAGCTTTTCATATGGCAGCTTACAGTACATTAGTGCTTTGTTTAAATAAAGCTAATAGTAAATAAACGTAAAAAAAAAAGTAAAATAAAAGATTCTTGGCTGAGTTAAAATGCAGACAATTTACAATTCCTACTGTGCAAAGTTTTGGGAAAGTAAATACATAATAAATTCATGCCTGCTAATGCTAGTGTAATGTAATGCTGCTAATTAGTGTGTGATTCTTGAAGAATAAACACATTCTTTTCTGTCAAATCATGTAAAATTATCAACTTACAAATGTTCCCTTTTAACCTTATTTTGTAGCCAGTCTCTGCCTAAGGGACTATCTTAAGCTAAATAATGTGCATAAATGAATGAGATTAAACAACCCATAACAGAGACTCCAATCTACAGGCAGTCTGTTCATATGTTCAGCAGTTCTGATAATGGTTTTCTTTTCACAAACTCGCTTTGCTGCTACAGAGAAAAATGCTATGCTAATATGTTGAACTTGATGTGTTCATTATAGAACTTTGTGATGAATCAGCATTTCCAAGTAATGCAGAACTTGTAAGTGAGAAACACTTTAATGAAACATGTGCACGGTCTAGTTCTCTAAAATGATTTTTTTTTCTCACTGCAGATGAAGGCTATTTTCTTAGTAAAAAACACCTCATGTCACTTTTTGAATACTGACATGTACAGTATACCCAGGATTCCAAGAACATGTCAGAGCTTATGTGCAGGTTATGATGAAGTGGGGTGGGTGGTATAAATTTAGCCAGAGAGGCAAAGCATGCCATGGCTTTAAAACATAACAAAATCTAAATAATAATATAAACTTTGACTGCACATATTTTTATATTTTTTGTATTTAATATTGTCAAAAAACACCCAATTCAGAGGGGTCCTCTGATCATATTTGGACCTTATTTTTATATTTATTTGACCTTTCATCCATTTACCCTAAGTTTTTGTTGTTTTTTTGTTATTGCCTCATTGCAAAGTTGTGCTCTTATGGTATAAAATCCATTACAGTGGAACCTTGGCTTACAAACATAATTCATTCCAGAAGCAGGTTCATATATCAAAACACTTGTAAACCAAATCATATTTTCCCATAAGAAATAATAGAAACTCAAATTAATTGTTCTATAGCCCCAAAAAATAAATACATAAAAATTATTAATACAAAATATAAAGTAATACAACAAATTAACCTGCACTTTGCCTTTAAAAAAAGTAAAAAAAAAAAAAATCCTGACAGATAAGTGTTTCTGTTCAAGCAGGTGTTGTGTATGTGTGTGTGTGTGTATGTGTGTATGAAGCTAAAGTAAGAGGAGAGGAGGTATGAGCCCCTCCCTCTCCCTCTTCTCATCTTACACAGTAACCCTACCTCCTCTCTAATTTGAGTTTCAGACACACGTGCACACCCAATGGAAACACTGTTTCATCGGGAAAATAATTAAGAAATCTCTCTAATGACACTCGAATGAGCGACACACTAACTGAATCACTGCTGTAAATTAAACATAAAATAAATTAACCTGCACTTTACCTTTGAAAAGAATCGAGACAGAGCAGTGTTTCTGTGAAGAGCAGAGAGTGTGAGTGTGTGTGTGTGTGTGTGTGTGTGTGTGTGTGAAGAGGCATGGTGTCCAATGACAATCATACTTTTGTTTAAAATATGTTTGAAAATGATTTGTATGTTTCCTAATGTCAAACATAAGCATTTGTATATTTAGTTTTTTCTGATTTTCAGTTTAGAGTGTTAGAAAACTTTAAAACTCATGAAAGCAGTAATTAATATACTGTATATATACACACACAGTCTTATGCAAAGGTTTAGGCAGCCCTTGATAAATAACAGATTTTGGTGATTTAACGCATGTGATGTGACCAGGACACAGTCTTTCTTGGAAATGGAAAACTGGACCCTATATAATCAGTACTTAGTAACACCTCCTCTGGCAGATATAACAGCTTGCTTTTCAGCTAAACAGCTAAAAGTCTTGTACTTGGGATTTTCTCCCATGCTTCCTTGCCAAAGGCTTCTAGTTCTGTAATATTCTTGCATGCACAACTCCTTTAAGATCTATCCACAAATTTTCAATGTTGTTTAAATCAGGGGACTGTGATGGCCGTTCCAAAACCTTCAGCTTGCGTCTCTTGAGGTATTCCATAGTGGATTTCGAGGTATGTTTAGGATCACTGGCATCAATAACTTTCATTTTCAGAGTCTTACACAGCTGCTTAGAAGAAACCTCTAAGTTTTCATTTCCAAGAGAGATTGTGTTAACATCTCTTCAATTAAAAAAATCACCAAAATTTGTTATTTATCAAGGGGTGCCCAAAGTTTTGCATAAGACTGTATATAATCTTTTTATTTGTCAGATCGGATTAGATTGTCATGACAGTTCACATTCATAAGCACAAGTGACCAACTCTAATGTGGATGCGCCTCTGAAACTGCATCGTACACATCGATATGTCTTTGAATATCATATTCGAACGCCCGCTCAAACATCTTAAAAAGTGGGATTTTGTTCTGGAGAGCGGCATGCAGTTAGTCGGTTGTATTTGTTGAGGTACAGATGAAGGAAGAAATACACCTCATTTAGCTGATTGAACAACGCTATGAAATCCCTACGCTACTAGTGCTGACTCATATCAGTGAGTGTCCCATGTAAAAAGTTGCGTGAATTCTGATCTGCCCGTTCTCATTCAACTTACATGACCACGTATCAAATTAATATCTGATTTTAATGTTTTGAAACATCAAAACATCAGATTTATGCATTCAGACAGATAAAAAAAAAAGCCTAAGAGATGCTAAAAAGCTGGAACCAGATAATAGTTGACATTTTTGTTAAAAAAAAAAAAAACAGTATATCAACTATGGAAACAGTTGCCAATTAATTTCCAGTCAATCAATTAATCAATCTAATTAAAACCAAATGCTTCTCCTAGGCAATTACATTGGCTCTCCTTTTGAAATACAGATCCCGATCTCCAAGTTATCAAAGCAAATACTTCTAAATTACTAACAGTTTCCTCCATATGTCACTTCTAGTTTCACTGTCTCCCAAACATGCACTACAGGATACCGTTCTTCCTCACCAACGTACCTGTTATATGACAGGAGAACACGTTACCCCTTAAAATGATGCACAACGTTGCCACGCACTAGAGGGATAATATCCAATTATCTGCTGGTAACACATATCTGTATTTTGGAGTTTTGTTGGAGCGAGTGCAGCAGCACCACTAATGCTTATAAGAAAGACTTTCACAGAACAAAGTTATTCTAAAATAAACTCTTCATATGCTTGCAGTTTTTTTTTCAACATTGCCTCAATTATAAAAAAAATAATAAAAGTAACCTTTGTCCATTCAGCTCACTTTTCCAGTAACACACACACACACACACACACACACACACACACACACACACACACACACACACACAATTTCATTTAGAATAGTTTTTCTTTCGTCCTTTATTAAACCTATGTATCTAATTTGTTAAACTTAGATTTAATTATATGCATATTTAATTATGAAAATTAGTGATTTTCTGACTGGGAACTAAAAAGAATGTTTCTTGTGAAGTTTTTTTTTTTTTTACGTTTGAAATGACTAGCGAAAGTCAAAAGGCTAGGAACAAAACACCTACGTTTAGAAAACTAGTCACGTCCTCACATCTATATATGCCATTGGGAGGCTTTAGGAGTGAAGATCATAAGTTCAGGCACAATGGGGGAATTAATTCCCTTTTCAATTTTGTTTCAAAACAGCGGCGAAACAAATATAAAGAGTGTCAATTCTTGGAACGGAGAGCTTCTGTAATTCCACAGAAATGCCAGCAGGTGAAAAAGCAGGCTGATTTTCCAGGCTCAAGCGTCTGCACTGAGGATCACAGTTTCTTTCTTCCTGATGCAATGTTTCCTTTTTTCATTTATATGCTGAAGGCTTTCATTGCATCAAACCGTTTATAAAGTCCACATTTTAAACCCACAGCACTGCACATGCTCTGACAACGCTGGCTGTAATTTATATTCCATCCATCGATCTAGGAACCACTGTTGCATAATAGGTACCATGGAGGCCAATAATGACCAGTGCATAGTAATCAAAATTCAAACACTAACAGCAATTTGGGAACACCAATTAGCCATAATCGGCATGTCTTTGGACTGTGGGAGGAAACCCACCAAGCACGGAGAGAACATGCAAACTCCATGCACACAGACCCCAAGGTGGAAATTGAACCTGACCCGGACTCTGGAGGTGCACGGCGACAGTGCTAACCACTAAGCCAGCGTGCCACTATTTTTTAGATTAAAGGATACAATATGTCATAGATTCTATAACTATAAGTTTATTGCCACTCGAGTGTTGCTGTGACAATGTGTCTGAAAAGGAAGTTTAAACAAAATGTTGAAGTTTTCTTTAAGGAGATGTTTAATGAAAGAAGTCTCTCAATGTCAAAGCTTTCTAATGAAAAAAACATTTTCTGCCACAGGAAAGTCTTTAAGACAGAGATTTCTTGTTAACAGAACAAGCTGCAAAGTAGATAAAAAGTAGAAAAAGGTCTAGGTTAGTTGCTAGCGGTTAGCAGGTAACCACTAATGGTTAAGCTTCACTTTCTTTAAGCTCTTTGTTGTGGATTACCTTTTATATTGCTAGATATTGTGGATGTCATCATGAATTACAATCTTCTATACATTTTCCCCTTATTTTGTTCATCAGGAACGCGGATGAAAAAAGACTGAAAACACTTGATGGGAAATACTTGATGAGGTTCTTGATGAAATTGACGTTTCCATTCCTTGTGTTCTGGCTATAAAAATGCACTTCCACAGAGGGAACTTCCTGTCTTCTCGATGTTCATCGGCGGTTGGAATGCGCTATGATGCATTACCGCCACCTTCTAGTCTTGATCTTTTTCTTCTTTCTTTTAGTTTAAATCCTCTTTTCTAGACTCTTGACCCTAGACCCTTTCTTCCTTGTCCTCTTTCTCCATTACCTATAAACAGCATGCTGACGGCGGGTCAGCACTTGCGTCTGGTTACTCTTCTCAGAGGAACATTAAAGCTGCAGCTTGCAGACACATTTTGGAGACCTCTAAGAATTATGCAAACTTGTAAGTATAGTACGTGACCTTTAATCAGTTTCGTCGCTCATACCCTGTTGAATCTAAGCATCCTTTTCAAGTCTTATGATGTCACACATATCTATATTGTTCAGCCAGCTCCCAGCATTGTTTTTCACAATTCATGGTTTTCATACTCAGCTGTTTCTCTTGTCTGTCAATTATTTATTTCCCTTGTTTCATGTTGCCTGTCTGTGTTGTTAGCTCAGATCTGCAGACTGAAATGGCCATGGCATGGCAATTTTTTTGTTTGTTCCTGCCAACAGTGCAGTTTTTGTTTATGTTTGTATCATTAGTAATTATCATGTTGAAAGATCATCTGCGATCAAATTGGGTTCAAACTAATTCTGATACCTATCAGAACATTGTCTTCAGGGATGACAATTGGATTTCATTTTGAATCGTGCCAGTAAGCTTGCTACCTATGTATGCAAGGGAAATTTGTTGTTATGAACACCAAAAATGAGGAGGGGGGGGGGGGGGGGGGGGTTGGGGTCAGACAAAAAACACTGAATGAAAGAATTTCAGTCAGAGGGGGATTTATACCTCCCGCTTCTTTTAAGTCAGTGCTGCTGTTTTTCCTGAATTTGAACTAGTGATCCTTCTTACATTTGGCACACCAGGTATAGAGTGAACCCCTGCAAGCCCCAGCATATATGTGTGTGAGTATACACCACTTTCAGGACTGTATGTGTGTGTGTGTGTGTGTACGTGTGGTCACAGGTAATGATGCAGCCACATTTCAGGGCCTGGTCTCTGGTGAAAGCGAACCCCGCTGACCCTCTCAGCTCTGATGGCTCGCCGCCTCTGAGCCTGCTGCCTGTAGAGCATACATGCTTTTCTAACAGCCAATTTAAACTGGTCCCTGTCAGCAGCAGCAGTCTCCCACTGTCTCAATGCACAAAGCCAGAATTCTAGCACGCAGGAGGCTAGAGCACCCCGAATACGTGAAGTATCGCACTGCTGTGGACTCAACAAGCTTGAGTTAAAATATAATTGTTATTGGATTAAAAAAAAAAACATTTTAATATGCATTCATACATGACCGCTTGTCTTAATTATGCTTGGAATCTTTGTGCAAATTTGAATGATAGAAGGCAGTGTGTTTCAATTTCACGCAATACATCATGAGGAAAAGTACTATTTTTAGCATTTCTATCATTTTTCAAGCACTGCTACTAATTTCCATTCATTAATCTATGAATACAGGCTTAATAAAGTGTTGCTATGAGATCTAATACATACCGTCTGCTCAGTAAGATAGTGAATCCCCACTTGGATAGTGACACAATTTTCATCATTTTGCCTCTCTGCACCACTACAAAGAATTTGAAATAAAGCAATGAAGATGTGATTGAGATGTGGCCTTTCACACGTTTTAACTGGTTAGATATTACAAATATTGCCTTACAAAGTCTGTTCATTTCCACAGGCTTGCAAGTAATTCCATCCATCCTCTGGGAACCTCTGTACTGACTACTGACTACTGAGTGTGGAGTCCAATGGTATCCATTGTATTTATTCCCAATTAAACAACCATGGTAATTGGCGTTCCAAATTGCCCATAGTGTGTGAATGTTGATCAGAGGTTCTACCATCGTATTTATTCCCATTTTAACAACCATCCGGCAACATTAACACACTAAATGCAATTCGGAACACCAATTAGCCTAATCTGCATGTCTTTGGACTGTGGGAGGAAACAGGAGTACCCAGAGGAAACCCTTGGCTGAGTCTGTGTGAACCCGGACCCAGAATGTGCAAGACCACAGTATAGTATATACACAACCAGTATATGGATAGTGAAGATTTTCACTTTGCTTCTGTGCACCACAATGGATTTGAAATGAAGCAATGAAAGTGTGATTGAGGTTCAGACTTGCACCTTTAACTGGTTAAGAATTACAAATATACCTAAATAGTAATAATAAAATAGCCCCTTTATTTTCACAGGATCACAAGTAAATCAATATACTAGCACATGTATAAATTTTGTGAATTTTTAAATGCTTGGATGCAAGACATTTACAGTTGATGACTGCATGTTGTGGACATGACCAAATGATGAGTTTCCTCTCTTGAGCTGCTTTTCCAGGCCATTACTACAGCTGTCTTCAGCTGGTTCTTGTTTGTGGGATTTTCTGCCTTCTATTTTCTCTTTAGTAAGCGAGCAGCATGGTCAGTTAGGCTGATTGTCAAACCCAGGTAAGAGCATCCTATTTCTTTACTTTAAGTAGCTCATAAGTCGCAGTATGTTTTGGGTTGTTATTCATCTGTTTTATGAAATGCTCTCCAATCAATTTAACAGCACTGAATTGAATGTGAACAGAAAGTATACTGTACTTTACACGCTCATGTCGTAACTCTGCCTTGACTGTGTTCAACCTAAAGTGGTACCTTGGCATACAAACTGAATCTGTTCTGGAGGTCAGGGCACTAATCTGTCCTTAAGGCAAAATTTCTTGTTGCAAAACACATTTTCTATAATGAAGT
Organism: Clarias macrocephalus; assembly: GCA_011419295.1. NCBI lineage: Eukaryota > Metazoa > Chordata > Actinopteri > Siluriformes > Clariidae > Clarias > Clarias macrocephalus. The sequence goes on along the minus strand of JAAGKR010000492.1, from coordinate 100,415 downwards.
AATGTAAATGCAGATAATCCGTTACAGCCATGCAACAATATTACAGATTTCCAACACAATAATAATTTTTACAAATATATTTTTGCATATAAAAACTGTCAAAACATTTTAAAAAAGAAAGAGAAATGAAGTGAAATATGAAATAAATAGACATTAAACCTCACTTAACCTGAATTTATGATTCCTCATGGCATCGGCTTGTTTTAAAACTAAAACTAAAAGTGGCTCCATTTTCTTCTACCATCCATGGTAACATTCTTGGGACCCATGGCGTTATGTCCTTACTAAAATGGCAAACATATACTGTATATATATATAAACTCGCTTTGCTTGACTTTCCTCTGACTTTCCTTTTGTACAATTTAATTACAACTTAAATGCACTTAGTACAAAATTTGTTGTTCCAAAATAGCAAACTTCAAGTATACTAGTCATTAGTCTGGAGCAAGTACACTTATGTGTGTTTTGGCATGCTAGGATTTATTATATTTAGCATACTTTTTTTTACTTGGGTGGTAAAGAAAAAACCCTTGACTTGACTTGACTTGAAACAAGTTTTAAACGGCTCCTGTACCAGCAACCTATCGGTTCGTGTAGGTTCATTTCGAAAATTCTTTGCATGCTGAGGCAAATTTCTTAATGCGAAGAATTCGTGATCTCTTTCCTTCCTTCTCAATATTCTTCACTTATTACAAGTTAATCTTGATTTCATCTGGCCAAAGTTGTCATGGCGTCTAGCTGGTGGTTCTGGCTAGACCGGCTGATGGTGTTGCCGTGGGCATATATTAGAGCAGGCAGAGGGGTTCAACAGAAAGAGTCTTTTTATTAACAACGTAAAAACAGACAAAAACAAAGGAACCAAAACAACAAACTCAAACTAAAACTAGGGCTCAGGAAAGACACAGGGAGGGGCGCGCGAACACAGGGAACTGAGAACTGACAAGGAACACAACTAACACAACAAACAAAAACATTCAACAACAAATAATGCTCGACCCAGTTTCCCAGAACAAACTGCTATTTATACAAACTTTAACGAGCCACCTCAGTTCAGGTGAGCACTCATCACCTGACTGAGGTGCCTTCTGGGAAACTGAGTCGACCAACAAAAACTACAGACAGAACAGTGACCTCTGGTGGAGGTTCCTAACAAAAGTATCCTGTTCCAGAATCAGGCAGGTCTTTCTAGTATCAAGTCTTATCTGACTTTTCTTTTCTTATGAATTATGAGTGGTTTCCATCTTGAAGTAAACCTTCTGTTGTTAAATTCATGAAGGAGTTTCCCGATTGTAGGTTTTGACTTTGGCAAATTGTGAAGGGTTTTTTTCTTCACCACCCAAGTAAAAAAAAAACAAACAAAAAAAAAAAACTGTACGCCAAGTATAATAAATCCTAGCATGCCAAAGCACACTTAAGTGTACATGCTCCAGACTAATGACTAGTATACTTGAAGTTTGCTATTTTGGAACAGCTAATTTTTTTTACTAAGTGCATTTAAGTGTATTAAGTACACTTAAAATATATGGATGTGTGTACTAATGTACATGCCTGACAGTAATTAATTAAATTGAAGTATATATTTAATGTATTATAATTACATTACAGCAATTTTTTACTGTGTTACAAATACAAGAGTAATATACTATAAGTATGTTCTTATCGCAGAAGTAGCATGCTGTTATACTTCTGGCCAATTCTAAATACTAAAAAGGTACACTATACTTTAGTATATCATACAGTACACACAATCTTCTATATGACAGTATAACACTACACTAAATTAGGATCATTTACAAATGCTGAATGCATTTTCTACACTATAACATGTTTTTGAAACAAATTACCTCAGTAATATCGAGACAGATTTTATTCATGATTTCAACAGATTTAATTTGCACAAGGTTACAAAAAAACAGGACTATAGTTTATTTGTGTTCAACAAAACGTCAGGTTGTCTTACAAACACAAACTAAAATTTTAACTGTTGTCTGAACAAAGACAGACATTAGTATTAGAATATACAGGTACAGTATTTGTTCAAACCTGGTGTGTTGATTCTAGCTGTTACACAGAGACTGAAGCAAGTGAACAGCAGCTTTATGATATTGATCGTGCAGAAGAGAAAAAGGTCAAACATAAATTATCTTGAACGCGCCAAAGTGATTTTCAGCTTCCAAAAATGAGTTTGAAAGCGCGCACACTAGACAGTAGAGCACTAAATATAAACATAAAAAAGTACAGTGGAACCTTGGAATACGAGCGTAATTCGTTCCGGAAGTAGGCTCGTATTCCAAAACACTCGTAAACCAAATAGAATTTTCCCATAAGAAATAATGAAATCTCTAATTATTTGTTCTACAGCCCAAAACAAAAAATACATAAAAATAGTTATTATAATATATAATGTAAAAATAAAACAAATTAACCTGAACTTAATATTTAAAAAAAAGTAAAAATAAATTCCGACAGATAAGTGTTTCCGTTTGTGCGCCGTGTATTTGTATGTGTGTGTGGAATTAGCTCCTCGCCTCGTCCTAAACAGTAAAACTTCTCCTCCCTCCCCTACCTTGCTTTTTAAGTTTCACACCTAACAGACACAACACAAACACTGTTTTAATGGGGGAAAAAAAGAAATCTCTCTATTGAATCTCGCAGGAGCGCATACTAACGAAATCACTGCTGTAAAGTAAAAAATAAAAAATACCAAATTAATCAGCACCTCACCTTTGAAAAGAATCGCGACAGAGCAGAGTTTTCTGTGTAAAGAAAGCATGTGTTTGAAGCCGGGGAGTGTGTGTGTCGGTGTCAAATTACGCGTGCACACACACATAGGACAGTGAGTAAAGTGTGTGTGTGTGTGTGTGTGTGTGTGTGTGTGTGTGTGTGGGGCACAGTGTGAAATAGGAGGGGAGGAGGGAGATGTTGATTATACCAGTAAGAGACGAGCACTAAGACCCAGCATATTAGAAATATACCAAAAATACATTGAAAAACAAAGTGTAAATAAGTGTGCAACCTTTAACTTTAGGTATATTTTCCCATAATATATTTTTGGAAAGAGTACTATAATACAATTATTTTGAAGCATGTTTAAAGTTTAATTCCAAAATTTGGTAAAAGCATGATGTTATTATTTTTAATATATAAAAATATTTTTTATATATTAACTGATGGTACTTTTTGTTAGTATATTTGCAATGTACTATTGAAGATTTCAATATATTTGTAATACACTAAAGTGTTTTTTTTTTTCAAAAAGAAAAGATTTCTGTGATCATCCACTTTAATTATACAATCATTCACCTGTGTGTGTCTTTGTGTGCCTGTGTGTGCACTGTAAACAACACATGGAACAGCTTTGGCATAGTTGCAAATGGAATTTGGATGTAATTCAAGCGCATGCACAGCATTTTGCAGTGACACTGGAACAATAGGTGAATTTCATGCAGCTGATGATGGAAAGCTTCAGAAATATATCATCACGAGAATAACTCACAGTCTACAATTTTATTAATATAATCCTAAAAATGTAACTTTTCATCTAAATCCAAGAATTTTTAACGATTTCTGTATACTGCCAAGCAAGATAAAAGTTTTATCAACGGCAACAATAACAGGCATCGGTATATTCTGCTGGTCAGAAAACCTGTTTGGAGACCTGCATTATGGTCCACAGTGCTTGTTTTTGTTTACGTGGGCCTCTTGTTAGCCATTTTGCAGATGGCCCCCAAGGGCTTTCACTTCTCCCCATCGCATTTTGAAAATCAGCACGTGGCCAGCACAGCCAGATCCTTTTACAATGAGTAGAAGAATCATACTGTGCTTCAGAAAAACTTTGAGAAACACAGTAAAATCAGAATAAATTAGTGATGCTGAGCCTAGTGACCTGTTTGTATACAAAATATCCTTAAAGTTTTTAACTATTTGAATTATAAAGGAAAACTGGCCAACAAATATAGTCTTTATGGCCTTTTTCATAAATCAGCATGTTGCTTGTCTTTCAAGCAGTTGAAAGTGTGAGACAGTGGAAGACCGGAATAATGCATGGACAGCCTGAAGTACTGCTCGGCAATGAATTATTCCTGATCACAGTGGAATAGTAATCACTGTGGCCTAACAAGAGTATAACAAAGGAAGCCCTACCCGACGACGTGCAGGAAATCCTGAAACCTCCCTTTTTGATGCACCTTAGAGGAAGATGTCAAACTGAACTGGTCATGAGTAGGTGAGTCACATATTCAGGTACGGACGCAAGTTCAGGTCGACCGGACTTCATTAAACTCAGCAAACAATACAACGTCGTAGATCAAGATCAGGGTCAAAGTCCAGGCAAGGCTCAAGCGATCAACAAACAATGTGAACTGAAGTAGGCAAGAGCAAGATGAGGAAATCAGAAACAGGATCAAAAACCAGATAAATATCCAACAATCAAATGATCTGGTGGTAACTTCTCTAAGAACAAAGAAACATAAAGACCTAAATACAGAGACTGATCAGGGTGCAAACTGAAGACACACTAGGCAGATATATCTGTGACTAAGCATGGGAGGAGACATGAACCGAAACAAAAGGCACATGGTGATATAAACAAACACTGGACAATAGAGAAATAAGAGCCGTAATGTTATAAGCTGCTATACGAGGGAGGACAAGGTGAAAGTTGGGGAAATGAAACTTCAAAAGATATTTATTGGACCATATAAGTGTAGTAGTGAAGTAGAATGTTGGTACTCCTTTTACTTTCAAATTTATTCATTTATTTCACTTTAAACATTCATTCACTTTCTATAACACTTATTGGCTGCAGGGCCTGGGGGTCTGTCCCAGAAAACTCGAGGTACAATTCATAAAAAGTACATTTTTAGACACTTTTAGACACATATGAGTTGATGCAACATACCCTATAAAATTAATCTACTTCAGAGGTTTTGGCTTGACTCCAACAACCCTTGTATGTGTTTGAATTAATTTATTTATTTTAATTAGATGGGCATAGTAAAACCTGAAACTTCAAAATAGAAAAAATTCTCTAATAAGCTAGTTTTAAGCATTTATATGATATCTCATGCAATAACACCTGCACAGCTTGCAGAAGGTTCTGACCAGGATCATACTCAAATAATAAAACATTTGGACCTAATATAGACACCTATATCTACATACTACTGAGTACTTAAAATGAGTGAGATTTTGTGGGGTTTGACTGTATGTTTTGGAGTTTTATTTGGTTGTATTTAGTTTCATTGGGTTTTATATGGTTTTTGTTGAGTTATCATTGGATTTCTTGGATCCAGTTGGATTGTGTTTTATTGTTTTTTTTTTTTTTACTGGATTCTATTAGGTATAAAGCTATTTTATTGAGTTTCATTGGATTTTATGATATTTTATTGGGTTTTGTGGTGTTTAATTGAGTTTTATTGGATTTTTGTTGGGTTGTTTAGTGTTTTATTGGGTTTTATGTTGTTTTGTTGTGTGTCTTTGTGTTTTGATGGATTACAATTGGAATCCTTGTGTTTTAAAAGTCAACATAAGTGTATCGTCTGAGGACTCCACAAACATATTGAGAATTAATGTGATAAAATTTCTGGGGAAAAAATATATATATATACAATAAAGTATATATATTACCACTTTATTGTATTTGTAACAAATTCAGGAGCCCCACATGTTTTACAGTATGAAATTAAAATCTAATCATATCACTCCAATTTGTTTAAAATGCTTGGATTTCACATTAGATCAGATTACTCTTTAGTTACTTTGAATATCTGAAACCAAATGCCAAATGCCCACTGGCCTGTTCTAAGTATCAAAAAAAAAAGGGAAAAATCAGAAAATTCTCTTGGGGACCACAAACATATCAATAACAATTTTTTTTCTTACACAACCACAATTGTTGTTTGATGGTTTTTTATAGCCAATGGCTTTGGCTTTCAGATTCTCATGTGGTCAGAGTGTCGAGTTGTTTCATCATGTCAACACAATTCATTAAAATAAAAAAGTAAAATCAGTGCAGACCACAAAACCTTGAGAGAAGTTGAAATTTAACTTTTGTATTCTGCTTTGGATATATTACAGACAGGGCATATTACTGAGGAGGAAATTAATGCAACCAAATACAATTCAATAAGCACTTTGCTTGTTTTGACAGGTTCAATAAACATTTTTTAATATTGTGCTTCAGGGATGTGAGTAGAGACAAGAGATTAATTTATTGGTGAAAGTGTTTTAGCATCATTGTGGAAAATAATAGTTTCATGCTGTACAAATAATACAAGTGGCAAAAAATACTTAATCAAAATTGCAATGAAGAAGCAAAACCTTGTAATAGTGTATGTATTATTAACTAATACATGCATAGTCTAATGCTCTCTAAAAACAACAAAAATATCGCAATAGGTTTCATCATCCATTTAAAGTTGTGACAATGTCTAGGAAAACTAAGTAGAACTAACAAACTACATTGAATAAGCAAAATTAACCCATTCAACAGAATTTAATACTTTTTGATTTACCACATATTTAATAATTAGCAGTGCAAACATAAGTTGTTAAGTTCACAACTCATAAATATTGCTTCAGTTAATTTTTTTCACAGTGTTTAGAAGATACCTTTAAATTACATGTATTTTATTTCTTCAATTACAAGCACAGGTTTTTAAGCTGGTTTAGCGGTTAGCACTGTTGCCTTGCACCTTTAGGGTCCGAGTTCGATTCCCGACTCTGTGTGCATGGAGTCTGCATGTTCTTCCCATGCTTGGAGGGTTTCCTCCAAAGACATGCAGATTAGGTTAATTGGTGTTCCCAAATTGCCTGTAGTGGCACAGGGTAGTGATGTATCCTGCCTCATGCCCTGGGACAGGTTCCACCCCCCCAGTTCTGTATTTAAAAACATGATATTTCAATGAACAAAAAAAAAAAAAAAAAAAAAATAATTTTAAGTGTCACACATGTAAAATACATTAAATGGCATAAACTCCCTTTTTAAATATCCCATCATTTACTAAAGCATTTGGAAACCATTTGTAAAACTACACTAAATTGCTAATATAGGAATTGGTAACAAAACTCGTAATTCTTGATAGGCACCTCGATATCTCCTAAAAGCATCTTTAATTTTTGTTGCAAAATATAGCCAAGATTTTCTAGTTGTAGGGGAACAAACATTTTTGCAGTAAACAGTTTGCATTTACACTCGTTTGAAAACCAAAACAATGATCAATCCTTTTCCAGTACAGTACAGTGAGAATTAAGTTTTTGTATGGGAAGCATTATAATGCTACCCGAGCATTATATTCCAATATAATGCTCGGGTAGCATTATATTGGAAACACATAAAAAAAAAAAAAAAAAAAACATAATATAAACAGGTGATCCACCTCAGTGTTTAATTGAGTAGTGTTTTGAGCCTAATTTATATAGGGAATTTAATAATTAGTAATCCAAAATATTCTTTTTCCAAATCATATCATTACTTGTATACTCCTCTAAGTGTCCTATCCAGTAGCCCTCACTCTATGGAGTTAAATATGCATGTCTCGGGCATCATCTTTGCTGCTTTGGGTGCAAGGAACTGTTTCTGAAACACTTCAAACGTGCATTAAGTTCTCTTGGATAGCACAAATATAGATTCTGCCCATATTCAGATTCAGAACATAGATTTTGCCCACCAGCAAAGAATAGCACCTTGAGATGTTACATCCCTCCAGGATTTTTGTTCCTTTACAACGATGGTTGATGCCTTGTGGTCATAATCTGATCATAGCAATTTTCCTCATTTGCCTGTCAAGGTCTGCTTCAAACACATCCAAGTCCTTGTAAAAAAAAACAAGGTTACCTTATTAAATATAATGTATTGAAATAATAATGTGGCTTTGTGGACTGTTCAAATGAGACACTCTTTATTCTTCTGTAACCCTTGGTTACACACACATGCGTACACACAATTAAATGGGCTAAATAAACAGATCGCACCCATAAGTATGAGACAAATTACCTGCATGGAATGTAGGAAACAAAATGGAAAGATGACATGTGTTTGTTTTTTTTTATTGCTGAACTAAAATACCATAGCCTATAAGACTTTGGCCAGCAAAACAACTTTTATGGCTGAACTTGCGGCTATTTAATTAAATTAATGTTGCAAATAATGAGTTGGTTAAGAACTGGACACTAGTAGAATATACTATAAAATGTATTGAACTGTGTTTTTCAGTAAGGAGTTAAAATTTTTGCACGATGTTATTGTTACTTACACTAATCACCTTGATAAGGTCCTCATCCTTCTCCCCAAGGTAAGAAGTTTATGCAGCGGATGTCTACTTCACTGCATATTTAAATTGTATGGTGTTAATGATGGGGGAGGTTCATTTGTTAATATCATCTAAATGGGCGACAACCAACAAACATCTTTCCTGACATGAGTTTAAACAATCATCATACACTATATGGGCAAAGGTATTTAGCCAAACCTGCAGTGACATTGTATCCAAACACATATACTTCAATATGGAGTTGGTCCTCCTTTTGCAGCTATATCAGCTTCCACTTTTTTTGGACGGCTGTGCACAGGATTATGGAGTCTTTCTGTTGGAATTCTTTGCCATTCATTCTGTAGAGCGTCTATGGACAAGAAGGTCTGGCTCACAATCTCTGTTCCAGTTCATCCCAAAGGTGCTCGATGGGGTTGAGGTCAATGTTGGGGCCAGGCAAGTTCTTCCACACCGAACTCACAGAAGCATTCAAATTAACCACCTTTTTGAAACACATGAATTCAATAATCAATAGGTTTCAACAAATACTTTTGTCCATCTAGTGTACCTCAAGAAGCATATTCTTCATCTTGGCAGGTTTTGAAGCCACAAAAACCTTGTTAAAAGAAGAAGGAGATTTTAATCTCTCACACAGAAGTTTGTTTTGGCCGCACTCTTGCTGTTCAAGGCTACTGTCTCCCCACTAGTGATGTGTACAAATGAAGAGCAGTGTGCAGTGATTTTTTTTTTTTTTTTGTGGTCTGAGGGTGTACCTGGTGCTGAAACAACCCACAGAGGAGGGTAAACAGAACTGAGCTGGTTACAAGACATGTTTTCATCACTACGAGCCTGAGAGTAAACAGCATAGTATGAAATGGCAACATTCTCAATCGCAGACCAAGAAAAAGTTCAAAAGTCAACCATCAGCTGGAAAATTGATGCTTACAGTTTTCTGAGATTCTCAAGTGGCAGTACTGGGTAGCTCAGTGCTTAAGGCATTGGACTATGGTTTGGAAGGTGCTAGGTTCAAACCTCAGGCCACAAATTTACCACTGTTGGGCCCATGAGCAAGTCCTTAACCCTCAACTGATCAGATGTATAATAAGATAAAAAAAAAAAAAAAAAAGTAAGTCACTCTGAGTAAGGCCGTATGCCAAATGCCCAAAGCGTGTGTAATGTAATGTAGTGGGACACTATCAGGAAAAAGCTTCTTATTACAGCAAGACACTTACTGAAGTGCTGAAGCCCTAATTTTGGATTAAATGCATTGGACTGCCTCTAGTCAGTAATTAGGTATTTGCCTGAAGTTAAACCTGCACCATAAACGAAATCAAAATGTTGAATGAAAGTGAAGTTATGAGCAGTTAAGTGCCAAATTACATCAAAACATGTATTACTTTTTGGGACGAATATAAGTCTTAGGCATGCCTTTATGTGTCAATCAATAGAACCAATTAACACAATATAATTTTAACATCAAATCGTGTAGACAGAGTATGCAGAAGACACAAAATGACAGTATTGCACCTACAAGCCGCCAAAATCCTCACGAAACACAAACAAAAGCACAGCACAGTATGGATTACTTCAAAAAAGGCAAGTAGTCTAGGAAAACCGAACCTTTAAAAGATGTATGGACAGATGTATGCGTATGAGTTCAAAACCAGTTTGTCTCATATGGGCTTCAACCTGAAATAATAATATCACTGATTACATTAAAGCTGATTAGATTCTTTTTTTAGCTTTAACCCTTTAACTATTTCTACAAACTCTTTTCCTGTCAATGACTGGTACTAACACTAGTGTAAAATAAACTCTACAGTCAGAATGCGAATAATTTTCGACTCACCCTTGTACATTGCAATTTAATGTTTTGTAATAACAACACATCAAAAATATATTTAAAATTAACCCACTAAAAGCAAAAACTGAAGCATGCTTTGCCTCCCCATGCCACAAATAAAAAGCCCTCTCTAACTTAGGAGATTTCACAAATGGCACATTATCATTCTTATTGAGTGCTATGCTAGTTGAGTTGATCCATGCATGCATTGTTGACATTATTACTATTACCAAATCAATAACAACAACTTACGTCAAGTTGTGTGGCTCACTGAACATCAGTCGAAAAGAACTTACACTACATAAAGCATTCATTTAGTTGAAATTCTCACCTTGAAAATACCTTTTGCCTCTGCCATATTCGATCTTTACAGGTATGTTAAATGGATGGGGTGGGACCTGAACATGGAGAGAAATTGATTAACTGAGACAATTTTATTAAATTACCACAGCCTACAATTTTATTTTAAATCAGCAAATGCAGACATTTAGGTTTAAATAATGACATACAAAATAGTGTTGAAGTAATTACCAACATCATCAAGTAGCCACAACCTTGAGTCTTTTTTGTAGAGTGCTATGTGAGAACAGTAATAGAAAAATCTGGCTGAATATGAAAGAGTGCACCATTGGAATTTGAATATTACCTTAAACATTCTTATTCCCCCTACAAAAAAAAGGAAGAGCGTCTATATAAAAGGTGCATTTCAAAGTTTGGAAGGGAAGATGCTTGATGAGAAACAGAAAGCGGAGAGATTGCGCATGCAGCTCCGTCTCAGTAATGCACTCTGTGACAGAGCGTAAAGCTGCTTCCTCCTGGAGACGCCACATTTAATTTTCGAGTACATCGAGAACTGAGGAGGAAACATCAAAAAATGACTGCTGACGATGGCACAAAAGGGAACTTCAAGGACGGAAAAGGTAATCCTGAAAAAAACTAAAAAAAAAAAAAAAGTAGGCTGCTGAATATGGAAAGCGAGTTTCAAGACAAGCGTCTTATTTATTTATGTTTTGTTTGCAGTCCAACATCATTTCCAGGATAATTTTTGATTGTTTTGCTTCTTCTGAAAACTTTTTTACTATTAAGCTGAACTAAGAGCACTAACATCTTGGGGCAGTCATTGGCACAGTAACCAAAGGTTCACATTCAAACCCACCACCACCCCAAGAGGCCCTTAACCCTCAACTGCTCAGATGTACAATGAGATAAAAATGTTAGTTGCTCAGGATAAGGGCGTCAGCCAAATGTCATAAATATAAACATCATGAAAAACTAATAATTAGTTTGACATTCACATCATCTGTTTATTCTTATTTTTATAATGAAGTACATTTTTCTTTGCAATTTTAAAATAGGAATCTTCATAGCATCCCAGTCAACTAATAAAGAATGAGACCAAGGATTAATTAAATGACAGGTCATTTTCTGTAATACAATATTTCTGATGTTAATCACATAATCCGTCACAGCACGAGAATATTATTAACTGCTTATATCAACTAAACGAGAAGCCAAAAAAAGCTTCGGGGTTGACTCCTGGGGTTGAAGCCTGGAATCAGTGAACTGACACTTTTTGGGATTTGATGTGAACTAAAAGCAGGATGATGAGTATGATATTAAAAATAGACATTATTATGTTTCTAAACACTTCTGAATCAGAAAAGAAATAAAAGGTAATGATTCATACTGTACTGTATACTAAAGCTTCATTACTTGTAGCCCAACACACACATTTCATCAGCACATTTCATCAGTTCCAATATATGTGACTGAATTGTGACCAAAAAAAAAAAAAAAAGAACAGGATAGTGTTTTCTGACAGGGCAGGGAAGAGAGATATTACTGTAAATATATAGCCGTAAGTGTGCAATACAGCTAGATTCCCAGATAAAGTGGATCAATAAAAAACAGTTCAATACGTGACAGTTAATAAGCATGGTTCAAGGACATATATCATGCTTCCAGTGTTTCTCGTACTGGTCACAATTTTGTGATTCAAAGCAGAAGTACAGTATTAGATACATAAAAACTATTTACACTCATTTAAACTAATACTTTAGAAACACCATTTTCTCTGCTTTAAATGCACCTATTATGCAAAGGTTTTTTAGAAGTTCACATGGGTCTCTAGTGTGCATGTACCACCTTGCCCCTCCAGGGTTCGGGTTCAATCCCCACCTCGGGTCTGTGTGCATGGACGTTGCAAGTTGCATGCTCGGTGGGTAGCTTTGTTTTCTCTGGGTACCCCGGTTTCCTCCCACAGTGTAAAGACATGCAGATTAGGCTAACTGGCCTTCCCAAATAGCCTGTAGTGTGTGAATGAGCGTGTGAGTGTGTTTATGTCCAGGGTGTAGTCTCCTGGGATAGGCTCCAGGTTCCAGGCCCCCCGCAATCCTGTATACAGGATAAATATAGACAAGAAGTGAATAAGTGAGTAAATGAGATTGAGATCTTCATCCTTTTTCCACTTTTTGTATTAGCTAAGGCTTGAACAAGCCAATTAGATTTCTCCCCTATTATGACCTCGTATAAGAAAATCCCCTTTCTCAGCTTCTTTCTCAGCGTGGCTCAGCAATACCTCATTTACGTAGACAGATTGCTTGTAGAGATGGCGATTGAGTTAAAAAAAAAAAACTGCATTATGTAAGGGGGATTTCAGCAGGAGAGCTCTGTTCACCTGGAATAGTCAAATATGGGACCTTTCACATGAGACGCCATTTTAGAACATTGATCAACATTTGTGTCTTTATGATGTGATGAAACAGAGAAATGAAAAGTATTGCTATTGCTTCATTATACTAAAAATGTTGTTGATTTCTGGCTAACAAATATGGGCACATTGGCTAGTAGTCACCAGAGGAGTTTTTAGCAATAAAGTGCCTCTCTAGTACCTCTCTTAAAAAATTTTCATGTCTCGTGTATGTGCTGCATGCGCTTGATGATATAAAACGCTACTTGTTATAATTTCCTTCTGGCAAACCTCAATGTTAGAAACTTAAACAGATGTTTGTTTGTTTGATTACAAAATTGCTACTGTAAGTTTCTGGAACAGAACTTCCAGGTTATCCGAACAGGTTTTAAACTAGCATGACTTACATTCATATTGTAATATAACCGAATACAACCGACCTCATGAGATTAGTTTGTTGTGACCCATAATAAATTCATGGAAAACTTGATGGCGCTATATAAAATGTTTTAGAAAAATGTTTATTGCAAGAATGGGCTGGATTTGTGATTTGACCATGAATTTAACATCACAACATTTTTGTGATGAAATCTCGTTATAATCAACTACTATATGTGTCTGAGAGAATTAGTATTTACAGTATAGATTTTTAGACTAAAACATCAGCATTCATAACCATACAGTAAATGCAAGATTCAACTACATTCCTTGCATACTGAACCACAACTACATGAGTTCCTTGCCAGACACTTGATTATTTCAGAGCCAAACACTGCCAGTTGCTTTGACTGTCTCGGGTCTCTGATGGAGTAATTATTAATATGCTCTTTAACACCCCATCGTTGCCAATTTATGGCAGACAGGCCCTCACCGAATTGTGAAATAAATTGAAATGACTGTCATTATGTTCAAACAGATGACACATCCAGATGAGTTAAGTTAAATCGTTTAGAAAGGAATGCGGGTTGTATTCTTTTTAGCCATACTGCACCTATTTCAAATGACACGCTTATTTTGAATAAAATGATTTTTCAATTATCTTGGGATTGAAGAGCGAGACACTAATGTTAATCATGATGCTTGATACGGTATAAACCAACATTTATCTCTTTATCAGCACAGCAACGCTCATTATCACACAAAGAATACTGGATTTTTCTCTCATTTTTTCAAATATGCAGATTTAGCACCGCATGAATACCTTGCTAACGAGAGTAATTAGCCGTCAGATTTCTGTGCCAGAGTCAAAATCTTTAGCTAATACAATTAGGCAAATAAGAAGAAATGGGTTGTCAATGACAGTGCATGTTAATTAGAAAAAGTTTAATGAACGTCAGGCATTTTTTTAAAGAACCATATAATGTCATTGACAGCCGATTTCTTCTTATTTGCTTGCCAAGTATTTCTAGCATTGTCTCAGTTTGGCCACATCTGCTGCGCATCTGCATAATCATCCATTTCATGTTTTAGTTTTGTAGTTTAGTTTTTAAAAACTTCGTAATCTTTCTTTCTGTTTCTTAACAGGTCATGACAAATTGAGGCTTTGGGCCTTAAAACATAACATTAAAACAATGATAGGAGGCTGAAATGATTAAAACAATCAGAAGATGATAGAAATGTATCAGAAAATGAGCAGTATGGTAATGGCATGAATGTGATGTAAAATCAGAACTACTGTTAAAATTCTAATTATACATATGTGTTTAAAGTAGATTATGTAAAGCATTCACCATTCTTACGTTCTTTTTGAAAAAGAAAACACATTTTAATGTTTAACATTTTAACATACCATAGCTAATATGTTAATAAGGTCCCGTAGTTTAGTTTTTTTTTTTTTTTTTTTAACTTATCATAGGTCTCTAAGGTGTGTATTAGTGCTTCAGCTGAAATAACTCAAAGAGAACGTCCGAGCTTATATATCTTATATAAGGTCACAATACAAAAATGGAAAATTGGAAACCCACTGGAATGGCTAAAAATGACTTATTTTGCCTAACAGGTGTCTTCTAATGTTTTGGAACATTCATGAGGCATAGTTAGAGCCAAAAAAAAAAAAAAAAAAAGATCAATCATTCCTTCACCGGCATCTCGCCCTCTTTCTTCTTTTTCCTGAGTTCTTTTATATGCAAAGCACCATGACAGTTTAAAAGCACTGACAGTTGAGCATCCTCCCATTAAAATGAAATTAATGTCTTAATTGAGCAAACAACACTGCATTAACAATTATCCATTTTAATTTGTATGTTGCAAAAAGCAAAATGTTTGAAAAAAATCTGTGTATTATGGGCCTTATGATTAAGCAGAGCACCTGCCATACTTCTATCACAGACGCCTATCACAGAGCCGCTCCACTGACAGACTCAATTATGCTGTTTTAATGCCTTGTTACAGGGGATGTGATTGGGATTGCTGGTCTTGATGGTCATTACACATCTCTGCCGTATATGTAGCTCTACGTCATAACATACTCACTATTCACAGTCATATTTATATACTCATCACGTACCATAATCTGCATTGATTGTCATTACCTCAGTCTTTCATCGCTCACTTCTTTTACTGCTGTCAATTTCAAATGCCATATCTCAGTTTTACAGTCTGTTCATTGATTTCTATCCAATTTCGCATAGATTCATCTCATATATATATTATAATTAGTTGCATATATCTATGCAATATATACACTATATATATACACATACATATAAATCTAGCCTATATACACTGATCATAAATGATAAATGCTGTATAAATAATAATAATCAGCCATAACATGATGACCACCTGCATCCTGCATTATGACTTCCTTATCAAATGCAGTCAAATCCTTATGCAAAAGGAGGACCTACTCTATCTATCTATCTATCTATCTATCTATCTATCTATATATCTATCTATCTATCTATCTATCTATCTATATATATATCTATCTATATATATATATATATATATATATATATATATACATATATATATCCACCAACCAACATTTTTTTTATATTTGAATAAAATAATAACATGAAAACTAAAAGACTTTCAAATCACATGAACCAATCTCTTATTCACAACATAACAAATTTAACACTTTATGAGCACTAAATGAGCTCATTTCAAATTGGATGCATGCTGCAGTGCTCAAAAAAAAAAAAGAATGTTGTGGTGGGAGGAAACAAAGTGCTGAGATAGCAAGAAATTTTTAAAAGATTCACCTGGGAGAACATCGACCATCAGATCTGTAACATGATTAACAGATGTCATAAAGAGACAGAGTCTCTCAGAAGTAAAGATGGGCAGAGGCTCTCCAATCTGTGAAAGAGTGCGTAAAAATATTGTGGAATACTTTAAAAACAATGTTCCTCAATGTCAAATTGCAAGGTCTTTGCAAATCTTATCATCTTCAGTGCATAAGATTATTAAACATTTCAGAGAAACTGGAGAAATCTCTGTGCATAAGGGACAAGGCCGAGGACATTTGTCGGATGCTCGTGGTCTAGGGGCCCTGGCCCTCAGATGGCCCTGCATCACTCATTGGCATGATTGTGTCATTGTCATTACTAAGTGGGCCCAGGAATACTACCAGAAACCACTGTTGGTAAACACAATCCGCCGTGCCATCTGCAGATGCCAACTAAAGCTCTATCATGCAAAAAGGAAGGTATATGTGAAGCACTGTCATGTCCTGTGGGCCAAGGCTCATTTAAAACGGACCGTTTCAAAGTAGGAACGTGTTCTATGGTCCAAATTTGACATTCTTGTTGGAAATCACGAACACCATGTCCTCCAGGCTAAAGAGGAGAGAGACCTTGGAGCATGTTATCAGCGTTCAGTTTAAAAGCCTGCATCTCTGATGGTATGGGGTGCATTAGTGCATACGGTATGGGAAGGCACTATGAATGCTGAAAGGTTTTAGACAAGTTCTATTTCAGGGCAGGCCTTGTGTATTTCAGCAGGACAATGCAAAACCACATACTGCTGCTATTACAACAACATTTCTTCATAGTAGGAGAGTCTGGGTGCTGAAGTGGCCTGTCTGCAGGTTAAGTTCTTTCACCTATAGAGAACATTTGGCCCTTCATTTGGCAAAAAATACATCAGAGATGACCACAAGTGCAATATTTCTGTAATATCTATGTAACGTTTTACTGTCAATAAAATATTGGCTCATGTGATTTGAAAGTCAATTTATTCAAAATTAAACCACATCCAAACTTTTCCTGAATTCCTGTGAGACAGGCCTTCTCGTCCAACATCAGTGTCTGACCTCACAAACGCGCTTCTAGAAAGGCGGTTAAACATTCCCATAAACACACTCCTAAACCTTGAAGAAAACCTTTCCAGAAGAGTTGAAGCTGTTATAGGTTCAAAGGGAGGGCCAGCATCATATTAAACCCTGTGGATTAAGTATTGGATGTTACACAATTTCATATACATATGAGTGCAGGCGAGCGATTACTTTTGGCAATCTGCAAATTCTTGTAAATTAACTGTAACAACAGAAATGTTAACTATAGAACAATAGAAATAAAGATCTGTTATACTGTGTATAATTTCACTGCATTATAAACTAATTATGCAGTGAAACCTCCTGACAAGTCAGATATGAGATTTCATGATCGGTACTCATAATCTTGCTTTCAATTTTCAATTTTTTTTCCCTGTCAAAGGTTAATGTGGAGCAACAATTTGCTCAACTAAATGCAACCACATTGCAGTCAGAGTCTCAGCTAATCATATTAAATGTGATTCTATTTGAATAGGTATAAGTGAATCAAGAGTTGATTATTTTTTAAATGTTTAGCAAATTTATTGGAATGATATCGAGCGGATACAGTGTGAAAAAGGCAACAACGACAACAAAAATATCATAATTAACACATTTTTTTTTCCCAATATACTGAACAGGATGTTTTATAGCCAATGTGGGAGTTTATACCCTCCCGCACTGAAAAAAATTTATATGTGGGTGTTGAAATTTAATTAAGTTCAATTAAACCATGTTTGCTTGAATAGCGCAACAGTAATGTGCAGTAATGTCCTGACCTCGAGCCTGAGCTTGGAGTTCGATTTTATGCATTGAATAAATGCGCGACGTCAATGAGCTCCCCCCTGCAGTGCATTAAAGTTTATCTTTTAGTCAATTCTCCAGTCTTACTTTGTTTAAGTCTTTAGACAACAATAGCCATTAAACTCTAATAAACACAAGAAACTCCAGGTGTTTGAAAACTTTTGACTGGCAGCGTAGCTCATCAGATAAGGTTTCGTTGTTTGCTCAGCTAAACGTGGACACGCTTCCTGAGGACGTTCTCAATTTTGAGGACCTCCAGCCTGAGGCCAGTGATGTGTTCTATGAAGCTTTTGAAAGCTGAAGAGACGAGCGGGTATAACTTTTCAGAGTCTAACTTACTTGAAGACCTAAGTTTCGATTGCGCAGTAAAAGTAGTGGATTTAACACTTTGTGTCCAACTAGAACTAAATAAACACTTTCAACACCCGGGATTTAGCTGTGTAATCTACTAATACACCATCAGAAGCACTTCGCACAGCTGATTATGGACTCGTAGAAACAGCATAACATTAAACTAAAGTAATTTACTTATGTGCTGCTGCAACTATTAAAAGTGCTTGTGGTTTTTAGACCTTATGGAGATTTTATGCATAGGCATTTATGTAAATGGAAAGAACAAGGTAGGAAGCGAGCAAAAAGCACTGCGAGGATCTTCAGTTATCAGGTCGTGTTTTCCATAAGTGTGCATTTGAAACTTTTATCGCAATGCACTTTCAAATGTTACATGACACACATTTCACCTTGATAAGGAATACGTTGGGTTAAAATGCTTACCCACTTCACACGTCTGAAACATCTGAAAAACTATTTCCCTGTTCCGCAGTGTCTAGCGTTTTCACCAGGAACGTTAGAGAAAGTTCTACAGTTATTTTTGGTCAGTTTTACTGTTTGTTCTTCAGGTATTACATAAGGAATAAACATGTTAGAGTGTTATGTAAAAAAAAACACACACATACACACACACACACACAATAAAAGAAGAAAATCAATGATGGGTTGTTGTGATGTATCCTGACAGTAAGCTCTCACGCCTCCTAAGTAGATTTTTGTTCATAAGCATCATGTCTAACAACTTTTATTGTCTATTTTAGCAAACATTTCATTGAACAACAGGTCATACTTTAGATTTATTTATTGTCATATTTAATGTTGCGGAATACCCACAAGTTTTCTTTATCGTTTTGCCACCTCGCTTTTCCTTTTTCAAAGTTACTAAGACCAAAATAATAATACAAAAATTAAGTGATACTAAGAACTAAAAGCTCCAAGTTCATTATGCTGAAGACAAAATTATGATGGACTACTGAAAGTGGAGACTCCTTCTATTAATCTTCCGTAAATAGGATTAGGGGTGAGGATTAGGGCTAGAACATAGATAAGGGTTAGGCTTATGTGTTGGAATTATGGTTCGAATTTGGATTAGGGTTCGGATTAGTGGTTAGGGTTAAGTTTAAAGGTTAGGGTGAAATTATAACATGGGTCTGGGGTAGAATTAGGGTTTAAGATTAAAATGCATGTCAGCGGTAGGATTAGTTGTTGGGGTTAGGATTAGGGGTTAAGTTAATGGTTAGGATTAGGATTTGGGGTTGGGGTTAGAGTTAAAAGTAGGGGTTATAATTAGGGTTAGCATTATAGGTTTGGGTTAGAATATGGATTTAGATTAGGATTAGGAGTTATAGTTAAACAAAAGCTTGTCTAATTCAGATGAATTTCTGACTAATGGACCATCTGATGATAAAAGGGTCACCCTGTATTAGTCTTAGCTGATAGAAAATTACAACATGCACATTAGCATGATGTCAGTGTGCACTTTGACAGCAAGCTTTGGCCTCTTCAGTGCTCCTCATCTGGTGTCCCTGATACATTGCTGTGTCTTTTCAGTCCCTTGTCACATTTTACGCACGTCCATCTAATTTTAAATCTACACACTTAGGGACAAGGCTTAATGCTGTCTGTCTGTCTTTACTGTCACTCAGAACAACCATAAAACGACAGCAAAACATAAAGAAACTGACAAGTATAAATGGTCAAAGATAAAGATATTGCAGGAAAAAAGGGTGACACTGAGACATTGGATATAGGAAGGGGAGGAGGAGGGGGCATGCTGTGTGCACCATCTGGCTGCTATTTTTCCTGTTTTTCTTCCTCTCTGTATTTGTCACTAAAGGCAGCAAGTGCTGGGTTGGTCTGTGCTCAATGAATCTCTGTCAGCGTGTCCAAGTGATTACAGGTCATTACAAGTGGAGACGGACAGTCAGGGAAAGTCAAGGCAAAGTGGCTCGATCTTGCCAGTTCGATGCTTCAAAAAGAAAGAGGACTGACATTAAAGCGAATGGATTTATAGATGCACTTATTTAAACATTTTCTGTTTCCTGTCGCACATGCAGGTCTTTTTTAAAACAGATTTATTTAACATACATTTGCTATTTTCATTTGCATGCAGGGCAATCCGCAGGGTACAAGCATGCACACTTCACACCATTACAGGACACGCTACAGTACTGCCTAATACTAAGAGCTGCTACCATCAGATGATTTTTATTATGCTTTTACACAATAACACATGGACTTAAACGTGGGGGTACTAACTTTTGACCATGACTGTATTTAATACATTTTTACATCAGATTTGAAAAGACAAAATGACATGTTAGGCATCAAGCCTAGCCTATACACATATACAGGTATTCTTTAAAATGAGGGTTTTGAGTGCAATGAGGGTTTTGGAAACAGCAAAATGCATAATCTGTATGTCTTTGGACTGTATGACGAACACCAGAGAACCCAAAGGAAAATCACCAAGTGCAGAGAGAATGTGCACACAGACTGAAATGCAGGACTCGAATCCCAACCCTAGAGGTATGAGGCCACAGTGTTAACTATGTTTAGTTTTACTAATAGTCATGTCTGTTTTTTTATTTTCTATAAAATCAGACATGAATGTTTGGAAAACTAAATGTATTTAGCTGTATCACTCATCCCGATGTAGATTTACTCGTGTGCTTCGGATCATTGTTCTGTTGCATGACGCAATTTCAACCAAGCTTTAGCTGTTGGACAGATGGTCTCACATTTGCCTCTAGGATACTCTGGTATACAGATGAGTTCATGGTCAACTCAGTGACTGCAGAGTGCCCAAGTCCTGTGGCTGCAAAAACAAGCCCAAATCATCACCCCTCCACCACCGTGCTTGACAGTGGGTATGTGGCGTTTCTGCTAAAATGCTGCTTGGTTTTTAACCCAATATGGCATTAGGCATTAAGGCCAGACAATTCCACTTTGGTCTCATCTGGCCAAAGAATATTGTCCCAGGAGCCAGATGCAGTTTTATGAACCTTAGTCATGCTTGCATGTTTTTTTTTTTTTTTTTAGACAGAGGCGGTTTATTCAGGCAACATTTCCAAACAAACCGTATTTGTTAAGTCTTCTTCTAATTGTGCTGTAATGCACTTTCACATTTATCATGCTCAGAGAGGCCTGCAGGGTCTGAGATGTAGCTTTTGGGGTTTTATTTTATTTCTCTGAGCATTGCATAGTCTGTCGTTGGGCTAAATGTGCTGGCAGGTCCACGCCTGGAAACTGTCTTGAATGTTCTTTATTTGTGAATAATCTTTCTTATTATAAAACATTGAACCCCATATTGTTTAGAAATGGTTTTATAATCCTTTCCAGATTGATGTTCAGCACCAATTAAAACCTTTGCTTAAGCATTTCCCTCTTGGCATTGGGTTAACACGCACCTGAAAGCTCCAGACCAACAAACCGCCAAAAACTTCTGCATTTATAGAGACCTGCAAACCTGCTGATGATCAATTAAGGGCTGACGATTAGCAACACCTGGAGCGTATCATCTTAAATCCTTTGGAAAAGTAGATGTGCTTAGTAGGGTACTAAGTATTGCCTACTTATTTGGCTTCATTTATGGTAAATAAATAATTGCATTGTGAAAAAAAAAAGTTATACGTTGTTGTTCATCTGAAGTTGTATTTGCCTACTAATACTAAGCGCTGCTACGATCAGATGATTTTTATTATGCTTTTATACAATAATACATAGAATTAAAAGTGGGGGTACTAACTCTTGACCATGACTGTATTTGATAAATTTTTACATCAGATTTGAAAAGACAAACCGACATGTTAGGCATCAAGCCACGTCTGCACATATACAGGTATTCTTTAAAATGAGGGGTTTGAGTGCAATGAGAGTTTTGGTTTGGCATGAACTTGAGTGCACTAACTATTAAGCCATGTTGGCCAATCAGTCACCTGAAAAAAGTTCTTTCCAGGAACTTAACACTTGACGTCAAGCAAAGGAGCACACGCAGACAAACTAAAAAAAAAAAACAACAACAACAACATCAACAAAAAGCAACAACAACAAAAAGAACTGTTTTACCTTCCTACAAATCAACTCTGAAAGCTGAACTTCTGAATATCTTCACACTTAAAAGTCAGTTTTAGTGATATAAAATGCAGTTTGTCTGTGGATGAAAGGTGTCAGAACCCAGTATCCGTGTATGTGTTTGCACCATGCATCAGAACTGTGACTTAGAGCTGCTATGAGTCAAAATGGGGACCTTAAATCTACCTGTTTGGGGAGATTTTCTTTTAACAGTGTCACCCCATGTTTATTTAAGAATGCAGAGAAACACGAAACGTGCAATGAATACACAATGATCTTTATTTATTTATTTATTTATTTATTTATTTATTTTAAAAATTAATTCAATTTTTTTTTTGGACACACTAGCAGAGAGATGCAGCCCTGTGCACAGCCCTCTATTTATAGGGAATCGCAATAAATTAAATATTCATTAACCTTTTGACTGTGCTTAGAGTTCTGTGCAATTTGGCATTACTTTCATGTAAGCATTTGTAATCAAGCCCTAATAATGTCCCATAAAGCTCCAATAAAGGGCCATAATTAGCATAATTGCACCATGTGCTGACAAAAAAAAAAAAAAAAAAAAAAGGCTTGTGTGTGGATGGTAAAAAAAGATACAAACATTTTAAAGGCGACTGAGTGCTTGAGAAAAAATTTAATCCTAGAAATGATCAAGAATTTGGTTATCATTTATTACTCAAATTATTAGATAAACTTAATTATACTTAGCAGTGTAAGTGTTAGCACATTAATGCCAGGTTATCGACTCAATCTCAGCAATATGAAAGCTATTTTGTTTTCTTTTAAAATGTTGAGAAAGACAAATTGTAACTGTGCAACTGTAACATAAGCCATAACAGCATTTGTCTATAACAGCACATTGTGTTGTATACTTATATTTATTTCTGTATATATTTTAATAACATTTATTCGATTCAATTAAACAATTGTCATCGTCGCAAAGCAGCTTGACACAATCAGAAGAATTATTTACATTTGTATGGAATGTGAATGTGTATGAATCAAATCGAATCAAAATTGCCGAGGGTGACAGTGGCAAGGAAAAACTCCCTGAGATGGCAGTAGGAAGAAACCTTGAGAGGAACCGAACTCAACAGGGAACACATTCTCATTTATCCATGTTTCAGGTGCAGTCACCTATTATCCAAGCTAGTCCTGACAATATTTCACCTCTTTTCAGACCATAGCAGTCCTTGCTTTTTAAAGGGCTGGAGAATTGGGTCTAACAGTATGGTCATTTTCTCCAGTACTCCAGAGAGCACAATCACAGATTGAAGACAGAATCGACATCCTGTGCCGTTGATTAAAAGAATATTCGGGCCTTGTGTGTGAGATGAATCTTTGATAGCTCTTGACCTTGCAATAATATGCTTTGAGGAGAGGCACTCTCAAGACTTGAGATTCCCACCCACTGGAAGCATAAAAGACTGTTTCAGCAATCTAATTCCACACTCTCACTTTCTCAGGTTTAGTCTGTATAAAGTGTTTAAATGGTGTTTCTTGATAATACAAATATCCATCTATCTCACAAATTCACACAAAGACAAACACACACATATATGCCTATCCACACTGCTTCTGTTTTATTTTGATTTAGTTTGATTTGGTCTCTGATATTCCTTCATATATCTTAAAATGTTCTTTTCTAAAAAAAATCTAGCTCAAATTGATTTTTGATAAAAACTGCAGTATCAAATGCAGTCGTTCCTGTCCATGCCATGCTTGTATTACAACAATGAATGTGTGCTTACTGATGTTCTTAAGTTCTTCCTGCATCTTGCTTTGACCATGTCCTCACCAGGCTTTTTTTTTTAAAAACAAGTTTATAAAACAATACTATATCCTTTCCAGTTTCTAATGCGTTCACCAAATTTTTTTGATGATGTAGTCAGAATGTGGTTCCGTTTAACGGCCCCTCTAATGTGTTAAGGTTATGTGGTGGTTATTGTGTAGGTGTAAATAATAATGGGGACTCAAGATTGGGGCGTGAAGGGGGGGGGGGGGTCCAAAGCCTATCCCAATCCCACTGAAAAGCCAATGCAGTAGAGATCACCAAAAGAAAAGAAAAAAAAGTCAATGCTGGTTATGATAGAATGGCACCAGAACATACAGCGCACACAGTCCACTACATACAGGGTCTAATAGGGAAAGAGACCAAATCCACCGATTCCCAAGATCCCAATTTAACTGAGCATCCATGGGATGCACCAGACAAACATGGAGGCCCCAGCTGACATCCCTCAGCTCCCAAAGGATCTATCGTCCATGTCCCAGTGCTAGACTCCAAGGTCACCATCAGATGAGTTCTGTGTCTGCCATCATCATCGCAAAGAATCTTGGGATAGATCTGACCATGAAGTATACCTATATAAAGTATGTTTGATTTAGTCCAGGTGAGTGCAATCATTAATGAGGTGAAAGTTCATTGGGTGAAAGTCAATTGCAACTAAGGCTGTCCCAATTTGAAGGCTTCTTCAAATTCAACCAACAGCTGCAACCTTCTTTCCCCTGACAACGAAGGATAAAAAATACAATTTAAAATATATACATGCATAAATGTATATTTTTTTTCCTTTTTTTTTTTTTTACAGTGATCATTGTAATTTTATAGATCATTTCTACTCCATATTGCATTGACGTGATGGTAAGAGCGGAAACAGCTGGGGATAAATAGGAAGTCGACGGTAGAACAGACCATCTCAATTCAGTCTGCTGCCAGTGAGTGTGTAGCCTCTTTGTTGTATTCCGGAGCAGCCATATTTGTATGCAGTCTATTAATTCGAGTCCATGCCCGATTCTGGCATCGACATGACACAGGATTGTATATCGTTTTATACAGATCAAGTATTTTGTTTTTGGAAAGTAGTTCCAGACACTAGACTATTAAGTGAAAATGAGGTCAAGAGTGGCCTGACTTTAACTTAACAAATACTGTAGATAATAGTACTTCCTCTCAAAATGTTCAGTACTTGCACTCATGTAAAATTGTATTCTCTTATCACCACTGCAGTGCTTCAGTAAACCCATCACATCTATTTCAACAGCTCATCGTGCCATTTTTTTTTTCATTTTTATTATTTGTTCTATTTCTAAAGCTCAGTATTTTCTTAAATAATTGTTCAGAAAGTAACCCTCTATCTCATCACATACTGATTCTTTTTTCATTCTTATAATAATGTTCACTGTAATAGATAGCAGTACATCATTTAACTCCTCTTTCGCTTTCAGATGACCGCATGAATAAGCAGAAGTATAATAATTGGATTCGCAGGCACGCAGACTAAACCTTAAATAATTCCGTTATCAGCAAAAGCATTAGGTGAATAGAGATGAGACCTGCGGATCTCAAATAATCTCCTGGATGTCTTTTACATCTCCATCTCCAAATGCAATCATTCCTGATGTCGACATTGACAGTTTGGCTGTGTGTGTAGGTCGTTTTATTGAACTTGCTAACGCAGATATTGATGGAAATTCTTGGCATGTTCCTCATCTTTCTAAGCATGTGTATGAGTTCAAGCATTGTGACAAAGTGGTGACGAATGGATTTGAGGCAGATGATTAATTTAGATGATATTGATGTTCAGGGAAAGTGCAAGTATATCGTTTTCTTGCTAGGCTTTTAATTTGTGGGAGTAAAGAAAGGCAAATCAAACATCAGCATCTTGCAGTCACGCTTGCACAGTTTAAACACCTCATACCTCATGCCATATCCTCTTATTAGGTTTAGAAATGCCGAACATTTGCGGGTTTTATAACTCGGGCATGCGCAGAGAAACATGCACGAGATCCACTTCTTCAAAGTCTCATAATGATCCCAGAACTAATTGTTATGCAAACCATTACTCCCTAGCTCCGTACTGCCCTTTAATGTTCTACCTGCTTTGATTTGATTTACGTCAGACAATAAGGATCGATGCCTCTTCTTTACAAAATGGTTCCTTTGACAAGATTGCTTTGATAAGACTGATTTTGAAATAAAAAAAAATAATTGGATAAAATTACAAGACTGTATTCAGTTCCACTTGATTTCTGTCTCTTCTGCCCTTTCGTCAGTCATGAAAGTAAAGTCAGATTGAAAATATAAAATAATAATAATGATATCAGGTGTACATTAGTGTAGCTGTGTGCAAACAGGCAAGAATGGGCTGCTTTCCCTGAGGCATATCAAGAAAGAAAAAAAAAAGATGAAATTGTCAGAAAATATCACCACTAAGAAAGTGGAAATGCATCATTAATTGGGATGAACAACACTAAAAGAACAGTCTCTGGGCTGGAGAGATTTGAGATTTTGTCATACAAGTGCTTGTATGAAAATTTAAAAATGGTTAAAAATAGGCCAAGAGGCCTGGTGAGCAGTTGCAGCTTTGATTATCACCTCATTTGTGTGAATTTTCACAGAATCCCTTTCGTTGTCAAAATTTCAACAAATCTAGTCAGGATGAAAAAGGAATAATAAAAATAAATAAAAAAAAGATGACTGCTTATTACATCCAGTTCCAGTGACAGAATAGAAAGTTCTGCAAGTAGGACTCTCGGTAAAAAACAGCCAGGGGTGGACTTATTTATCAAAGACAAATAAGCTCCAAATGTGTAAGTAAGGACTGCACGGCTGGACACAAATTAATAAATTAATGATAACTCCTACACAAGATAAATTAATTTACCCCAATCATACTCATTTGCATAAGGAAACGTCGCCAAATAACCATACAGCTGAAGTCAGAATCTTAGTTTTATTCATTAAAACTCATTTAAAAGTCATTAAACCATATTTATTACCTACTCCACATATTTCATATTAACAAAGTAGTTTGGGCAAGGCATTTAATTGCACAAAACTAAAAAGCTGCTGGTGTAAGGAGACCACATGACATATACCGGGAAAACAAGTGGATAATAACGGGAAATTATGGATACTTTTAGTAAATCTCTCTCTACAGTATATGGATTTTGCTTGTTTAAATAAGAGTACAACATCATCCACAAACATGGCCAACAAGAACTCCAAGTCACATCCCATGACAGTTGATCACATTGCACCTGAACATAGTTACATAATCACAGTTCTTAAGTTTACTCATCCTGAAAATATACACGTTGCTTTATCCATACCAACTACAGTACTTCCAAGCCTTTTTATTATTAATTGTCTGTCTGTTTTTTTTTTTAATCCTTTTTCTAGTTTTCTTATCTTGTTCTTGCCTGTTCTAGCTATACCTGCACTTGTATCCAGATCTGCTTACCTGGTAGATTACTTCTCCTTCATTGTCCAGGATGTTGGAGTAGGGGATGCTTGAGGTTAGCCTTAGCCTCTGCAAGGGGACCTGGCATCACTGGCTTAAGGTGTGAGACATTTAAATATAGGGTTAGAAAAGTGTGGCGTAGTAGTTCAAGCTTGTAAGTGACACTTATGTTATGTTGCAATACTTTGAATGACTCCATATAATGATGTGCAAGCTTTCTGCAGCCTCCAGTTAAGCATCGGTCTCTAGTGGAGATCAGTTTTGTAGACAGGCGTTTTCCCATGACATCTGTCAGCAAATGTTCTAATTTTCAAAATGGTCATTTGGCTGTTTCCTTGAGATGTTAGTGAGCCACAATTGCTCAGTATTTGTGAAGGAGCAGTCCACTGTGGCTGAATCCATGAGCTTTGCATTCCACGGTAACTGGGGTGGTTGGTAACCAATGACACAATAGAAAACTGTGAGATCGGTTCTGGAATGTTTGAGGAAATTTTGAACATGTTCCACTCATGAAGGTACCCAGTCCCAGTCCTCCTGCTTACTGGGTTTCGTTGGCATAGGTAATAGGGTGGGCATAGGAGGCATACACCTCCAGGAACGTGCAAGATCCTTTTTTTTGTGCACAAACTGAACAGAATGAGACAAACCTTTGGTCCTGAACCAAGTTTGGCCAGCTGTATTCCTGTTGTATGACATGTTTGGTTTTGTGTGTCCCAGTGGCTGGAGAGATATGGGTCCATATGATTAGTTTCTCAGAAGGCAGAAGGCACAAACGTTTTTCCAACTGAGCTCTGATTCGGGATTCTCAGTTTTCCTGTCCAGATTGTGGATTAAAGCTCTTACAAAGTGTGATTTATGTATTTCATGTATAAATGTATTATTTTATGTATAACTGTATTATTTTTGTATTTGGACCTGGGAGGATATAAATGGTAAGGCTGAAGTGGGGGACATTCGGTCTATTGGGAGATTTGATAGACATTCATGTAATTATACCACCAGCCCCCTTTCTTCCACAGCCAATTTAACTGCAATGTTGCTTTTACTGATGTCATAATTTTGCTTGCCAGAGATCAGCTTTCTCAAGTAGAAGGCCATTAGGTGGAGCTAGGATTTGATTTGAACTGCTGTGACAGAGCTGCCCCAACACCCATCTCTGAGGTATCACCATGAAACCATGATAAAGAGTATGAGGGACCTCAATATAGGGGCTTAGGTGCTTAACATTGCTCTTTTCCAGGAGGGGGTCAATATAGATGCTATCATGCTAAGGTCATTGTTGAAACATCAATAAAAGTAAATATTCTTTTTCAAGTCTTTTATTGTGGTGGAGGCTGGCCGGAAATGCAGAAACTTTCTCTTGGTCCATGTGCACCCCCTCTAGCCTGTAATAAACCCGAGAATGCCACCTTGTACATGTTAAATTCACCACCTGAACACAATTACAATGTTATCAGATTAGGTTATTTTAGATTAGATTGGACTAGATTAAATTCAACTTTATTGTCACTGTGCAAAGTACATGCACATACCTAATGAAATGTCATTATCTAACCAGAAGTGCACAAGTGGCCTATAACAAAGATATGGTATATTAGCGTTTCCCACACATAGAGTATACTTGGGTGAGCCGCCCAAGTATATTTGCCCAAGTTTTTAAAAAAAATCTGTCCATCAGCCTGGCGTGATTGATTCATTATTAGCGCCCAGTTCACTCTTGTGTTGGCAGAGTAAACAGGTACAGGAGTGGTAGCGCAAGAGCTGTGTCCTGAGAGACGGTAAATGCAGAGGATGCCTGCTGCCGTAAAAAGTTTAGAAAGGCTGTAGTGAGTATTCGCTCACCCATCTTCACATGCATATGAACTCAAGTAACATCCAATTTTTAATCCATAGGGTTTAATATGATGTTGGCCCTTTGCAGCTATAACAGCTTCAACTCTTCTAACTTCTAACGTCCTCAAACTGTTCCCACAAAGACGGATGAAATGCATGAAATTACATTAAGAGTTTCTTTTACTGGCAGGACTGAGCCCAACTTCTGAAAAACAACGCCACACCCAATTCCACTATATACTGTATATACACACCACTGCATCTGGTTTCCTCATCTTTTTCTTGACCCCTGTCTGTACCTTGATCTTCATTCTGATCCATTTTTAATAAATCTGATAATTATGATTGATACATATTTCCTAAACATTTTCACACTCATTTCTATTATTCAGTATTATACGTACTCTGCTTTGTGGCAGCATTGTTAAAAGCACTATAATAAAACTAAATTGAATTCAATTGAGTTAAATCCCTTTATTTCCTGCGTTTGCGTCCAGGTCTGCTTTCCTGACAGAATAATGTAAAAATCCATATTTAATATAAAAGATTTGTGTATATAATTCCAAAATGTATCAAAAATATATTGTGAAAAAGATGAAAAAAATAATGGTTTGAAAAAAAAAGTATAATGGGTAAAAATATTACAACTGTTTAATTAACAAATAATTTTTAAAGAATATGAAACATGAATAACATGAAAAAAAAAGTATCTATTTTCTTGGAATATGTAGTTATAAATACGTATACTGGTTATGGCTGTTTTTAATAGGATGTTTAATGTTGTTTGATGCATTTCTGATGGATATCTACAAATCTAGTGGTCTGTATGTTAACAGTGGCTAGTTTTGGTGTTTAATTCAGATCTATGTACAGTAAATGAGCACTGAAGAGACAGAGAACAGAGGTGAGGTTAGGAGAGAGGAAGACGTGCCAACCCATCCGCTGTTCTACTATCGCTGATGAGAGGAAAGCAGCACCAGTCAGTCGGATGTCTTTACATGAGAACGCTGCGTTCTCTGTCGCCTAAGGCTGCTCTGGCAATAACACAATCCTTCTCTCGGAGGAAGATTTCAGTGACAGCATTAACACGCCGACTGAACATTAACGGCACAAGAAATCATCAACTGGTGGTTCTTTAAATAAAACATACCTTCAATCCACGAAACTTGGCCAACAACATTAGTTTATCCGGCGCGTTGGATCGGGATCCCTTAGTAGCAGCGAACGTAGTTGAGCCGGTGTGTATGGTTGGAGGCTCTCTCTGCAGACATGCACCACAGGTCTCCTGCTGCCTTTAGGCATGAGTGTGAGTCATACAGGCGCAGACAGACTTGTGACATGGCACATTTGTACATTAGCCCCGGGCTATTTCAAACACAAAGAGAATGATCAGAATCAAACCCAGGCAGCGGCGATAGACAACCTGGAGCGGCAAAGCGGCTATGATTTCTTGGCTTTGTACAAATCTTTGACATTGGCTCTAATAACATTTCCTTCCTTCCGAATTTATATCGTTACCCTCCTGCACCGGCTAACCATGAATTAATAACGTACCCATTATTTATTTATGTTTTAACAAATGCAAATACAGATATTAATTGTTCTATTTTTTTAAAAAGGAAGCTCGACAGAA
Source organism: Clarias macrocephalus (assembly GCA_011419295.1). NCBI lineage: Eukaryota > Metazoa > Chordata > Actinopteri > Siluriformes > Clariidae > Clarias > Clarias macrocephalus. The sequence goes on along the minus strand of JAAGKR010000492.1, from coordinate 69,447 downwards.
AGCTTCACAGCGTATTTTGTTGAATTTGTGAGTGGCTGGCTGGCGAGGGGGGGGGGGGGGGGGGAAACAGATGAGGCAAACCCACATTGCAGAAGTATCACATCCGCATCTGCGGCACCCTGCTAAATTTGTGAACTGGAACGATATGATATGATATGAATGATATAAGAAAGTGCAAGGACGACGAAGGCGACAATCCTAAATACGAATGTGCAAAGCTGTGTAATACAGTTACAGCGTCCTTGGTATCTGCCTGGTCAGGGTAAGTTTATTTAATTTTCTTTGGGCTTTTTGCCTTTCTTAGGATCACCTAAGTCGGATCAAGTGATGTGCAAGTTACTGACGCCAGATGCCTTTCTTGACGCGACCCACCTATTTTTTAACCTTGGGACTGGCACTGCTCTCCATATCAGTGGCTGGGTATTAATGTATGGGCATAGCGTTAAGGGCTTTGATCAAAGACTCAGCAGTAACACTACTAGTTTGTTTATATCAACAAGCCTGACTAAGTTTGTTAGGAAATATTGTGGGCATGTATACTCAAGAATATGTGAGAAAGAAACAAGACAGTGAAGAACTCCAGTGATATCATTGAGGTTGAGGAACTGCCAGTGCCAGAATTTATGTTAACTTTTGCTTGTTTGATTGCTTTTAAGGCTTCTGATGGCATTTACCATACTTACATAGGATTTGAACCTGAAATACAGATACATTCATCGCCTTCACACATAGCATGTAAAGAATGATGGTGTCAGTGCTATTGATAAGGGCCTCAACCTCTTAAATTTTTCCTTTATTTCCTCAGACAGGTGGAAATTGCTTGAATTTTTAACATTGAATTAAACTGGTAGAGAGCATAGGTTAAGTCTTTTTATTTTTTAAATGAGGAAACACACTAATCCATCCATCAGCCTCTTAGTTTCACTTCCTTTCCCTTCCTTTTCCCTTTTCACTTTTTCTGTGGGATAAAAATATTATAGCATGCATGTTATGTAATATATATAGGTTTTCTGTTTATTTGGAATGAGAACAAAAAAAGTTTCATATGGTCAAATGTTCTGTTATTCATAGTAATCTGAACCTTACAGGCTTTTCTAAACGGATTCATGTGTATCCATATATTTTAACTCAATACAAGGGTCATGTATTTTGATATCTGGCCAAAGTGAAAACAAAGACAAACTGCTTTTTAAGACTTTATTCGAATCCATTTTAACTGAAAAGACAGATTCACTGTAAGTTTTCAGTGGAAAAATATGAATCTTTGTCTCATCACACTGATCTTCAGTTACCCTAAAATCTGTGAGAAAATAGTCGCTCACTGACTCACGCTCACTCATCCTGTACAGGGTCACGGGAAACCCAAATGGGAAGCCTGTGGCAATACATCGCTAGCCACAAGCCAACTCGCACACCAATTAGTCAAACCTGCATGTCTTTGGACTGTGGGAGGAAACCGGATTACCAGGAGAAACCCATCAAACATGGTGAGAACTTGCAAACTCCTTGTGCTTGGATACCATCAAGGTAGTAATTTTTCACTGGTGGAGCCAAGATCACCTGTCTGCTGAATGTCTGAAACCCTGGCCTCCCAGGAACTCCAGATAGGTGGAAATTGCTTAGAGCAAGGTCGGGACAGTATGGAGCAAGTGGCAATAACTTTTAGCCGAGTTCCTGTAATGTGCAAGAACACGAAATATCAGGCAGGTGGACATAATGGTATGGCTGATCAGTGTCTATGCATGTTGTTTAAAAGTAATGTTTAAGGGTTGCACATAACACTCCATATTTTTTCACACTCAGTGCAGCTTAAATAAGAACCTAATTAGACATTCCAGCAATATAGAGTCAAGATTTGTGACAGTGTTGTCATCTTAGTTAACTTTCAAAGCATAGGCTTGGCTCTGTACCAGACTAGAAACCAAAAAAAAAAAAAAAAAAAGAGTTAATGTAAGAATATAGCACAGTGGCAGGGTAAAAATATGACTCTCTTGGAATCAGTTTGCTCCTAAAAGTTGCAAAGGCCAATTTTTTTTTAAAGAAAAAGAAAAAAAAATCTCTCCAGTAAGAAAAGAGTGCTTATTATTGTTACACCCTGTGCTTCAGCCTCTACAATGGTGCCACTGTAATGGCTTTCTCCTTTAAGTGCTCTGGAAAAGTGATGAAAGTTTGGCTTTTAAGTAGGCTTCCTATGGCTTGCTATCAAGCCCTTTGCAAATCTTTTCAGCCCAAAGCAGTCCTTTACCTCCCAAAAGCACAGCAGGTGTCATTTCGAGCAAGATTTCTTCCAGATTTGCCATGTCTGAGATCTCCTGCCATCCTTTACAGTTATTACACCAAATCTCCAGCATAATCCCTCACTCGCTTTACACATGACATGACACGAGTTTTGCCCCAGGCCTGTAGTGGCTGAAGCTGATGTAGCTTCTGTATGCTATGTGCATTGAGTGGTTTTGAAAGCATAATCAAAGTTGTTTAATAATTTAAAGCTTGAATCGAGCTTTTGGAGATTATTATTAATGGCACAGAAAAGGGAAAGACCGGCGAGCAGACGGGCGCTGCCAAAAACACTTTATTTGTCTAGACAATTAACACACGAGTGCTCTAGGAACATGGGAATTTTCAGTCACCTGCAATACAACCACCCAGCTAAAAAAAAAAAAAAACAATCACGAAAGTGTAACGTAATTTACTTTTAATTACCACCGCCGCAGCTTTATTACCACATTTGCTTGTGATGGAAATAATTATGCATTTTTTTCCCACCCAAGATTAAACTTTAAAATGTGTCAGAAAATGTTAGAAAACACTCAGAACAATGAATTTCTCAGTGGAGCCGTGATGTAAAAGCGGAGTTGCTGATGACATCCAATAGACATAGAATGCTTATTGTCCAAGTACATTTCATTAAGCATGTTTTTCCTTTCATGCCACAAACATTTGTCAATGATTACATTTGTATACAGCTAATATTCCGTAAATAAATTAGCGCCTGTTATCACTGTAATAATCATTCGAAACAGTTTTCACTCAGGAGTCTCTTGTAATTTGTCCCCCTTTTCACCTAAAATGTATGTGAAGAAACTGGAGAAATTGGAAATCCTAAAGACATTCTAGTGTCAGAAATAAATAAAAAAAATGTATCAACCTCTTCTTGGCAAAAAGAACCACATCGAAGGGAAAATCTATACTAGGATATAGGCATGGAGGTTCAATAACTCATAATTGGTCTGTCAAGATAAAAAAAAAAGAACAGAAAACATTTTCTTTAGTGAAGGTAAGAACATTTTCATGGTCTTGCATAAAACAGGGACTTACATATTTTTCAGTCCAAATTGATGTTACATCAATTTAATTGAATCCAGATTAATTTGAATAAAACAACACAGCACAAAGCAACTTTATTAAAATCCTGCAAGAAGACTTGGATCCCTAATGAGCACAGACGAAAGCCGGTATAATATGACACATTTCCATTTGATAAAAGTAGTAGGCCATTTTTGTGGTAGGCCAAATAGTACCACTTCCTGTCCAAATAAAGTTTACATTTTAAGTTTCAAAGTGGAAATGTAATGTAATAAGACTGCATTATTAAATTATTATTATTCAATTTCTATTAGCAATTTCTGGGGGAAAAAATGTAGTTGGAGGAAAAAGCTGGAAAAGAAAATGGACAGTATAAATAACAGCTATGTTTAATAGTGAAAGTAAGACATTTGCCAGGTTAGAGCAATGTACCAAGAACCAAGGACTAAACAGCTACAGTGTATGTTTCCATAAGAAAACCACTTGTTAGTGAGAATAATTAAGAAGAAAAATGCTTCAATTTACTAGGGAGCATAAAGGTTTGACTTTGGAGCAATGAAAAAGGTCATGTGGTCTTATGAGTCCAGACTGACCCTATTCAAGGGTAATGGACACATCAGAGTAAGAAGGGAAGCTCATGAAGGGATGCACCCACACACAGAACATGTGCCCACTGAACAAGCCTCCGGATGGGGCTGCTTCAGTTGGTCAGAAATGTAACTGTATGTGGCAATAGAATGAAGTCAGCTGATGACCTGAATGTACTGAATGACCAGGTTAAGACATCAGTGGAGTTTTTCTGTACTGTTGGGACAGGAATGTTCCAGGACTCAGATAGTGAAAGTGCGTTTCTAGGCGCATAAGTAATTATTTTCACACGTGACTTGGCCACCACATTGTGAGCTGTAATCAAAGCTAAAGCATTCCAATCAAATACTATAATGTGTGATTTTTTTTTATTATTATTTTTTTTACCCTGCAGTGGATATGAACGAGCATGTTGTTCGTCAGTGATGCTTTATCTATGACTTAATTCAATTAAATTTATATAATTTATAAAGCATTATTTAGCAACGCAGGTGGCAGAGGCAGACAAATCAAAACCGTCAGACAAACTCAGAAAACAGCCAATGGTCAGGTCACCATTAAACTGAATAGAGTAGGCAAAGCAGGCATCAAAAACCAGCTACAAGAGTGTCAGATTGTCAAAATTATTCATAGAGGCTTGATAACAACTGATACATTTGAGTGATAACTTAGAGTTCTTAAATGATACATTTTTGATATGATATTTCAGGTGTGTGCGTCTGTGTTGTTGGAAGACTGGAGAGCTTTTTGTTTGCGGGGTTTGTGAGTGTAGGAGATTGCATTGTGTAGTTAGTTTTCTGGTAAAATGTGTTACCAGAAATCAATGTTATATGATTTATCAGATCAATGTTATATAACTTTTCAACTCCAATTCTGTCTTTTGGAGCAAACAGTGTTTTGTTAAATATTTAGATTATTATTATTATTATTTTACATTTTGTCATACCAGAAGATGTCTGAAGTCACCCTTTGACTTGACGCAGATCCATCGCAACTAATACAAATGTGCTTATTTTCATTGATCAGTGACAAAGTCTGTAGAAGTTATGTGTGGCCCAATACATGGCCGTCACATGGGGAAAGCCCCCTAGCCTATGTTTTTAGACGGTGGAAGGAAACTGGAGTACCCGGGAACCCGGAGAGAGCAGGCAAACTCCACGCACACAGAGGCCAACCAGGCCTATCCAGATTATTGATTTCAATAAAAAAAAGTTCAAATGTCTCTCTAACTAGCAAGCCAACAAAGTGACGACATATTTTATGAACAGTACTAATGTGAGGCCATTTCATATATATTCTCGAAAATGCTGGTGTTAAAATGTTTTTAAAACTCGATTGGTGATGCGGACTGTGATATCACCCATTCAACTGTTCAGCTTTTCTGCTTTGCAAATCATTTATTTTTAATCACACTGGTTCAGTGAACTCTTTGTTGCCATCCTTTATTTTTTCTCACCATATTTTCTTGCAGGATGAAGTTGTCATGTGATATCACACGCCTCAAAGAATGATCTCGATATGAAAGGCTGTTGGCACTGTGTAAATGAAGGCACTTTTTTTTTTTTATTGTGTGTCGATGGAAATGAAAAGCTTGTGTGGAATTTCTGTTCTGTTTGGTTTTAAATGTAGATTAGCGTTACAATCCAAGCGGGATGACACCATAAGGGAAGGCAAACAAGCGTGACAAAGGTAGCAATTACTCCTGCATGTGTGAGCGAGTGTGTGTGTGTGTGGGTGTGAGCATGTGTGTGTGTGTGTGTCTACATGGCACCAATTCAGCATCCTTGCTCAGATGACCTGTGGCACGCTGCATCTATTTTTTTTTTTTGGTTGTTTGTTTTGTCTTGTTCTCCACCGTGGTTTCTTGTCAACCTCGAAAATTAACAAGAACTTTACAGCACCTGTTTCCCAATTATTAAAACAGGCTTATAAATATGCAAACGCTGGCACAGGGATGTGATCTCTTTCCACTCACTCATTGCTTTAACTTTATTTTTAAAATTTTTTAATAACAGCAAGTGTCAAAAACTCTCAAATTCAAAAAAGTTTTAAACCAAATCAGTTGCATAATCTGGGATACGATCATTCCACAGCAATTTAGTTTATCCCAATCGCCACCTGAATACTAACAGTATTCCAGAATGGAAACCGACCTGATCGTTCAATAATATTTCCTTCCATTCCAGATTCATTGGAGGGGTTTATTAGAATTGCCCAGCCAAACATACAATTAACAGAGTAAAAATTATTATTAGGACACCAAGATAATTTGATTCATATTTGTGGGTTGAAGTTATTCTCAAGCTTTCACTAAGACAGTCAGCGACAGAGGGGGGTTACAGGGTTAAATTAGTGTGGATCAAAGCTACTCTACAGCAGGAAAAGAATTGGATACCTGGATGCATGAACAGGAAGATTTTATACACATGTTTGGATTCATTTAAGGTGAGACATTCAGAATTGATTAGTCTGCGTGTCTCTAGAGATTGACAGTCAAACAACTATTTAAAAGTTTTGCTGATTTTTCAAAATTAGATTTGGATTTAATACACAGTACAGAATTGAACAAATGAACCACATACTGTATGAATTAAGGTATCAATGACATTTTTAGACTTCATTGTATCATCATTGTACCCAAGAGCCAGTTAGTGATCACCATTTTCCCCAACATCCAATGATCATGAATATTCCCAACATCCAAATAAATGATGTACAATTTTTCCAACTTCCAATCAAGTCATCGTTCAATGACTGATTGCCTTAAAAAAAAAAAAACTCACTGATTACCTCAATTTCTATCAATCAAAGAGGACCAAAATCGTTGTTCCCAAAGAATCTCATTAATCCTAAAAATCTATTAGTATTAAACTAAATACAGTAATAAGAGTATAAAAATAAACTATTGTTCCCAGTGACCAATCAATGCTCTTGACTGTTTCCTAACAAGCAAGAATTCATCATCATTATTCGCAAAAAAACAATCAATCTAGTCAAATCCAACCGATCCAAAATGTTTTCCAGTAACCAGTTATTACACACAATGTTCCAACCAGTCGCTGATCACAGTTGACCAATAACTGACCGCAGTCGTACCCAATGACAATGGCATTTCAATATTGTTTGCCCTAATTGCATTTCTTTGTTTATTTTCTTATTGATATTTCTAACAATAAAAGTAAGTTAGACTTAGCAACCATTTCCTGACTACTGCTTAATTTTATTCTGCATTGTTGATCATTATAACACCATATGTTTTTAATATGCAAATAGTTCATTCATTGTGCTCTGACCTGAGACATTTGTTTTCTAAATAAATTTATTATGAGTATGTAAAAAAAATGAATAGTTAAATCTGCTCATATGCAAATCATGATCGTGGCGTTTTTTAATAAATATTCCAATTAGCCTATGATGTCATCTGGTGACTACTAGCATTTTTTGGGCTTAAAAGATTTGGCAACATTGCTGGCCCTGCTCAGCTTCATCAAGCTCTTTGGGTCATCAATTACTGATTCATCTTTGCGTGTGAACATGTTTACTACCAGGGGGTGATCGCATCATTGTGGAAAAGGTCAGCAGACGCCCTTTCAATCTTTCAGATGAAGTAAGAGCCTCTTGACTGACGATCTGGCCTTGAAAAGCTTGGTCCTCGAAGCTGGCGTGTTATGTCAGTGATTCTATCAACATGGAGCAGAAACGCATGAGGGCTGGATGAGTGGCAGTGAGCCAGTGCACATTGGAAGTGTAGCAGTTTGTGGAGATTAAACACGGTCTCTTTTGGCCTGGTATGTGGGCTGGAAAGAAAGAGTTTGAGCCAGTTTTATTGCTTACTCTCATTAGTCTTTGGCCTCCTGTTAAAAACAAAGTGCTTCCAGCTTTTCTATGTTGTACATAATTGTTCAGTTTAACAAGATAATGTCTAACAATTGATCTTAAGATCCCAGAAGAGCAGTCAGCTTGGGGGCGTATTATATTTCGCTTATAGGAAAATAACATGGTGGTCACCATCATGAAGTTGACTCGTTATCTATGATGGTACTAGCTAAGGTATTTAATTCCTACGACATTGTACCACACTGACTTTGTTATAAATACTTCTTATAAATACACAGAAAAAAAGTCATGTTTTAGTGACAAGGTTATGATTTGAATCATTGGGGAAAAAACAAGTTCCATGTTACTACTCACTTTATAAAGTGGTTGGAAATTCCAGGTTCGTCACTTATAAGTGATATGGCTTATTAGAAAGCTTTGTGGACCATTCGCACCGGTTCACGAGCCATTTTTATGAAAACCTAGGAATAATTTCACCTCGCTATTAGGAACAATTTCCCTTTAAATGTCTTTTAAATTACAAATGTTTAAAAATTATGAACAGTTGTAAAATAGCTGCTCTGATACTTCCAACAATATCGCTCTCATTTGTTAGAACCCATTCAAAGCTGGTGTGAAATCGACCTCATCTCATCCTCAGCGTTATGCCTTCCATTAGACTGCTCTCGGATTCCACCACATGGCTTTCGCTGAATTTCTAAAACCTTTATCACAAGGTCACGCTGCTCCATTTTCACTCCAAACAAATCTTCTTTTAAGTGTCACTCAAATGTTGTCACCGCAACAGTCCCGGACCGTCTTCCCCTTGCTGATAAAATGGCCTTTTATACTGTTTGCTGAAGCCGAGTTAGACGTTTTCGGAATAGAGATTTGCAGATGGTTCAATTCACTTCCTGATTTAAAGACACCATTAATAAACCAGCAGCACATACTGTATCACTCAACCCACCAGCATGCCTTGGCTCAGTAGCTGATGGATGTAATGACTGTTTGCCAATTTAAAATAACGTTGACTTCATTCACCGTTGCTTAGAAACCTGAGAGAAAGATTTTGGACGTTTGATTAAGCCACTAATAAGGTGATTTTATTACTGGAATGCCAGTTAGCCTTGGTTAAACTTATCACAGTGAATTATCATCACTAGATTTAACAAAACATGCATTTAACCGTCCAGAAGAAATGGTGTTAACCAAATCAGTCTTAATCTATCTTTGCATTACTTAGATATGCACTTGAAAATAGACTCAGGATTTCAGAAAATATGACAAAAACGAATGTGTAATTTTTCTGAACACAGAGGCTAATGATTTCAAAACTGCTTTAACGTCAGTACTAAATATACATTTTTGTCTAAAACATAAAGCTTAAATGCTATTCACTGGACAAAATTTCGGCATATGAATTTGTAGAACTTTAAACTGATATAATTTTGAGTCTTATGAAGGATTATTATTATTTTTTTCATAGGTCTCATTTTGTATTGGATTTAAGGTCTAAGGTTATTGTATTTTTAAATATTTTAAAGGTTTCTATAATGTTTTCAGACAGATGTACAGTATGTGTGCATGCAGACCAGTTAAGTAGTCATAAAGAGATTTGCCAGATCATTCATTATGATGGCTGCATTAAGGTGTTAATAAGCCACGATGGAGTAATTGTACAGTAGTTTTCAGATGTTTACTTTTTCCCTTTCAAGTCAAGTTTGAGAAAATATTCTAATAAGAAAATAGTTTTTTGTGTGTGTTTTTTATTTAATTTAATATCATTTATAATGGGAAACTTAATAGGTCTGCCATCATTATCCTATCCAGTCATTGTGAGCAATGTAAGACAACAGTGACCTCTGGCACTATCCCACTTTAGGTTGTAAGAAGGAGTAACCCAACCTTCTAGCAACCTACAAGTGCACACACTTATAAACTACCGTCAGTTTGGAAACACTAATCAGACCACACCCAACATCTTTGGAATGTGACAGAAACCAGAGCACCCAGAGGAAGCCCACCTTCTATGGGGAGAACATGAAAACTGTATACAAATCATGTTTACTGTTACCATATGCCTGTCTTGAGTAAACCACCAGAACATTTTTTTTCCCCTTCTGTAACTACAATTAATACCGCAATCATACTGTACCGCATTCCTCCAGGGTTTCAAATAGATCTGATAAAACCAGACATCTGTGCAGTATATTAGTTCATGCAGTGTGCTATATATTAAAGCACATTATTTAATTATTTTTAATATCATTTTCAAGCCACACAAGTGCTGCACTCAATTTAGCGGTGCATCATTTACACCAATTAAACCCACATATGTTGCTATCAATAGGATCATGAAGAGAACAACTTCTACAGACTGATATGTATAATTAGATTACATTAATAGTGCTTGCACAGATGTTCATAGATGAAATGTTCATTTGCTAATTGGTTAAATCAGATCCACATACACTGATCAGTCATAACATTACAATGCGAAACGTTATGCCCAGTTGCGTAGGTTTCCCTTGTGCCGTCTGGGCAACTCTGTCCCCTACAAGACTCCACAAGACCTCTGGGGGTGTGCTGTGGTTTCGGGCACCAGGCAATTCATTCTTTGAGTGCTGTGGGTTGTGGGATGGGGCCTCCATGAAGCGGACTTGTTTATACTCCTATCGTGGCCCGCATTCTTTTCAGCAATTTGTGCTACATTGGCTTTTCTGTGAGACCGGACCGGGCGGGCTGGAAAACCATTATTACTGTACATACAATAGCATACCATTATTACATACAAACTATGTAGGTTTTAGCTTCATCAACAACCTTGCACTCTTTGCCTGCTAAGCACCACACACAACAAGCCTGTTCTGACTCTTCTGATATTTAGCCTGCATTAACTTTTTTCAGCAATTTGTACCACTTTTCTGTGGGACCAGACTGGATGGGTTTGCCTTTCGTGCCTACAGACATAAATGAGCCTTGGGTTCCCAAGAACCTGTCACCAGATTTTGGGTATATAATCAATGTTATACAATGCGCATGGCCATGGTGTTAGTGTTTTGGATGATCCTTTATTTGTTGTAAATAAATACTACATGTAAACAATTAAAAAAAATTTTTTATTATTGTTTAGAACATATTATGGGCATGAGACAGGTTATTATAAAATATTTCATTGATGGAACAGCACCATCGAACATATTTAGGCTGGCTTGTAAATCCAAACATTTTATGTGTTAAATTTAAATAGTCCAGTTAGTTTCAGAGCAGATTGCAGAAAAAAAAAATTAAGAAAAGTTTTTAAAGGACAATTAACAACTGTAATATACTGTACTGTATATACTGTACCAGGACGTATGGGCATGATCCCAATTCACCATGTTTAATATTTAATATTTTTAACATGTTCAAAGACAATATTTTACCGTGTTTACAAAAATTTACTTAAAAGGTACAGAACTACTGTAAACTGGGGTCCAAATACAGAGACCACTAAAAATGTAAAAATGTAAAAAAAAAGAAAAAAAAGAAAAAAAAAAGGGTTTTAATTACAGTTATGTTAAATGTATCTTTAAAAGGCATCCTTTAGCGCTTGGATGGTGCTTATAAATAAAATGTATTATTATTATTATTATTATTATTATTATTATTATTATTGTTTTTATTATTTTGGATTTTTCCCTGATTTTCCCCCCAATTTAGTCATATCCAATTCCTCCCCATCATTAGGGGCTCCCACATTAAGGCTACTACGATCACTCAGTCGGGAGGGTCAAAGACTATCATGTGTTATCTTCGGACCACGTGACGCCAACCAACCACATCTTTTCGAACTGCTTGCTAAGGCACGGTATTAATCGTTGTATTAATGAGTTAGACAAAGAGTTCTGCCATACAGAAATACAGGCAGACATGCATGTGGGCTTTAACCTGAAATAATAATAATAATAATAATAATAATAATAATAATAATAATAATAATAATATCACTGAATACATTACAGCTGTTCAGCTTATTTTTAGCTTTAACGATTAAAACTAACCATCACTGTCAACAATGGGTACTAATGCTTGTTAATACTAAAATTGGTGTAAGCTTCTAGAAGCATATGATCTGTAAAAATTGTTGCTTAAATGCTTAAATTGTTTTTTGGCAAAAGTTGATGTTTTTCACAGTTTTTCATATCAGGTTTTAATTTTTTTTTTTTTTTGCTTAAAAGGCCTGTAGTGTCCATAACCATGTCAAATTCATGTTGCAAAATCTTAACAATTTCATATATACATAATACAAAAAAATATATATAATAATAAAACATCTTTACAGGTTTTGTAAATTGGCCAAGTTTTATCTGAATTGCAATTAAGATCTTTGCAAGATTTTAATAATAAAAAAAAGTTTCAACACTACATAAAAGGGCATGAAATGTGTAAATTTTTATCTGATAAAAAAATGTGTATGCATAATTACAAAAAAAATAATAATTAAGCAGGGTGATAAGAAGCATTAATTAATTAATTGTGTAAAAATGCTGTCATATGACCCTATCAAAAAAAAAAAAAAACTTTTTACCAAGGTGAAAGGTTGGCCATATACTGTAATAATTACTACACACTGTGGCAAACTATAATGTGTACTATAGCAATTGACCACATGTTGTAGCAAACTTACTCACTCATTCATTGTCTATACCACTTTAGGGTACATCCTGGACAGGGTGCCAATCCATCGCAGCATTCACACACATTCACACACTGCGGTTAATTTGGAAATGGCAATTAGTATAACCTGTATGTCTCTGGACAGGGGGGGAGGAAACCGGAGAGGAAACCCACCAAGCACAGGGAGAACATGCAAAGTCCATGCATACAGATTAGGGAATGAAACCAGCCCAGGAATTGAACCCAGACCCTGGAGGTGCAAGGTGAGATGCAGTGCTAAGCCACATTGCTGCCTGCTGTAGTAAACTGTACTATAGTGTAGTAAACTGTACTGACTTTTATCTGAAGGACTTAACCTGTGGGCAAGATCACAAAAAAATACTTGCATTTAAATTGTGATCCTCAAATTAGTGTTGCATCTTAAATGTTTAAATGTTACACAGAGTGCTGAATATCTATCGATTTCTGTTGATTTTTTCTTTATTCCTGATTTACAACCTGATCTCAGACTTTTGGATCAGTTGTAGATTCCTTATTTTACACATCCTTAAATTCACTTAGTTGAGTTTAATTTCATTAGATATATTTGTGTTTCAACACAAAATGGTACAATTTAAAATGATTTGCAAAGCAAAAGTTAGCACTTTATTTTTTATGAAACGATTTTCATAAAGCACTTCAGAGGGGAAAGGCCATTAAACTCTGCAGCGAGGGGAAAAAAGCCGCTTTGTGCGATTTCCATCTGATCGCTCCTGCTCATATGTTCTGATAATGAGAGACTCTGCCTCATTATTCCTTGCATGAGGTCTTATCCATTATCAGACATATAAGACATGAGCTCTAACATGCAGGCGAACGATTACGTTGTGTCAAGTTAGGTCACAACAGGACCCATTTTTATTATAGTAACCGATTATACTGTAGGAACTGTGGGTTTGAAAAGTGTTAAAAATAGTATTCTCTTAAAATGTTAATTTTTGTATTCTGTAAAAGGACAGAATAACAGTTCATCAAGTGTGGTTCAATCCTGAACTACTGCTTTTCCACATTCTTTTTAATTATTTTTTTTATTCTTTTACATTTCCTTCTTTTTTTTTTAATACTGACAACACATTTACATTTACTTTTCACACCCAATATTGGGTGATTATGAATTAAATGTGTTATACAAAGCAAGTCGAAATAAAATGAACAAAATGCTAAGACTTGTTTTTCTTTGGCTTTCTTCCACGCACCAAATCTGACTCCTGGAAGCAGGATGACATGGGATGTATTATCATGCAGGAAATTTATGTTCAAATTGAAACCATATTGCAGCTCTTGTGTGAATAAGGGCAATTTTAGCATGATGTTTTAAAAGCATTTGTTTTTCTGCTTTTCGTTGGCTGTTTGGGGAGTTCCATGCCCTTAGTGCACTTTAGAGGTGTAAAGAAAAACAGAAAGTGCTTACAAGGATCTGAGCAAAAATGTGAACACAAACACATTGTATACCTGTGTGGCCGTTTTAAATAACACATCTGAGAAGTATGTTGCAGTTTAGTCATCAGTATTCTGAAGATTTGGCTTGTGGCTTGAAGGTATCTGAATTTTGACCATATCAAAAGGATAAAATTGTAGCGGCGGAGAGAAAAAAAAAATGCCATGGATGCAGAATTCATAATCACGCTCCTGTGAAATCGGTCAAGCAAAAGTTTGCCATTGCTCACAACCTCAATGAATATCAATGAAAGCCTTCCCCCCCCCTCCCCCACACAGAATAAATTCATTGTTTATAGGAATGGATATAAGGATGAAATGTATTTACAAGAGGCCTCCAGCACCAGCAGGTGCAATTTACAGTAAAAAAAAAAAAAAGAAAGAAAGAAAATTGTGATGCATAGTAAAAGACCATGTCAACACTTGTTTTGAAAGTTAATTTGATTTTTATAATGTATATTCATGATGAGAATTTTTTTTTAAAAATTCATACAAATATCATTTTGTTTTACATTTCCTAAGATTTAGCATAAGCATTTAGGTATCTGGTTGGTTGAAGTTTTTTTTTCTTTCATTTTAAGAAAAGAAGAAAAAAAAAAAACAAGTTGCTGATGAAAGAACTGTTTATAATTGGTTCACCGGTACATTCTTGGACGTGTCAGGGACATTATATATAATATAATATATAATATATAATAGCTGGGCTGTGATTTCTGTCATAAAAATTTTAACAAAATGCTTTGAGGCCCATTTTTATTAGACAGTAATCAACATTGGGGTGGTAACCGATATCCACTTTATGACAGTTTACATCACAGCACCAAACCGTTGATTCGTTTCCTATCAAAGCATATGTCCAAAACAGTTTCATTCCTTATACATTGCCTGGCCAAAAAAAGGTTCATGTGTGTAAATGATTCCTGATGCTCCCAGAACCACACTTTCACAACTTGAATCCTGGAATAGTCCGTGCCATCAGGGAAGAAAAACTCCATTAATAACCTGTTCACTACATATAGGTAATCAGCTGACTTTATTTTATTGCTACATAATATTGCTGAGAATAGACCTGAGCAACAGAAGCAACCCCAGATCATAACACTGCCTCCAGAGGCTTGTACAGTGGACACTACACGATGGGTGCATCGTTTCATACACTCCTACACTGACACGCCCACAGCTCTGGAATAGGATCAAGTGTATATTCACCAAATCACACCAACAAATGGAACAACAAAATCAATGTGCACTTGTAGATATAACTTATGTTTTCATTGTTTAATTAATCATGAACCTCCAAACTCGGCACTGACACAGGGAAATGCTTAATTACTTTCCGGAGCATCCGTCAATTTTCAATTACCACTCGACTACCTAAAGGATTGCTACATATCTCAGATTAAACATTGCATCAGAACTTTTGCCCCATTCTCAAATAAAGATAAATGTGCTGCAGTAAACGTGTTGAACTGTCAGAACAAGTTAGGAGAGAGGAATGATGTTCACACTCTGTAGGAGGCCTCTGTATTGAAGGAGCTCTTGTAGTAATTAATTAGTTCATTATTCTGTTACACTGAATCCAGCCAAACAACACTTATCATCTGTCTTTGCTTGACATGTTGGGCAGATGATAAGACACACAGTGTGTTCGGAGCTGTTTTCAGTCTTCATTCCTGAAGCTTTTCTTTTAGCCACTTCACAACTGAAGGACTTCAAAGTCAAGGAAAAAAAAAAAAAGCTGAAACCTCTTTAATCTCTTCAAGAGGGACGTAGGCTCTTATGACCTGGCTCTAGTTGTCTTCGGGAGCTCATTTGTCCTCTCATCGAGCAGATTAGAATGCAGCGGCTTGGCAGTCATGAAAGGTTGGAAATATAGATCAAGAACGATCTTGGATTTCTGATGAAGATGAACAGATTTATCATGGTTTTACACAAAGATAAAGGCTTCTCTGCGTTCCCAAAAGCCCTTAAGATGATCTCTTATCAAGCCTAACATGCTTGTGAGCTTAATCAGTGGCCAGCGTCCAATAAAGGTCTCTTAAAGGCAGGCGGAAAGATAAAACAGGTAAAGTAGAGGGAAGAAGTTATCATGGAGTCCTGAATACCCTTTGAGATACCAAGGAATTTGAACAGATATTGTGCATTTATCATTGTTTGAATAGTTCCTATCTCACTATCAGGGTTTGTTTCTTTTTCGAGTAAGAGAGAGGAAGAAAAAAAAAGAGAAGAGGACTTGGGGAGGAAGATGATGATAGCGATACAAAGGCTTGGCCCACCCCGTTGTCTTCATGCATATGTAATATCAGGGCAAAACTGGTTAACCACACAGTGACACGGCCATTTATCACGGCCTTCTAGTTGCTCTGGTCAAACAGTGCACGCTTGACTGGAGCTCATTCGTCTTGGGCTTCGGGGAGTGTATGCCCTTCCCTTTGATAAGAAATGCTATCTTTGGGCCAACAACAGAGCAAAAGTCGTGGTTTTTCCTACAATTTATAACCCATTTAGCTTGTTATTATCAATCCTTAAAATCTGCTGTCATTGGAAGTAACCTTGCAAGTTTGGCTTAGTCACTTTGGTGTTTTCATACAGTAGCTTACGTAAACATCAGTTTAAGTAAGGAATATAACACAGTGAGGCCTGCTGTTACAGGAACATAATAAATGGCATCGTGTTGTGATGCATTACGTGATCCTATAACACTCACTCACACTCATCGTCTATGCCACTTCATCCTGTATTCAGGGTCGCGAGGGGCCTGGAGCCTATACCAGGAGACTTAGGGCATGAGACGGGGTACACCTTGGACAGGGTGCCAATACATCGCAGGGCAATGATCCTATAACATCACATGCTAAATGCTTTATTCCTTTTCTAGAGCAGCAATCTAATGCTACTCGTTTCGAGTTTGAATGTATCAGTCCTTATTCTTACATTTTACACATTTCAATTTATTTACTTATTTATAAACGTATTTTCTGAAGACTTTTTGTGTTGGAAAATGTATTGTTACAAAATGCTGATAATGCACTCCTTCTATATCCTTACAGAAAGTTACACTATATCAATTATTAGATTTTTCTTTCTTTTTAAAAAAAATAATTTGATCATTTCTTTTTATTATTATAATTATATCGCTTAACATGGAAGTGCAAAGTCTGAATTTGGAATTATGTCATTATTTTCTTCGTTCAAACTTAGAAGAAAAAAATATGGACACTTTCTTATTCGTATTTGTCTGCAACAAGATAAACAATGTATATTTTTTCCCCTAAAAATAGCTAATTCTTTGTTTAACTCACACTCATTGTTTTTTATTAATGACAAACATGATAATAAGAATAATTAGTTATTTTATGCAATGAAAACGCTATTCAATAATCAATATTTAGCATGAAGTCCTTTATTCCAACACCTGCTGGATCCAGCCAGGGAAGTCAAATAGCGTCTGCAGTACTGTCGTGTCACTCGCTCAATCTATGCCTGCTTGATTGCTTCCTGAAGATCATGTACAGAAGACGGTTTCACCAGTGTCCAACAGTTTTCTATTGGGTTTAGGTCTAGGAATGACCCAGGCCATCTCTCCAGATCTTGTACAACATAACGCATTTACTGTTGATGCTCTGAGCAGCCATGTTGCTTTGACATCACTAGCTGAACTTGAGAATGAAAAGGAATCGCAGTTCATTGAGATGGTTTCTTTGTTCTTTTCTTTGTTCTAGTACTTCACTTACAAGTTTTATTCGAATGCATTGTACATTGTCCGCCATTCAAGTTCCTGAGTTACCACAGAAACGATGACGTCTTAAACCAAAAATGTTGATAAAACCTATCATTCGAATTACATATGGGAATACTGTCATAGATGCTGTTATAGAAAATTAAACCAGTTAGGATTAAGAAGTTATCAGTGTTGTGGTATGATGCAAAAAACTGTTATTAAGTTCAGGCATGTGAAAGGCAAAAATCAAGACACTAAAATAAAGACAATCTGGACATATTGCCAGGCATCAGACATCCACCTCCATTCAAGCCATTCAAAGCTATCAAACATTTTCCGCCACCATCATCTCGGTTTCCGGGTGACATCTCTGGAGCGACGTGTTCTTCCCTGACA
Source organism: Clarias macrocephalus (assembly GCA_011419295.1). Taxonomy (NCBI): domain Eukaryota; kingdom Metazoa; phylum Chordata; class Actinopteri; order Siluriformes; family Clariidae; genus Clarias; species Clarias macrocephalus. The sequence goes on along the minus strand of JAAGKR010000492.1, from coordinate 51,482 downwards.
CGAACCCCAGACTATATTCTATTTGTTATCACTTGGCATGGGAAATTGAGGCTTGGTTAGATGGATGTGCTACATGACAGGTCATTGATAGGGAGGTAATTGTTTACCTTGGCAGGTCACCACACTTCAGCATGGAGGCATGATCAATCAGATTGCCAACAAGCAAAACAAGATGTCTGCAAACTTTAGGGCTGATGATACAGCAATTCAAGATGATGGAAATCAGGTCTCCACTGCCTCCAGCAATCAGTGTCAAGGTGTTCCCTAGTCAAGATGGAGTATCAAAATGTCTTTTAAGCTTCAAGACACGTAGACCCAAACTATAGCTCTAAAAATGAAACTTATTTGTATTTCCCTTTTTTTGTTTTGTTTTGTTTTTGGAAAATATTTGCAATCATATTCTCTTTTCCAAGTACTAGATGTATCGATATGCCGCATTGCTGTTAAGTTCTCAGTTCTGATCGCCTAAACTGGCTGGGTTACAGTATATTAACGCTCTCTTTCTAATATGCTGTCGTTTCTGCAGTAACGTTTCATATTCAGGGATTTAAGGACAGAGTCTCCAATGCCAGCATTTTCTACCAGATGTAATGATTTAATATTATGTTTACCAGCACATGCAAATCTTCAAGATGGAAAGGCTCCTTGTGTCTCCTTGTTACAGTATATTATTATCTGTTTTAAGAGAAAACAAAGTTGATGAGAGGATGATTGTTTATATCTATCATATTTCCACAACATTTAATATAAGTTTAAGTGGATAAATATCATTATTTATATACAGTGGAACCTTGGATTACGAGCATAATTCGTTCCGGAAGCGGGCTCGTGTTCCAAAACACCCGTAAACCAAGAGAGAGTTGAGAGAGTGACGCTCGGTGTCAAAATAAGAGTCGCATGCGTGATACATGATACTTGGCGCTCGTAAACTAATACTTGCTCGGTTTCCGATTAAAAATGTATTAAAAGTCTTTGCTCGGTTTGCGGAACACTCGTAAACCACGTTACTCGCAATCCGAGGTTCCACTGTATATTCGATTCCAGTCTCTGTGTGCATGTTCTCCCCGTGCTTGGTAGGTTTCCTTCCATAGTCCAAAGACATGTTAGGTTAATTGGCGTTCCCAAATTGTTCGTAGTGTGTGAATGAGTGTGTGAGTGTGTGTATGTGTGCCCTGCGATGGATTGGCACTCTGTCCAGGGATAGGCTCCTGGGATAGGCTCCAGGCCCCCCGTGACCCTGAATACAGGATTAAGCGGTATAGATGATGAGTGAGTGAGTGATATATACAGTATATATCATTGTTTCTCTGTGGTTTCTTTGTTGGCTGAGTTTTTTTTTAAATAAATAAATACTATTTATTTACTTTTTTAATGTTTGGATTGATTTTTTTCTCTCCATATGATAAAATATAACAGTTAAATAACAACAAATTATACACAAAATTGCTTAACAAATGACTGCAATTGAATTTAAGTGTTTATTAAATGACTCATTCGATAATTGGATTGGATACTCTAATGCTGTTCTGTTGTTGCTAGTGAGTGAGATATGCTAATTCTAGTCTGACAGATAGCTAACAGCCCCTTCAGTAACCACCCAGGAATCAGCAGTCTTCGTTTCACTAAGAAACATGTTTACTAAGATAAAAGCACTGTACAATAGTCATCATACATATGGTCATAATTTAAATAATGTAGAGAAATATAAGCTAAATGTACCATTCACTTGCCACTATCATTAGCAGGTGTTTAGTGCATTTCAGATAGTGATTAGCATAGTACTAACATAACATTACAAATCCCATAGACATGCTAGAGCAATTAGCATTGTACAGTTTTATATCCGCAACAAGACACAAATAAATCGATAATGACACATTTACTTACAGATATATACTCTATAGGGACTAAGAAAAAGTAAATGAGAAAAACATCTCGATTCAACATCTATGGCTCCACAGCAACAACACTGGGGTGCTCACAGCTGCATCTGCCTGTTAGATGGTTTAATATGCTCAGGCACTGGCCAAGGCCGATTGGCTTTGTGGTTAGCACTGTTGCCTTCACCTGCAGGTTCCAGGTTTGATTCCTGCCTCTGGTCTGTTGTGGTGTGCAGTTTGTATGTTCTCCCTGTGCTTAGTGTGTTTTCTCTGGGTCCACCGACTTCCTCCCACAGTCCAAAGATCTGCATATCAGGCTAACTGACGTTCCCAAACTGTGCATAATGTGTGAACAAGTGTGTGTGGCCTGCAACGGATTGGAATCCTGTCTAGGGTGTACCCTGCCTTGTGCACTAAGTCCCAGGGATAGGCTCCAGGCCCCTCACAACCCTGTATACAGGATAAAGCAGTATAAATAATGAGTGACTGAGCATGCCCAGTAATGTTTCATTCTTTGTATTCATAGTCCTGGCTGTATTAATAATCATGAAACTTTTTATGACTCATTTATGCGAAAAGTAACTAAAGCTGAAAATATTTCGCTCTTGACAGATTGCCCACATGAAGCTTTTTATGTTCTGCCTCTAGTCAGATTTTGGATATTCTGTTGCACAGCATGAAGTTTTTCTATCCTTCTCGATGCACCACGCAGGTTTTACTCTTTGATTTTACTTTACATCTGAGATGTAAAACCACAGTCTACAACAGAAGCAGATAAGCCTCTGTTTATTTTCTTCCCCTTGATGTGGAACAAGTAGGTGTTAAAGGGCGACAGGTTCTCGCTCTGAGCAGTGTTCCTTCGCTGTTCCTTTGAAAATCCCCAAGATCTTCAGTCGATTTGCAGATTCTCATCAAATCAAATCAAACTCAGCCAGCTAATCAAATGTAACTGAGATCACACAAAAGAGCTTTTATAATTATGTGTCCCAAAGGGACACATTTTGAAAATCTAGTTCTTTGAATTATTTCAAGTAAACATCAAAGCTTCTCTCATTTAGTGGTTTGCTTTCTGGCGAGTAAGAAAATGTTACAAATATTGCGAGAGATTCTATCATGGTCATACTTCAGCATATGTCATCATTTTGTGACGTCATTCTTTTCACTATTTTTTATATGGTGATCCTCCAGAACCCTCAGCCTCCGTCATGAACCTTGAGGAATTCCAGCAAATTTCCTCGGGTAAGATTCGAATCCGTGTCAGATAAAAGCATTTTTACACAACATCTTATGCAGCTAGTTACTATTCTCTCCGTAACTGATACCTGGCTAAAGTGCCACCAGTTCGTGTTCCTATTATATCCTCACCCACCGACTATACGGAAAGAGGCACCCCTTTGTGGGCAAAATGTGTACGACTGAGCATTTGCGGGCATTTGAAGAAAGGAAAAAAAAAAGTGCTGCAACCACAGAATAAGTTTTCTATAGAATATAAAAAGGTCAGCAGTCTAGAGGAGGATGCGGATGGTGAAATCTCAAAGTAAGTTTTCTGTCAGTGGGATTTACTGGAAAGAGAGAATTTGACATAATGGTGAACTTTCCCCAAGAGCTCATCTGCACTTCTACAATCTGCAGCGGCGAGAATGAGAATGTGATGAGTTCAGATTTTGGAGCGTGACAATTTCCCGAGAAGTTCACACATACGCACGGACAGCTCAGACATCATGCTACACACATTCAAGGTCTGCCTAGGCAACCAGCATTCATATTACATACTATATGTGTCTGCTTCAGGGACGACTGGAAATAAACTAGCTACCAGGGCCAAGCCCTCATGTCATTATTTCCCCATTTTCTCCCTTATTCCTTCAACTGCCAATTCTGAACCCCTACTCAGCTTTTCCCTTCAGACAAAAACTAACAACCAGTGCAGGTAAAGTTTAACATACAGTATGCTTCAACTGAGACATGTAAAGCAAGCCGACAATAGAGAATAGGCCATCCTTCCAGTGCAGCCACGTAATAAAATTAAGCATGAACTGCCCAATCATCTGCCCAATAAACTTTTTGATTTATTTACCATGTTCGGTATTGAGAGTAAACACCGTATAGCATTACAAAAAAAGCTGCTGCTTATATGTGTTGTGTGCATGTTTAATAGTGCAGCCTCATTATATGATGCATTGAACTGCATTGCAAAACCGTAATAGGTTTATTGCCATTAACCAACATTAGATTGATATAAACAGATAATACCACAATCACATCGTCACTACTCTTAAAAAAAACACCAATGATGCAGAAGAAAAAAAAAAACGAATCTAATGAGGTATGTATCTCCGATAGTAGTAATTTGCATTTGGTAATGGGAATAGAAAACAACCAGCGGTAGAGAAAACAAACGAATTAATATAACGGAATATAATTGAACGAGAAAGGGACCTGGAATAGACTCAATGCCAAATATGGGTACAGTCACTTCTTTAGATTCCAAACTCAATTAAGATGTTCGATTGATGTGAGCTGAAAGCCTATTGCAAAAAAGCTAATATTAACCCAAGAGAGTGTTAGCTTTTCTTAAAACACTATTATTGAAACACAAGTTTCAGAAGCTGGGGCGGCAAACAATAAAGAAGGAATTAGCTTCACGCCGGGAAGATATTGCACAAATCCACCAAGCTCGGGTGACATTCAGCAAGCACTGTTATTCCTTCATTTTTCATTGAAGAGTAGATAAGCCTTTAGAGCTCTCTGCTTTACAGCAATAAGAGTGACTGGGATTTCTACCGGAATAAGTGACCTTTCCAACCAAGATGCTTTGTAATACTTCAACCCAACTCTGTATACGAGTGTTTTTAAGCGAACAGCAACAACGGACACCTTAAATGGATTAGGTGTGGGCACACATACTGGACAATGAACTCCAAAAACTTACTGTACCGACAGTAGCACCAGTTACATGTAAAAAAAAAAAAAAATGAACAAATGGGGGCACTGTAGAGTTTTATTTTAATACAATTTTTGATGATAGAAAATAAAAGCAATGAGCCTTTTTATTATAAGTTTAGAGTCGTTTATTGTAAGTTTGTAATGACATTCAAGCACAAAATCCTTCAAGGTGCACATCGGGGGGCAAAATAATGAATTGATTTTGTGCTGATTTGGATATCTAGCCACGATCGATGTTACCATGGTTACATTTTAACCTCCTGGCAGAGTTAATCACTAGATTTTCATTAATGCCACATTTCTTGTATAAAAATGATTAAATCAGTTCATCTTGAGCAGTGAGGCCCATTACACGAAATGTTTATTTTATACAATAAAATATTCGCACAATACCATTAAGGGAACCAATAAATCTGGACTGTAAATACCTCTGCAGCTCTTGTGAACTATTTACGTGCCAGAATTAAAAAAAAGAATATTAATAATAATAAGAATTTACAATTTATCAGCCACTGAAATGTCTCAGTGGATTTCAACATGCAACGAAATGCCAGAATTGAGCCACCAGCTATAAATACTCTTAGTTCACAACTATGTACGTGCCTTGTGAATGTTCTCATTCAGTTAGGATTATGCATAGAGCAACTCGGCTGTAACTCTCAGCTTATTGGTGCGGCTTCAATGGGTCTCTAGTGACAATAGGATTTGCATCTGTCTGCATACCAATCAGTCTGTTTGTGAGCAGGTTGGTGATATAGCTGATCCAGTGATGACTCATAAGACTCTTTAAGATCCCCATTTGGAAAAAAAAAATTAGTAAAATGTCATGAGTAAGGATTTCCAATACTGGGCTTTATCACATTTACAAAAATGAAATATATGTTCATAAATCAGAGAATTTTATTTAGCATTTCATATATATATATATATATATATATATATATATATATATATATATATATATATATAAAAACACGTTACTTGCAATCTAGGTATATATATACATATATAAATAAAACACAGAAACCTCAGATTGTGAGTAACGTGGTTTGCAAGTGTTCCACAAAACGAGCAAAGATATTTAATACATTTCGACTTGAAAAAAACAAACAAGTTTTGGCGTACCGAGTATCATGTGCTTTTTCTTTTGACGTCACATGATCACAACTGAGCCAATGGTTTTTCTCTCTCTTGCGCTGCGGAATTGTGGGTAATTGTCTCCCCTCACTGGGATAATCAACATCTGTGCATGCGTGTAACACTGTGACCATGTGTGTGCGTGTAAAACGTCTTTTATTTTGTGTTTGTATGTGTATGTGTGTACAGTGCGCGTGTACTGTTTATTATAACACACGTGTAAATATAAAGCAAAAGAAAGTTAATTAGAGAGGTTAAAGATCCATTTTTGCTCTCTCTCTCTCTCTCTCTCTCTCTCTCTCTCTCTATGTGTCAGCCGGCATTGCATTGCACCCCTCCTGCCCTCGCCTTTACATACACACAAACACACACATACCTCTGCTCTACACAGAAACACTGCTCTGTCGCGATTCTTTTAAAAGGTAAAGTGCTGGTTAATTTGTTTTATATTTACTTTACAGCAGTGATTCCGTTAGGGTGTCGCTCATTCGAGTGTCATTAGAGAGATTTCTTAATTATTTTTCCGATGAAACAGTGTTTCCGTTGGGTGTGCACGTGTGTCAGAAACTCAAATAAGAGACGAGGTAGGGTTACTGTGTTAGACGAGAAGAGGGAGAGGGGAGGGGCTCATCCCTCCTCTCCTCTTACTTTAGCTTCACACACACACACAAGCACACACACATACACAGCGCCTCCGCGCACAAACGGAGACACTTTATTTTTTACTTTTTTTTTTTTAAGGTAAAGTGGAGGTTAATTTGTTGTATTTTTACTTTATATTTTGTATTAACTATATTGATAAGCTGAACTGGGCCATGCAGACTTGTGTAATTCACATTAGATCAGGCTCAGAATTCAAATGCTATATCCAGAAACCAGAAACATCCAACTATGACTAAATAACTACCAGAATAGTATCTCCCATGACAAGCAGATACATAAGTAAAATTTCTTGCCCATCTGTCACCAATGTAAGCATTGCATATTATATTAGTTGTTAACAGCACAGCTGTCTGGAATAAGTTTTAAGTAATCAACTCATGAATCCATTTTTCTTTTACACCAAAGCAGTTTCAGTTTGCAGACTGTGTGTGTGTGTGTGTGTGTGTGTGTGTGTGTGTGTGTGTGTGTGTGTGTGTGTGGGTGTGTGTGTGTGTGTGTGTGTGTGTGTGTGGAGGTATTACCAATCGTTTCTCCTTTCTGTGTAATTCTCAGTTGTTTTTTTTTTTTTTTTTGGCATGCTCTCAGCCTTTGTGAATTGCACAGATAAGGTTATTCAAACACCTCGAAATACTGTGTGTCAGTGTACGCCAGACATTCAAAGATGAGTCCACTAGAGCAGTAGGCTTTTGCGTATTGGAGGGAGGCAGTGTGTGTTGTGAATCATGGCTGGCTCACTGGGAAATGAACACGGATTGATTCAAGATGTGTAAGAGTAAAGTAACAAGGCTAGAAACAATGTTTTGCTACTGTATGTCGGAATAGGGATGATTACATGAGCACACGGTACGTTATATACCTATGGTCTACTGTAACCAGTAAAAAGTTGGGAAACACCATCCAATTCCATGCCCGGTCCTGAGTTTTATTTCCTTGTAAAACAATGCTGAAGGCATCTAAAATATGCAATAATCTCGTCAAACAGTCGATATTGAGCTGTATCTGCTACTCATGATCTGTAAAGCTTCATAACGGCTCTAATCTGAGTTGCTGTTTGGTAATTGGTGATTTCTGAGGCTGGTGACTCTAAATGAGCTTCTCCTCTGCAGCAGAGATAAGTTTTGGTCTTGCTTTCCTGTTAAGGTTTTCATGAGAGCCAGTTTCATCATGATGCTTAATGAGTTTTGCAAATGCACTTGACGATACTGTTCATGTAAGCACTGTTCCAGAACAGCTGACCTTCGTGTATGAAAAAAACAACTGACTGTTTTTGTTGTTGTTGATGGTGTATTTATTTAATTACCTACGGCCTTATGCCTATGAAATAACACACACACACACACACACACACACACACACACACACACACACACACACACACACACATAGTCTACCTAATTATGTACATCTTGCTAGTAGTAGGTTGAACCTAAATTTTTACTTTAATCTGGAAGCTTTCTGGAGAACTCAGCCACTGGCTTTAAAAATTCAGTGCTTAGCTTAAAGTCAACTAGCTTACTAGTTTTTTAATAAAGTTATGCAACAGTTAGCCTAATGCTAGCCTGCTAGTTTTAATAAAAAAATAAATTAGCTAGCTTGCTAGCAAGTGTAACTTAGCATACTGCTGGGTAGTTTGCTAGGACAGTAAAGCAAAATATTTAAGTATTGTAGGTAGTCTGGTGTTAAAAACTTGGCCTGATAACTTTTTATTGTATAATGTAATAGATAGTCAAAAAATTTTTATGGTTCCCTCAGTGGTTCTCAAGTTGCCGAATGGTTTTGATGTTCTCAGAGGTTGAGCTCATTGAAGGTCTTCCTGATCTCTCGTCATCCTCCAGTGATGTTCTTCCACTCTTGAAGTGCACGGCCTCTCAAAACACCTCGAATGACTTATTGCAGCAGCTCTGTCAAATATCTATTCAAATCATGTCAAATATCTCTGTTGTGGATTTTTGGCACACTGACTTATGAAGGTTGGTGCTCTCTGTGACTGCCATCTGTTGGTATGTTGCAAAACTACTCTCAAAACATTTTTGATACCACTTCGTACTAGTTCCTATGTATACACAAGGTGGTAGAATCACTAAACAAAGTATTATCCAAGACTATATTAAGGGAAACATGAGGATACACTTTATGCTTTTGTTTCTTTTAGGGAGCGCAAAACATCAGGGAGGTCAATTAGAAGAACGCTGCTCAGGTATTTCACAGTTCTTTTTCAGCAGAAAATAAAGTCTAACAGAGAAGATCACAAGAGATGTGATACCTTACTTCTTTTATCTTCAAGCACAACCTGACATTCCAGGTGTGTTAGGGCAAGCTGTGTAAAAGTTACCAAAGGTTACCGAACAAAGTTACCAAATTCCTTTACTGAAAAAAAAAGGCTTTGTATTGCTAAGAGCAACCAATGAACATGAACTATTTCTTTTTTTCTTTGGCCTCTCAAAATAGTTCAACATTTTAAAGTATGTACTATGAACTAGTCAGAGTTGGAAAGTAACGAATTACATTTACGCGCATTACTGTAATTGAGTAGTTTTTTTTTTTTTGTTGTGTATTTAAACTTTTTTTTATTTTACTTTTACTTAAGTATGTTTTGTTTGCGGTATTGTACTTCGCTACATTTGAAATCATATTTGCTACTGAGTAAAAATAAATGAATGAAAATGAAAAATAATAATGCAACTGGTAAGGGAAAAAATTGCACCCCGGAAACCACTGCACTGATTGATTGATGGGCGGGTGGAACAAACGCACTAAATTCATCAGGAATGATGGAGATGGACAAAAAAAATTGTTATGAAGCAAACCCCTGGCCATTGTAACGGCCACTGCTATGTTTTATACCACATTATGTATGTATGTTGTGTGTGATGCTCACCCCTGAAACGCTCTATTCTTTTACCCTTTTCTTTACTTTGACTCTATGTTTTGTATTGTCATTTTGTGACGCTGAAAGAGGCCGATAAAGGTTTTGTGCTGAACGTTATTCTTGGCTCTGAGCTCTTTTTCCCCACGGCTATCTGGCGCAAAGCGTCACACCATATTTAAGCGACCATTTGGATTTCAAGCACAAGAAAGGCAACAGCTTTATTATGCAAAGGTGTTCCTTCAATTAAAAACAACTAGTGTAAGATTTAGATCCGCTTGTCTTTTTTGAACTACCTTAGAATCCCCCATCCCTCCCCCGCTGTTAAAAAAAGTAATTCTGTAACTTTTACTCTGAGTAAAATTTAAAATCAGCTACTTTTTACTTTTATTTCAGTTGATTTTTATAATGGTACTTTACTTGTACTTCAGTAAAATTTCACTGAAGTAACAGTACTTTGACTTGAGTGCAAAATTTTATTACTCTTTCCACCTCTGGAACTAGTGTATGCAAAGTAAACTTTCAGCCTCAGGTAGGAGAATCTGTCCACAGGAAAGCTGTCAGTCGTGCACCCCACAAATCTGACCTTTATGAAAGAGTAGGAAGAAGAAAGCCATTGTTGAAAGACAGACATAAGAAGACCTATTTGCAGTTTGTGACAAGCCATGTGGGGGACACGGCAAACATGTGGGAAAAGGTGCTCTGGTCAGATGAGACCAAAATGTAACTTTTTTTGCAGCATCATGTTGTGAGGATGCTTTTCTTCAGCCCCGACAGCAGGGAAGCTGATTGACTGGAAGATGGATGGAGCCAAATACAGGGCAATCTTAGAAGAAAACCTGTTATAGTCTGCAAAAGACTTGAGACTGGGGTGGAGGTCCAACTTCCAGCAGGACACTGACCCTAAACATATATCCAGAGGAACAATGGAATGGTTTAGATCAAAGCAAATCCATGTACTGTATTATAATGGCCCAGTCAAAGTCAAAACCTAAAACCAATTGAGACTCAGTGTCAATGTTTGAAAATTGCCATTCACAGATGATCGCCATCCATTCTGACTGAGCTTGAGCTATTTAATAAAACAATAAACTCTCTAGATATGCTGGTAGAGACAGACGCCAGAAGAATTGCAGCTCTAATTGGAGTGAAAGGTGGTCCTACAAAGTATCGAATTGAACACAAACTTTAATTTACTTAAATAAAATACATTTACGTTTGTGGGTGTAACATGGCAAAATGTGAAATAAAGGGGTATTCAAGGGGTATTAATACTATTGCAAGGCACTGTATATAATAATAATAATAATAATAATAATAATAATAATAATAATAATAATGTCTCCCATCACACAAGATGGCCCATAACACACTATGATAACATAGGGGTGATGCCATAGTGCTTGAGCATTAGTAAATTAATAATAACAAAATAATAACTTAATTTAACAGTTTTTCAGTTATTAAATCTTCTGTGCTTAATGGCGCCTCACCTAAATGTTATGTGGTAAATGTTTGGTGAAACACGCCATTGCACCTTTACCATAGACAAATGTCATTTCAAATTCAAATAATTTTTTTTTTTTACATACACAACCATTCACAGTACAATGTGCAGTGAAATGCTTATGCGACTGCCAATGACCAGCAAAATAAATGATAAAAAATAAATAAACAAATAGAAATAAAGTGTAAGGTAGTTAAATTAAATCCACACTCAAATGAATGTGAAATTTGCAAATAGTAAAATAAGAATAAAAGCAATAAAATATAAATATTTATATAAATATAAAGTCAACCAAAAATATTCGTAGTAAGTAAAAATATAAAGTAAAAATATGTAATATGTGTAGTAATGTGATGTTATAAAGAACAATAATAATGGCATAATAACAATAACAAAATGGTTAACTGTATTTCAAAGTTGATTCAAGAGTCGGTTTCAGTGCTGGTGCAAATGCGTGGCTCGTGACGGAGACTAGATTGAGTAGTAGCACAGAAGAAGCCTCCACCAACATGTGCAATTTGAACAACTGATGTCAGTTAATAAGAAGTTGTACAGCCCTTGTATGCTTGTATGTGGCCGACTGATACTTTATGTTACTGTATGAATGTCTTGTAAATGAAATTTCTCCTGATTATAATGAAGACTTTTTATTTATTTATTTATTATTCAATCTGTACAGCAACATATGCATATGGTTATGCATTTGAGTGGGGAGTTAAATGCATTTACTAGAAAACGGACAAATGAAATGTTTAGAACTATTTGTGTGAGAGAGCGTCTGTGTCGGTTTTAACGCGAGTGTCGGCTTGGAACAGCAGAGCAGAGCAGAGTCAGTGAGTTAAGGATATGAATCTGTTTACATTTATTGTTTGGGTTTAATATTTCATGTGTCTGGCCTGAAGATACGTTTTTAGTAGCTAATCAAGTCGTGGCATCATCTAATCTCTGAAATCTAAAGCAGTTCAATGCATTTACGCTTGATCATGTTCTAATTATGATACACTTCAAAAGTGAAATCCGAAGTGGGGGAGAATGAAAACCGACAAACCAAGCAGTGATTTTCCCCTGCGTATGAGCTTTATGAGATTTTGAATTAAGACAAGAGCCAGAAGAAGGTTTCTGTAATATTTAAAGCACGTACATATTTCATTAAATGGTTTTCATAATGCAGAATGAAAAGAAGCCTGATGGAAATGCTCAAGGATGGACTCAGAATATGAGCACCATCAATAATGAAGCATTTTTGTTTTTCTTTTCTTTCTTTCTTTTTTTTTTTTTTAAATCTGAGCCGAGCAGACAAAAAAAAAAAAAAAAAAAAAAAACAGGCTCAAAAACTTACCCATGATAGCAGCCTGACTGACTCCAGAAGTCCTCCACACACACACACACACACACACACACACACACACACACACACACACACACACACACACACACACACACACACACGCACGCACGCGAGCAATCATTACGCATAAAACGACCACATTCAACAAAAAGTCCTCATATTTTTCAAGTGATTTTATGCCACTGAAACAAAACGCTTTCTCTATTTATTTAAATATGACACAAACAACATCACTTTCACATTCATTACTGTACAGCCGATCTGCTGGATAATGGACGGCATCCACAAGTCAGCCCTTTAACTTAATTTTACACATTTGCTGTAAAAAAGATCAATTGATATGGTCTATCCCAGTACAGACAAAGCATCTGTCTTCAAGATAACCATGTAGGAGTTCCAAGGATTCTGTGATCCATCAAATAATGAATCCCACACAAGAACTGTGAAACACTCTAGGATAGATATTAACTTAGTTCAGTCAGGGAGAAAAAAAATCCACACAGTAGGAGTGTGACCTCTTTAACACACAGGCGGTTGATGTTCTTTTTGCTCTTGTCATATAAAATTGCTCTCGTTTCACAAATGCTGCACCTCAAAGAAGTGTTTAAAAGGAAGAAGGTTGTGCGAGAGATAGTAAGACGAAAGTTGAGCTAAGAGAGAGAGCGCGAGAGAGATTAGTCATGGGTGTGTGCCCAGAGTAATGCTCATTAATGTCTTTTTATTAGGCCATTTAAAAATATGAACGGAGTAGATAAATACTCTTCTTTGTTTTGCTAAATTGACATGCTTTTCTGAATCATGGTGAGCGTATATGAAATATTTGAATATATCATATTTTCGTACATGTTGTGCTGATATTTGCTTGTTGTCAGGATGTTGATTTTTTATTATTATTATTATTATTATTATTATTATTATTATTATTATTATTATTTCTTCCTGTCTTGCCTTGTAAAAATTCATATGCACATTCCGATTCACCCTGCACTTAATACACTTACATTTATTCATGTGACATGCCCTGTAATCCTCAGCAAATGAAATGCGAGGCAGAAAAGCAAGCAAGCTGAGCAATTAAGCTTCTGACCAATAGCTTAGTGCTATTAACTCTTAAGCTTCCACTTCACACTTGTGTTATTATGACTTGGCAAAAAGAGAGAAACATGGGTAAACACTATATAAGGTTTTGTGTATGAGAGCAAATAAAATTATTCATAGTAAAAGGGTTTGCGATTCCAGTCACAAGATGTGACTCTATTTTAATATCATTTTTAAAAAAAAAACTTATTTTTACCTTTTGAGCCAAAACATGAGGATTCGGACAGTTCCAGAGTTATGGCTGTGACAATTGGATTCATATTTGTGAACAAAAAGCTTCAGTGCATGGACAAGCTCAGTATCAACGTATTAATTTGCATAACTTTTAATGTAATCCCTTTGGCTCAAAATGAACCAATCCTCAAAATCAAAATTCATATAACCCTTTCTTCCCTGAAAATATACAGCTTTTTTTTTTGAGTGTGTGTTACGGATGTTACATTACATGGGCAGCTTTATGAGCGAGTACAGGTTTTCTACAAATTCGGTGAATTTTAAAAGCCAACTGCAGAAATCATTACACTCATACCATGAACGAGATTTAAATAAACAAAAAAGGGTAGATTTGAAATGTTGGTCATTTTTGGATTAAATGATTTAGAATCATCGGGTTTATGACGTATGAAACATTTGAAATAGTAACTATGAAATTATTAAACCAGTCATTATTTCCTAACCTTTTTTCATTATCCTTCTTTTCCTCTTTTTTTCTTTGTATTCTTCACCATTTTGGTTTCTCTTTGCACTTTTTGATTGGACATTACTGTTTAAAAGGAAATTTTAGTTAATGTAAGCATGTGTATTATTAGTGATTCATTATGATTTGGTAAGAAGCCTATAAATTATGCCTATTTTTTCCCATAGTAAGATTGACCTTTTCATGGAAATCTGTAAAGCAGTTTTTCAAATAAAAATATGAAGAAACCTTGAGAGACTTAACAGGTAACCGATCCTCACTTGTTTGATCTCAGATAGTATGACCACAAATCTAAATGGTATACTGTAACTGTGTGCTATGAGGCTGAGAGTTCTATAAGACCTTATTCTTTGTTGGAGACTCAAAGGACACACTCAAAGATGTCTAAAAAATGCCAGCATCAGACATGTTCACGACCTCTTCATAGTCATCAAGTGGAACCATCCTAACTCTCCGCATCCATCCCAAGCAGACCACACACAGACCCTTCTCAGCAGTGAGCCAGAGGCATCCATGCAATGTGAACTCCAACCAACCCAAAGCAGGGCAGCAGGATGAGTCAGACATGTCCAGAGGGCAGAAATGGTCAGAATCGCTAGCAACTCTGGAGTGCCAGTAGTTCCACAGATAGAAAGAGAGAGAGAGAGAGAGAGAGAGAGAGAGAGAGAGAGAGAGCAGAAAGGTACAGTACATGCACCTCTATGCTAACAGTCACATAATATATAAGGTCAATGCATATTTTGTCTGCAGTGCACAACAACTGCCAGAAATCTAGAAAGCTTCATTGTTCATAAGCAGAAATGGGAACACTCAAACCAGGGTGGGAAAACACACTTAATGGGATTCCAGTCCATCTCGGGATTCAACTCAAACACTTATTCAGAAATTAACAGTAGCCAGTCCATTAACTGGCATTATTTATTTATTTATTTATTTTGTGGACATGGCGGATTCCGAGCTCACAATAAAACAAGAATCCCTGGATCTATCAGGTGGCCATGTAACAGTATCTGCTGCATCTATTATACACCAGGATATTGGACAAAAAACACAGCAGACGTTTATCACTTCAATAAATTCACTTTTATCAACTTACTATGCAGAAAGATGTCACAAGAAGCTAGGCACCAAAACCGAAAAAGAAGAACAAACATCAAAGTCAGAGAAGCTTTCATACTGCAATGGACTGGAACTCTGGGAAAAACTTCAAACAGAGTCAAAATATACAGCGCAGAAAGAACACATCCAACAAATACACACAAAATACAACAGATGAAGGCCAAAACAATATTTAGCCACAGACTAAACACGCTGGCTTCTACCGTTTATTACTGTACAAATATGACAAAGCTACAAAGTGTAGTTCCCAAGCCCAAAACTTCTACCATGAACATGTCAAAATAAGCTGCATGCAAAAAAAAAATAAATAAATAAATAAAATAATTTCACAGAATCTATGAGGGAACATTCTGGTAAGAATGCTTTGTTCGCATACAGTAGTGTGTAGTGTGTTTAGTGTCTTGTTTACACTGCATCCAGTGGATGGGTTTGGACATTGACTGGGAATTATTTCCAGTGCCGGAAACGCCTTCATCATATCTGAGCACGACGTGAGGAGAGCCTTAAAGAGAGTGAACCCCAGGAAAGCAGCAGGACCAGACGGACAGACTGGATCCACTTCAGTTCGCTTACCGTTCAAACCGCTCTACAGATGATGCTATCACCCATCTTCTTCATACATCTCTCACTCACCTGGACAATAGAAGGGGGAAATATATTAAAATGCTTTTCATCGACTACAGCTCAGCATTTAATACCATAATTCCCTCCACACTCACCACCAAGCTGGAGCACCTGGGACTCAGCTCATCTCTGTGCCAGTGGACTTCCTAACTGGCAGACCACAGGCTGTAAGGATGGGCGGACATGTCTTAGCCTCCATCACTCTTAGCACTGGAGTACCCCAGGGTTGTGTTCTGAGCCCCCTGCTGTACTCACTGTACACACACGACTGCGTAGCCTCTACCAACTATACCACCATCATCAAGTTTGCTGACGACACCGTCGTGGTGGGCCTGATCACTGACAACGATGATACGGCCTACCTGGAGGAGATTGGTAATCTGGAGCACTGGTACCAGAGGAACAATCTCCTAAACGTCAGCAAGACAAAGGAGTTGATAGTGGACTTTAGCACAAAGCAGGAGAGGAACTACCAGACCCCTGTCATCAACAATAGCCCGGTGGAGAGAATTGACAGCTTCAGATACCTTGGTGTCACATCAACACCGTGGCGAAGAAGGCCCGACAGCAGCATCTCTACCACCTCAGGCGCCTGAGAGACTTTAGACTGCCCTCCAAGGTGCTCAGGAACTTCTACTCCTGCACCATAGAGAGCATCCTGACGGGAAACATCACAACCTGGTTCGGGAACAGCACCATGCAGGACAGACGAGCTCTACAAAGGGTGGTGCGATCAGCTGAGCGCATCATCCACACCGAGCTCCCTGACCTGCACTCAATCTACACTAAGCGGTGCTGGACCAAGGCCAGGAAGATCGTGAAGGACCTCAGCCACCCCTGCAATGGACTGTTCACTCTGTTGAGGTCAGGAAAGCGATTCTGCTCCCTGAAGACCAACACAGAGAGACTGACTTCTTCCCGCAGGCGATACGGTCTCTCAACCAGCACACCACATAGTACTGTCCCACTTTACACACCCACACTCATGCTTCTTGCACTCTCTCTGCACACTCGGGACAATCATCGACCCTAGTGGTCACTGCACAGCTTCCACAATACTATTTATTCTATTATGCACAAGTCATTTTAAATATGAACACTTTACAGCATACTTGCACACCCCCGGGACATTTCTATTTATACTCTACTCCTTCCCACACAAAAATTCCAAATTCCATATATATTCTATATTTTTCTATATTGTACACCTGGGTTTTCTTATATTTTCCTTATATTGTATATTAGTTTGATTTTCTTATATTTTCTTATATTTTCCTTACATTGTATATGTGTACTGTACAGATATTTTATAGATATTTTATTCTTAGTTAAATCTACTTATATTTATTTATATATATATATATATATATATATATATATATATATATATATATATATTTCGTTTTCCTTCCAATATTTTGTTAATATTTTTGTATAAAACGAAATCACCAGAACAACAGCTACAACAAAAGGATAATACATCTGAACGATACAAAATGTCTCTATGGTCTATGCACATGATCAATGCCGTTATTAGGACCACCTACTTTTTTTTTTTTTTTTTTTGGCATTTCTTCCACATTAAAAGCGCACTTTCGTTACAGATACCTTTTGTTATGACCATTAAAAAGAAGCCACATTTTGTGACTATATATAGAACAACAATATAGCCTATATAATATAATATAATTTAATACAATAGAATACAATAGAATATAATATGCTGATAATTGTGAAAAGTATATTTCTTTACAGGCGCTTGCAGCCTGAGCATTGCATTGCGCCAGAATGAAAGTCAGACTGGTGCACATTAACGAGTTCACACTGATTCCTGAGGCTTCCAGGCACAGCAGCTTCCTATTCGTTTACTGCTCTTGTTTGCAATGTGACGCCACTCGATCGTCATTCCCGACTCATTCTCATTTTCATATAGGCACGTCCCCATAGAAATATACTGCCTCAAACCTAGCCGAAGCACCGACGGAGAAAATGCTTTACATTTTTTCCCATAGAATTAATTTAGCTTTAAATAGCATTCTGCTCCCCATATAAAGCAAATCGTTTGATGATTATCGACGAAATGTTAATGCAAAAAAAAATCCATGTTTCTCAAGAGTATATATTTTAACATTAAATGCTTCAAAATAAAACGCGATTATTTGTTCCTTCCTCTGAACAAAAGATCTATCATTTATAATGGTGACTTTAGGGTGAGCACGTTCCTCTTTAACCCGCTGCCATGATGTGAGGATAAACAATAAAAGGAGAAAGGGGGGTAAAAAAAAAAAGCATTTGATTGTTCGGACCTACCTCATATTGGGGAAGCCCATTCCGATGGGTGTGCATTGGGCGCTGTAGCGCATTAAGATCCCGTAGATGAGCAGAGCCAAAGTAGCTCTACTAGATTTGGCCATGCTGTGAAGGGAACGCGGAGAAAGTTAAATCACTAACACTGTAACACGCCTTATAAACGTGGTCATTAAGTATTTGTTTTGTCTTTTCGCAGCGCTCTATCGCCAATTTCCACGTTCTCTAATAACGTAATAAACTTCTGTCCTGATACGTCCTACAAATTCCACATGGCGTTTCTTTAATTCTCTCTAAAAAAATAAAAAATAAAAATAAAAAAATCCGGTCGGGTTTGAAAAGTTTAAGAAAAGCCTTCACGTGAAGCAAAACAAAGTCCTTCTCAGTAAGCCGACAAAACAGGTAGTAATAATTTAGAAACCACAAAGAAAGAAAGAAACTAAGAAAAAGAAGAATCCGGGAGTTTAGGTTCCTTCAGTGCACGATTTTGCGGCTTAAAGCTGAAACTAAACAGGCAAAACGGTCACGTACCTACGGCAGTTTGGACAGAGAGCGAGGCTGCGGGACGCGCTTCGGGTGCGGCTGCTGAGCGTGTGTGTGTCTATGTGTGTATGTGTGAGTGAAAGAGAGACAGAGGGAGAGAAGGAGAGAGGGAGAGAAAGAGAGACGAGGTAATCTTTCTCTCGGCACCTCTTCTCTGAAGCGCCACCGCCGATTCCTGATGGGCTCGTCCTGATAAGCCGCCTTTGACTTTTATACAATAAGCCGCTTCTAAAAACAAACAAATGAAAAAAAATAAAATAATAGCCTTCTGCGAACAAAAAAAAAATTTGTCGATGAGATTCGTCGTGCACGGCCTCTTCGTTCGTTCGTTCGTTCGTCCGTTCGTTCACATGTCCTTTTTTGCTCAACTTTCACCCCCCCTCCAGATCCCTCTGATTTTTATCCATGAATGGAGACTCTTGCCCTTTTTTCAATAAGTCCCATTAAGTATGCCTCAGACGTCATCAGCCCCTTCCTCCCGGAATATAACTGTGTCATTTCTTCCTCATCGACAGTGAAGTTACTCTGACACGCCTCAAACAGAACTTTTCTCTTTAAAACTCAATTTTTATTAAGGAATGAGACAAATTGCTAATTTTTCCCCCCCGTTATTCAACAGGAAACAAGAATGACATTATTCCGGAAGGTGACAACATTGCACACACATCCGTATTTCTTTATGATTTTTAATGCATTTCATACTTTAATTAAGTCATGCTATATGAGTAAAGGGTGGACATAAAAAAAATAAAAAAAACCAATCAAAAACGTCAGCTTAAACAAGAGCAGACGCAGGGAGCTGTCCACTGCTGTGGTGCTGACGCTTGGACGCAACACCGACGCTCATTTTTTTCACGTTGTCATGTCATTGTTATGATATATAATTGTTTATTGTTTTATTAAGACTTCTTACTTTTTTATTTAGAAAACGAATACACTCTGTTGTCTGGGTTTCTACATGGAATCACAATGGTTCTTTAATTGAAAAAAAAAACATTAAAAAGTTTCTCCATCAGACACGTAGAACAAATTGTCCTCAAACCCCGCATAGTTTCTCGTTAATTTTTAATAAAGTATTGTGCATGTTTATAAACCAATTTTATGTAGGCTACTTTTTTTCCTCACAGGAATAATATAATTAAATGTAAGCAGGCCTCACTACAACCGCAAACCGTAGTCTGTAGCCGTACAGTGCTGATTTAACGCCATCCAGCAACTTTAAACAGCGCTTTAATCCATATTTTTTTTCACGCAGCACTCCGCATTTAGCATGTGGATCTATATTTTCAATAAATCCCTTAACCTAATCCGTTTTACTGCCCCGACAAATGGATCATGAGATCCTATAACAATAATTCAATAATTCATATCGACGTCTCGTTGTACGTGACGTAGTGTGACGTTAAAAGCAACTCATCCCGCCTGCCGTGCGTGATTTTGCTAGAGCGTGAACAGCGGTGTGCTGCATCGTCAGGGCTTGTGTGTGTGTGTGTGTGTGAGTGTGTGCGTGCGCGCGCGCGCAGCGTATATACGGTGTGGTTCATTTAAACGGTTCAAGAGCGCCATCGTGCGGTTTCAGGTCAGGCTATGGCTCACTGTAGTTAGATCATCAACGAATGCCTAAAAGCAAAGTATCCCAACCCTGGTCATGAAGAATATCCCTGTTCTGCACCTTTTAGCATTCATTTAGCATGTTCAGGACAGAGGGAGCTCCAGGTTTAAGGTCTGTATTCTGTGGATTAATAAATGATACTTTTCCCTCTGAACAAGTATCCATCCTTTGTTTTTAACCAATGCAATCATTTTTTGCGACACATTAAAATGTTGTGAAGTGAAGCAAGTGTTCGAGACAGCGATGCTCTATGGCTTAGAGACAGTGGCACTGAAGAAAAGACAGGAGGCAGAGCTGGTGGTAGCAGAGATGAAGATGTTGAGGTCCTTTTTTGGAGTGACAAGGCCAGATAGGATCAAAAATGAGTGCATCAGAGGGACTTGGTGACTTGGCAGATTGTGGTGGTTTGGACATATTCAGAGGAGAGATTGTGAATATATTGGTAGAAGGATGCTGAGGCTGGAACTGCCAGGCAGAAGGTTTACATAAAGACTAAAGAGAAGATTTATGGATGCAGTCAGAGAGGACACAAAGTTAGTTGGTGTGAGAGAAGAGGATGCAGAGGATAGAGTTAGATGGAGGCAGATGATTTGCTGTGGTGACCCCTGAAAGGAAACAGCAAAAGACACAGAAGAAAAAGAAGATAGAAAGTAAAGTAATTTAACACTAAAATAAACTTTCAATAGAATCACAACCTATAGACTGAGTTTATATCATTTAAGAAGATTTGATTCCAGGGCTACAAATATCTCATGAAGGGTACCTGTTCTATTAACCTATGCATTCTATTATTATAATACAGCTTTAAAATGGACTCTTGTAGCTTTAAGTAACCTGTCATCATATTTTTTGTTCATTTTTTTTCTCATCCAAATGACATGATTTATTTTTAATAAATACACATCACATTGAAATTCGCTGCATAGGAAAATCTTGATCAGGACTACCTGAAACACTCAGTTCACAGTTACCCCTAGCCCCGTTTTTAGTTAAGGTTTGTGTTCTTCAGTTTTCTTCAGGAATGTTGGGGGAAAAAGCAAGGGGAGGGGTATGAAAAATGAGTCAGGATGAGTCACGCTCATGGTTTCAGCCCACATATGAACCTAGGTTAAGGATTTTGTACTGCAAATGTGATTGCTGACGTTGTGTATAGTGTGACTAAAATATGTTACGCAGAGTTATATGTAAATAAGGGTTCTTTTGGTGGACTAGGCTTTAAATAAGGAGAACAAGTTTAAATAAGGAATGTTCTTCTGAACTGTTCAACTAATTATAATCTAAGCAATATATTGTATAGCTTATACTGTTCAGACATGACTAATGATGGGGTGTAATATAAGGAATTGCAAATATAACCTCAATGGGAAGCTGAGAAATCTAAAATTATTTCAACCACTGTATTCACAGAGCACACCTCTTTTGTGTTATTAACCCAACATATAACAGTGTATGGGGATCATACAAGATCTAGAGTCTTCAGTCTCCAGCCAGTTTTGGATAAGTGTTCAAGTAGGACTACTTATCCATCCAAAGATATCATGTCTTTATTTGTCTCTATTGAGCCAGTATGAAGGTGGCATTCAGCAGTTTAGCAAGCAGTATTTATTAAAAAATATAGAATTTTCTAACCAGTGTTTGCAATATGTACAGTATATTACAATTAAAAAATTTGGGCAAACCTTCTAATTAGATGGACTTTTCTGATTTTTATTTCTTTCTACATTTTAAAACAATGCTGAAGTATCCAAAATATTCAATAATCTTCTCTGAACTGTTGATATTGAGATGTAGAAGAGCAAGTTTCATTGTTCACTTGACAATATTGTTCTTGCAAGAACTATTCCATTGTGTCTTAAAATAACAACTGACTGCTGTTGTTGTTGTTGTTGTTGGTGATGATATTGTTGTTGTTGTTGTTGTTGTTACTTTAATTAAATAATAATCATTATTCATTTATTATGTAATAATAAATAAATAATTGCATAAGTGTTATTTCATAGTTTGGAGATCAGTATTGTTAAATAAATTAGAGAAATAAATCCAAACTTGTGTCCAAACTTTTGACTGGTTCTGTATATTATGAGTTATTTTTGAACCATAATGGTATAGCCCTTGGAGATACTTGCTGAACGATTTTACCAGCTGAATAGCAGCTAGTGCAGGAAAAATGAAAGAAGAGCTCAACAAAACACAGGGATGCAAGTGTGTAGGTGAGTTATACCAACATCATGTACTTCAATAAGTGTGTCTTGAATACCGTAAGTACACCTTTAACCTTTAAATATTTGTTTTGTGTCATAATCTGGAACTATAAACAGGATTGTAAATCAATATAAATTGACGTAACATATACATGTAATTTTATAATGTGGTATAATCGATGACCTACAGTTCATAGAATTATTTACAATAAAATAATCCCTTAAGTAATTTAGTGTAAAACTTCTCAATTAGAGGGGTGTTAAGTCAAACAAGGACTCTTGGATAATGACAAGGATGATAAAATTTCTCATAAATGAAGGCACAAAATCAATTTACATTTACAGAAGACTTCAAGCACTGTACAGTGATGAGACCCTGAGCCTCGGTAGAACACTTTAAATGGTGGAATTTTTTTTTTTAAAGACTGTATGTCCATGAATGATGATCACGGCTGTGGTATCTCGGAGCCCACTACAGGCATTCCCATTCCGTTCCTTGAATGGCATGCTATCAGTTAAAAATGTTCTGGTTTGATCACTAAAGGCATTCAGTTTTTGCAGGACGCCGCAAACCTCAGACTAAACTGCACCACTTGCACGTTACAGGAGCTCAGCTGGGAGTTACTGCCACAAACCTCATTGCAGTCTTAACCTCATTCCAAGCAAATGGTTTTTATTAAAGGAATTCCTTGGAGGCCAGAATTTCATCCATGAAGCAAAAGTGAAACGCTGGGATAAGTACATTAGTGTAGCGGGGCATTATATAGAGAAATGCTAAACTAACATCACTGTGTTATGTTATTCTGCACAGTTAGAAGTCCCATTTGGACTTGAATGCCCCTTATAGTTTTGGTGCAAACCATCAGAAGTCGCATAAGTAGTTTAATGAAGCGCATTCAATTAAAGTGTCACCTCTTCTTAGTGCAAATACATGTGCTTGAAACAACATACCTAACTAAAAATGGTCATGAAGATAAGCTATCAAAAAAAAAAGTTCTGAAAAATTATTATCCAGCATTTAGTTGTAAAAAAAATTCCTAACACTAAATATGTAATTTAGTACACATACACAGACTACAGTATATTGCCAAAAGTATTTACTCACCTGACTCCACATGCATAAGAACTTGAGTAACATCCAATACTTAATCCATAGGCTTTAATATGATGTTGGCCCCACCCCCTTTCCAGCTATAACATCTTCAAATGCGAATACTTTCATTAATATAGTGTATATCCATTTTTAAAGGACGGAATAAGGTATAACCTTGATTTTGCCTGGAGGAGACATCCACCAAAAGACAGAGAAATAGCTTAATTTCACTTACAGGATGTCACATTACAAAATGACAATAATGCCCAGTGGAATAATACCTGTTCAAGCCACTGTACAAACACTAGAACTACAATTTTATGCGCTAACAAATAGAGCCATACACAAAAACTAATTTTGTTTCTAAAATACCAGCAATATCTTAGCAATTTCAGTATTATAGTGGTGTATTATTATTATTGTTATTAATAACCATTTGTCCAGCAGGCTGTGCTAAAGGTAAGTGGATCAAAAAATTTGTAACACTGCTGTCCATGGGTCAGCAGGATACTTTACTGCTGGTGATGATGTGTTGATGGTCTGATGTAGCGGTATTATGTAAAAAATTATAATAACAGACATGAAACATATCACGGTGATGAAACTGTTGTACCACAGTGATTATCGGTTTTGAAAGACATGGTGGAAAAAAAAAAGTACATAAATACACAAAATGTATTTCTGGGTCAAGTTCATTTCAGTATTAATCCCTGTGCAGCCATTGACTTTTATCCCACTGGGATTTTATAACACCACAAATAAGTTTCTGACAAACAATATTGCTGACAAATCTGATTAATATTTGAAATGTAATTTTTTGTGTGTGATGTAAGCAATGAAATCCAGTAAACTTGTTTGTAAACTTTAAATTCATTTTTGTTCATCCCTTAGCTGTCTGATCAGCCTCATTGTGTGACAATTATATTGCTGAGACAACAAATCCAACTAAATAGCACTACACTAATGTAGTTGTGTTAGTGACTCAGAGGCTTAAAATTCCAGGAAACCTCTGCTGGGCATGCAGTGCTCATCTGTTTAGATTGGATTGTCTGTCATTACTCCCTCATTAGATTACATTTACTTTGGAAAGTAAACGTACCAGTGTACTGGTTAAAATTCTCACCTTGCACCTCCAGTGTCGAGGGTTCGACCCTGTAAATAGGATAAACAGTATAGTAGATAAATGAATTAATGAATGAATGATTAATAATGTACTTTCCATCGAGTCTTTTGTTCAAGGGTTCCAATTATAAAATTGAGGCTAATGATGCATTTTATACAAATAAATGATACAATAATGTTTTATTTAAATTATATTTTCTTTTCTGTATATTATGCTGTGGCACTTATTATTTTAAGCCTAATGTTAGTGGACATATGCAGAAATTTATCAGAATAAATAAAAATAGCTAATTATTAAATACTGAATCAATCAATCATTATTAACCATGTTAGTAAGGGTTGCACATAAATAAACAATAAACAACATATATGATAACAAAAGCAACAACAACAACAACAACAACAACAACAACAATAATAATAATAATAATAATAATAATAATAATAATAATAATAATAATAATAATAATAATAATAATAACAATGTACAACAACTTCTTTAAAAAGTAAACAATGGAGGTTTTATCAATGAAAATGCTGTTTTGAATGCTGTACTATTTTGCACATATTCCTTCCATCCATCTAGGAATCTTTCAAGTCAAACAAGGCAATACAATGGTGGCCAATGGTGACCATTGTGTTTATTCCCATTTTTACAACCGTGGTAAGACATCCATTCAACATTCACACACACATTCATACAATATGGGAAATATTATACTAATGGGAAATTAGTTTAATCTGCATGTCTTTGGGTTGTGGGTGGAATCCGGAGTACCCAGAGGAAACCCATGAAGCATGTGGAGAACATGGAGAAGTACCCGAGGTGCAAGGTGACGGTGCTTTTTTGTATATATTACTAACCCCTTAAATTGTTATTTAGTTTTAAATATAGTTTTAAAGTACACTATTCAATAAGTGCTATGAATGATCCAGTGATTATAGTAAAACAATAACAAAAGTAAGAATTACGAAAAGAAAAGAATGAAAGGTTTAAGAGGTTAACACGAGTTGTACTAAAACGTGTTGCATTTACATTGATTTCACATCCTTGTCCAAGTAGTCCCAACTGGCAAAGTCGATTACATGAATCTGCCAACACGCTGAAATCATGACAGAGATGACACAACTGGGGTTTTATTTAGCAACATGAGAAAAATGTTTGGATCTGCTCCTGTTAGAAATGCAAGACAACAGTCTCTAAGCAGTCTCTAGTCATTTCACAGTCTATGTAGCTGTTAGTGTTCTCAGCGTGTGTCTACATCATTACGTCTAGCAGGTCTAGAAAGGCACTTGATGAAGCTGTGAAGGCAGCAGCATCATACGAAGAAGGTTCTATTTGCAGACTTAAAATTAGGGAAAAAAACTATTTGTAAATGCATGAAATGTTGTAGTAGTGTGTCCATAGAGATGGGGGTGGGGGGCAGACCATATATAGTACATCTGCTGACGCTGGATATTTGTAGACTGGAAATATATTTTTTTCTGATCTTCAACTGTCCAGCGGTGTTCAAGATTCTTGTTCTTGTCTGACAGAAGTGGAACGGACTGGTCAGGATGAATGTATAATTACCATATATATAATATCCAGTGGGTCCCTTGTTTACCGCGATGTGTGTTCTGATATCTTTCCGTTGGACCCAGCATTGCCCATTTCAGCAGTTTGAGCTGCAGTAGCTCTTCCATTGTATCAGACTACACGGGCCAGCTTTCACTCCCCTTGGCCACCCGTGACCCTGTCTCCGGTTCACTGGTTTTCCTTCCTTGGACCACCTTTGGTATCTCCTGATTACTGTAGACTGGGAACATTCCACAAGAAAAGGTTAGAATTTTTTGTGTTATTATTTTGGACACATTACATTTATCTATACTCTTGACCAGATCAGATCATACATTATGACAAATGAATGCAGAAAACTATGAAATTCCAAAAGGTATATAAAGTACTAAAGGAATTCATCAGTCTTCTTCCATCAGGGCTTCATAAGCTGTATCCTATGGTCTTCTTGTACTGTAGCTGCTAGATTACAAACAAATCTGACATCTTTAACATTTCCCTAAGCCTGTCAGATAACCCATTATGCTTAAAGAGCACCACCATCATTTCAATTCCCAAGAAAGCTTCTGCCTCCTGCTAGAATGATTACTGCCCCTTTGTGTTGACCTCTGCTAATTTGAAATTCTTCAACCAGCCAGCTAAATCTTATATCTGTGCATTTCTACTGGCCACCATGGACTTTATTTCAACTGGTCTACAGATGATGCCATTACCCTTCTGCTGTACTCTGCTCTCACACATCTGGAGGAAAAAGATAGAACTAAGAATGTGGTTTGTTGATTACAGCATGGCATTTAATACAATCGAACCAGCCAAAGTAATTACAACACGCCCACTCCCTGAGGGATGTGTCCTAAGGACACCTCACCAAGCTCTATTGATCTACAGTAGCATCCTGACTGGTTGTGTCAGCATATAGAATGGCAGCATGGACAGCTTAAGCCCTTTTAGGATCATCTTGGTGAGCTGTGGATGGAGAGAAAGTACAAACTTTTTTATTCATTTTCTACAATTAACAAATTGAATAATAGCTCTATAAATCTAAAAAGAACTTTTATAATAGCAAACACAAATTGAGCCAGTGCAATAATGGCAAGGCTCCAATATACACTTTTTTTAAAATTTTTTTAACTCAAGTCATGTCAGTGCAGTAATGCAGAGTGAACTTTGAGTCTTATTATCCCAAAAACCCTCTCTGGTCTTATTCCAGGCTTGGTGAAACAACAGATTTCATCACAAGCAACAATCTTCCAGCTTTATCTGTGACACTTAATGGTCATAATGGCAGAGGAAGTCTTGCGAAATCACACCAGATGATTGTCTTCTAGCAGATGTTCACAGAACATCTGGTCCAGAACAACCAGGCTAGAAATCAGTCGTCATGTGTACACTTTCAAGGCTTTTAATATTGCACTCTCACCACCAGGTTATCACTGAGTCACATCTCCATTGTAACTTCCTCTCCACTGTCACAACCTCAGTTTGGTACAGTGCTTTTAATTAGTAATTATTTGACTGGGACAGTTACTAAAAATCCTTATTCATTGTCAATTATACTGGATTTGTATATTATAAGGCACTTTATTTTAATCTATAAATATAATTTACAGTACTATATGTATGTTTATTGGAATTGTTTTATGGTCTTCACAAGACACTGGACAGGGTGCCAATCCATCACAGGGCACACACTCCCTCATTCATACACTACAGGCAATTTGGGAACGCCAGTTGGCTTAAACTTTCATGTCTTTGGACTGTGGGAGGAAACCCACAAAGCACTGGGGGAACATGCAAACTCCATGCACACAGACCCGAGGCAGGAATCAAACTCTTGACTGTAGAGTGTGAGACCACAGTGCTAACCACTATGCATAAACCAGTTTATTCTATACATATCTGACTAAACAATATGATACGAAGTGTAATGAAAGCAAACACAAATATATACTATTGTTTCAATATAGTATTTATTTTCGATAACATTAGTAACACTCACTCATCGTCTATACCGCTTTATACGTATACAAGGTCATGGGGGGGCCTGGAGTCTATACCAGGAGACTTAGTGATCAAGATGGGATACACCCTGGAGAGGGTGCCAATCCATTGCAGGTCACACACACACACACACACACACACACACACACACACACACACACACACACACACACCAAGGGCAATTTGAGAACAGCAATTAAACTAAGATGCATTTTTGGAATGATGGGAGGGAATCTCACCAAGCACAGGTGAGAACTCCATGCACACAGGCAAACAGATGGGAATCGAACCTGGACACTTACGGTAACTGCACTACGCCACACCGCCCTGCCTCATTGGTAACGCTGCTAGTTTTGTTTTATTATTATATCAGTAAACAACAACATGGAAACATTCATCGTGTTTTAAAAGTAAGTTATACAGGAGAAGCACTAGTGAGGATAGTGAGCATAGTCAGGATTAAAACCAGGAAAGACAGGACTTGTTTTATTGTAACCCACAGGCAGGGGGCAGCAAACGTCTCATTAAAAAAAAAAAACCCAAGGAAAGGGAAAAGAAAAGTTGGCGAGGTTATAATTTCCATTCGGTTCACTAAAGCGAAGAAACTGCGATATTCGCACTTCTACAAATTCGCTGACGAATCATATCTGCTTTCCGCTCGACTGTTTATTCTCCCCGGAAGAGATTCCCGAGGCGGCCATATTGTGGGATGTGTTGGCCCGATCCCAAATCCTCCCGTATGGAATATAAAGTGCGCTACAGCGGCGGAGCTAGAAGGTATTGTTTCACAGGCGACGTAGCGCACTTATACAGGGGGCAGGGAGCCGTTTGGCCTACAGCCATTGGTGCAAGTTGATTCAAGCGGGCAAAAAAAAAAAAAAAAGAGGAAAGGAGGCGTCCGGTTGTGGGAAGCATTCCCAATTCCTCAGGCTGCCTTTTTTGTCATGCTAGCATAGCCATGCAAGCTCTACCGGTTCCGGTTTAAAGTCTAGTTTTTTTTTTCTTCCTTCTTTCTCTCCCCTCTTTCCCAGTGTTTGGTCTCCATTTCTCTTCTTCTGTTAGTGACGCGACCGGATTTATATAACGGATAAGAATAAGGGGCAGTGAGGAGAGCCGGCGGTTTGGCGGTTGTTCTGTGGGAGCATGGACACAGCAGCGCGGCGGAGCGGACTCGTTCTTTTGTAGCAATTTTGTTGCACTTTTCAGTGTTCGAAGTGTCCGCGCGAGTCAGAAGAGACGCATGAGAAGGAAAGAAGACACGTCTGCGTGAAGGTAAGGCAAGTGTTCTCTCTGAATGGCTTTTATGTGTAGTGTGTGTTGGTTAAGTCGTCATTTCTTTCGAGCTATTTTGTTGCACTGCACTGCACTGTCCTGTATGTCGAGGGGGAGAGCATGGGAAATGGATGGGGAGGGGAAAAAGTGGGGTTGTTTTTGGTCTAACAGGGAAACGTGCAATGAAATCTGTGTGTGTGTGTGTGTGTGTCTGAGAGAGAGAGAGAAAGTTCATGCCTGACTTCATACATTAGGCCTGGTGAAGCACAGGCCTTGTGATAACACTACACTGATAGTGTTTTATTGTCACACACACACACACACACACACACACACACACACACACACCTCAGGCCTGAGTGTACTGTACTGTACTGTACTTTCCAATCAAGGGTCAGATTTTGAGCATTTATGCTGATCAGTACCAGAGATTTCATACGTTTCTCTCACACACACACTTGCGCATCCCTGCCTGTTAACCTTCCAGCAGGTTAGTTTGTGTAAGCCCTGCAGTAACTCTCCTCCATGTCTCTCAATGCAGCCGAACTCTGGCAGCTCCACCGCAGCCTCGCTTTCCATTCAGTCTCAGAAACTAGGCCACTTCTTTGGAAAAAAAAAAAAAAAAACCCGGGTGGCGTACCAGTTAAAGGAGATCTTCGGTAAACACGTGTGAAAGTACAACTCCCAGTCAAATGAGTTACAAGCTACAGACAGGTGAAGAACAAACACAAAGGGCTTCCCAAGGCTCGGATTTCAGCCACCCTGCTTTCTGTGCTTTTTTTTTTTTTTTTCTTCCTGGGGCATTTCTTTTTAAACTTGAACCGTAATGCCCTTGAACCTCCATGAGTTCATAATATTGTATGAGCTTTCTCTCTAATCTTTATGTGCTGAAGCTGTTAAGGAGTAGACGTGGAAGGATCTGTAGTGGTTGCTTTTAAAAGATCTGTTCTGACTTCTTCGGCAGTTTTATTAAAGTTTTGGAAAATGTTTGTTTATAAAAAATGAATGCTCGATAAAGGAAGGTGTGTGTGTGTGTGTGCGCACACATATACAAGCACAGACACTATGACCTATAGCGTCTGTGAATGTATATACACGTGTATGCACACGTACATGTGTTATACATTATTAAATTACAATGTATAAAACTTTTAAAGGAGTGTTAAATTAGTGCTCGATAAACACAAACACATTAGCATATATACATATAGTATAAAATTTTGTCGTTATCTTCATTTATTCATTATTTTGGAATGACGCAGTGGTGTTATAACCAAACAAAGTAATCAACTACAATGTAAAAAAAAAAAAAAAAGGATTGTGAATGAGACAAGTACGTTGCATTATCATGTACACTATCACCGCTTCGTTGACACACTTATACACAGCACTGTAAGCGCTAAAGTTTTTTTTTTGTTGTTGTGTTTTTTAAATTTTTTTAATTTATTTTTTTTGATTTTTTTTAAGGAGACACTTCCATACCAGTGTAGTCCATGCATGAAAAGTTAAGGATGCTCATTTTGTTCGAGCAGTCGAAAGCATTTCCCTTTACTCCTCACACGCGCACACATCTGTTTACTATAGAAAGGTTATGCAACGAAATGCCCTCCTTCCTTTTAAATGAAACTTCAACTTTCTCTTATCTTTCTCTCATGTTCCTCCTTCCTCCCCTCAGCCCATCGCTCTAGCTTTTGACAGGCACAGCAGGTGGCTTTTGTGGTATGAATGGACTCGGAAGGAAGTCCCCCCCCCCCCTTTTCTTGGCTCTGATTGGCAGTAGCGGCAGAATGCCATGGCGATTTTTGCAGTGCTGGGAGAATGGCAGCTTAATTTACAGAGTTACACGAGAATCCTTGCAGTCACGGCCTGTCTGTCTATTTACAAACACGGCGTTCTCAAAGCAGATCCACCGACTAAGCCGATGGGTCCGGTTCGATGCAAATCTTATTTATAGCAGGAAGAGTACCGTGAAAAAAGGATTCAGATTGCAATGCAGCTTTTTGTTCCACAGTTTTAGATGTTGAGGGCAGCTGTGATACCAGAATGACAGACAATATAAATTGCACATCTTGGAGGGAAAAAATCTTCTCTAAACTCACTAGCTTGGATTTAAAAACTGTCCATGTGGCTGGCAGCAGAATTAGAGCTTAAGCTTGTGGCTTGGGTTATTGCATAACAGCATGACGTTGGTGGAATGGGTTGCGGTGGCTTGATTATCTGGTCTAATGCAGTTGACTCTGGCTAATTTATTATTATTTTTTATTCATTTTTCCAGAATTGATACGGAATAAAAGCGGCGCACACTGTTGCTCATCTTATTTTGATATTAGATTCTTATCTATA